>CM066044.1:144394454-144827610 GCA_033557465.1 Ichthyophis bannanicus
TAGACGATCAGCTCGTTTCTCTCTGGGCAGAAAGCCTTCGACTGTAGAGTTGTCTCTCTCTTTGCCCCAATTAACTCCCAGTACACTGTGTCCGTAGGAAGTGAGACTTGGGGTAGTTTATGACAAAAACCCAGCGATGCAGAACGCTGGATAGTGTCGTGAAGTGGTCCTGCTGCATCGTGTGAGGCCCGTGCCTCCCTTTACGAGCCAGTCATCCAGGTAGGGAAAGGCTAAGATCCCCTGGAACCTGGAAGAAGTGGCCACGACTGCCAGCCATTTTGTGTTAAAACTCTTGGGGTAGTCAGGCCAAGGCCAAAGGAAGAGCACCCTGTACGAAAGTGCCTTTTCCCCCCCACTATGACCCCACCGGTACTGCCTGTGGTTGGGTGGATGAGGATGTGAGTGTGGGGTAGAAGCCCGGAGTTCCTTTAGGTCCTAAGGAGCATAGCCCGTCTTCCTGCTGGAGGTAGGCAGCAATGTTTCAAGGGAGAGGCATCTTGAACTTCTCCCTCACCAGGAATTTGTTGAAGGTTTTTGTGTAGGTTGCCGAGGGTATGGGCCTCCAACCCCCCCCACCCCCCCCAGCCAAAAAAAACAAAAAAACCACACAAACAAGGAAGGCCCCATGGCCCCCCTGTCCTTTTTGTGTGCACGATCGGAAGTAGTCCTGTAAGTCGAACCCCTTGCTCTTGAGATGGTGGGGCAACCGGTTTCCAAAACCGCTTTGTCCTCAGAAGATCTTGCCAACGTTCTTTCAGAGAAGGTCCCCTCGGTTGGAGGTGGGTGGGGGCCTTTGGCCTGGGAAATAAGGAGAGGTGTCAAAAACCCTCCCTTGAACTACCCAAAGTGCCCATTAATCAGTGGTTGATGGTCAGCCCACCTTCTGGTCATAGAGGGCCAGGGACGTCCCCCTGTGGGCTGCTCCACTCCCTCTGGGGTAGATAAACTCATGGCTCACGGAGTCCGGAGGCCCGGATCTGTTCTATGGGAACCGTTTCACAGGCTGCTCCTATCTCTGCACGCTCGGACCAACCGGTCTGTGGTAGTACAGGATTGGGCCTGGGAGAGCAACCGGCTGGTTGGAACCATCCAAGGATGTGGCCTACAACAGGTTCTTTCTTTTTCTTCTTCTCCAAGTAACAAGCAGGAAGTCAGTCCTCACATAGGGGTGACGTGGGCGCCCAACGGAAGTGCCCCCCATCGTCCTGCAGCAACTTCCCCCAGCTTTTCCAAAGAAAGCCTTTGGGATTGCATCGCGCATGCGCGGTCCCCTTCCCGCCTGCGGCTCGGTACACCGGTATCGAGTCCAGTCAATTTTTAGCATTTTTGTCCTTAGTGACTAGTGTTCGCGCTTTTTTTTTTTCTCTCACTGACAACCCAGTCCTTCGACCTTGCAGGGGCCCCTTTTCCCACGATGGCTGCCAGCGGCATTAAAAAAAAGTGTGATTGGTGTAAGAAATTAATGTCCCTCGCTGACACACATGACTGCTGTCTTTGATGCCTCGGGCCTGACCATGACCCGAAGGTCTGTGGCCCATGTGGCAAAATGTCCTCTAAGGCACTGCGAAGTAGGCAGCAGCAGCGTGTGAGGATTTTCTCGGAGTCCGCAACCCCCCGGATCTCGTTACCATCATCAGAAGCCTCGACGTCTAGGGAGCTGTCTGAACCTGAGCCCCATCAGGGTCTTTTCTGAACGGGTCTCCCGGGAACACAGGAGGAAGAAGAAGCCCATGAGGGCGGCGGCGTTGGATGCCTCCGATCGCCCTGGGCCCTTGAAGGCCAGGTCGCGGAGTCCTGACCACTGCCCCCGGTCCTCGGAATCAGAGCAGCCTGTAAAGATACCCACCTCGGCGGCTCCGTGTGAGGTAGTGCTGTTTGTCCTCGTGGATTCCCTTCCAGGGGAGCCGACGTCGGGGGCCCGAGCCTGCGGAATCTTCTGAGCTCGGGCTCAGGATGCGGCCCTGGAGCGCAGCATAGTCTCACCGGTCCATCTGCCCCAACCACCGGGACCTCACATCCAAGTTGACCCCGGAGATCCGAGCTGATCTGCGAGACTCTTCGGACTCGAGTTGATCCTCCCGCTAAGGTCTCCCTTGACCTCCCGCTCATGACCGAGGTCATCGACGCCGGTGCCCTCGCAGCCCGAGTTCCTCGATTCCTCCTCGGAGAATCGGCATGGGAGACGGAAGATGAGTAATCCCCGGACACCCATTGTACTCACCAGGTTTTGGAGCCTCGGAGACAGTCCCCTCTGGAGGATACCCGGTTCTCGGACTTCGTCAGGGACATGGCCAAGGCTTTGGCATTCCTGGTGGATACCAAGGAGGAACCTCGAGCTCGAGGCCCTCCAGTATGACTTTCCTCCGAGGAAAGCCCTTACTGCACCGGTTCCTCCAATGCTGGAACGGCTGGGAGTCACCGTCCTAGATGCCGGTGCTCAGCAAGCTATTGATTCCATCTAGCAAGTCCGCAAGAGCCCTGGGTTCCAAAAAGGCACAGCTGCCGCACAACTCCACAGTTGTGGAATTGGCCATGCACCGGCTCAAGAGCCAAAAAAACACACTCCTCTGTGCCTCCTGGCCAGGATGCCCTTTGCAGAAATGCTTCCAGGGCTCTCTGGCTGTCATGGGCCATGTCCCAAAGGCATGTACTTGAGGGACCTGTCAAAGGAGATTGCCGGTTTCTCAGCTGGCCTCTCCAAGGCACCCTTGCAGCGCTTCAATGCCTTGTCCACTGGGATTCGGGAGTGCTCCAAGTTCATATCTCGAGCACCTAAGATTGCTTCGAGGCTTCGGCCCGAGTAGCTGTGGCCGGCGTCGGTGCACGCAGCCAGGCCTGGTTAATGTCATCATATCTGGAGCCATGGGTTCAGGACAAGCTGGTCGATGTCCCTTGCCGAGGTGACAACCTCTTTGGCAAACTCATGACTGAGAAGGCTGCTGAGCTTGAGTCCGAGTACTTGACCCGGACAAGACTCTCAAAGAAGACTTCTGCCCCTTCTAAGAAGGGGCTCGGTAAAACGCCCTTTTCCAGAGGAAGGGTACTGCTTACCACAACTACCCCACTTACCAGGCCACCCCAGCTCCCCAACAGGGGCAGCAGGCCAAGGGACAGGGGTATGGCCCGCGTAAGCAGAAGACCCCTAGGCCCCGGCTCCTACCCACCTGGGAGGGGTGTTATGACTCCCAAGGCATAGTCTCTCTTCCGCCAGTGGTAAGGTCTTGCACAGGAGGCAGGCTAACCCTGTATGCCCACAGGTGGCCAGCCATCACCTCTGGGTCCTGCAAATAGTCCAAAGGGGCTATTTGCTTCACTTCAGCCTGACACCACTCTCCTCCTTTCCAGGAGAGCCTCTCAGACCCCCTCTTCACAGGGACCTCCTCTTGCAGGAGTTGGCAGGTCATCTAGAGGATGAGGCGGTGGAACCGGTACCCCACCACCTGCAGGGCAAGGGCTTCTACTCCAGATATTTTCTTATACCAAAGCGAACAGGAGGCCTCAGACTCATCCTTGACCTAAGAAACTTAAACAAGTTCCTGGTAGGGTAAAAGTTCAAGATGCTTTCCCCTTGGAATGTTGCTGCCTTACCTCGCACCAGGGAGATTGGCTATGCTCCTTAGACCTGAAGGATGCCTATATGCCATCCTCATACACCCAGACCACAGACAATATCTGAGATTTGTAGTGGGAGGAAAACATTTTCAATACAGAGTTTCTACTCTTTTTGCCTGGCCTCTGCTCCCAGGGTGTTGACAAAATGCCTGTCCTGTCTGTAGGTGGCGGCCTTCTTCAGAAGTCAAGGAACTTTTGTCTTCCCTTACCTATACGACTGGCCTCATCAGGGGCCAGTCACCTCAGTAGGCCCAACAGGCCCCTTCTTCGCACTGTCAACATGTTGCAATGTCTGGGTTTTGTCATAAACCACACGAAGTCCACTTTGCTCCCCACTCAAAACTTAGAGGTTCACAGGAGCAAGATTGGACACCCTTCAGGCGAGGACAGGGCACAGAGGCTGCTAACACTGGCACAACAGTTCATGGGCTCAGGTCTCAGCGAGACACTTCTTGCGCCTCCTGGCCTCCACGGTGCATGTGACTCCAAATGCCCGTCTCCACATGAGAACAGCTCAGTGGTGCCTCAGAGATCAGTGGACTCATCCTGTCTCTGAGGCTGCCAGAGGCCTAAGTGTTCAATGACTGGTAAAATCATTGCATTGGTGGTGTCAGCCACCCAACCTGCTCGAGGGAGTGCTTTTTCAGACTCCCTCGCACACAAGAGTGCTAATGACAGATGCCTTCTTGCTGGGCTGGGGAGCCCATTGCCAAGGATCATGCACTCAGGGGTGGTGTCTCCTCAGGAGTCTGCACACTAAATCAACCTCTTAGAGGCTGCGGGCGATTCGCCAGCTCTTCAAGCCTTTTGTCATGTCCTCTCACATCAGTCTGTATTGATACAGATAGACAACCAGGTAGTGATGATCTGCGTGAACAAGCAGGGAGGTATGGTGTCTTTGTATCCTATGTCAGGAGACACTGGATCTCTGCTCCTTTGTCCATAAAGCAGGGTATGTCTCTCAGGGCAGTTTTCCTGACCAGGCAGGTACACTGCTTTAGCAGACAAACTAAGCGAGAATTCTCCAACCTCACGAATGGCAACTGGATCCGGTGGCGGCACAGCGGATTTTCCCCAAACCGCTGGGGACATCTGTCCATAGATTTATTTGTCAGTCTGCAAAATCACCAGCTGCCCAGATTTTGCTCAAGACGCCACCTCCTCTGAGGGTTGGGCTGCAGAATGCTTTCCTGGTCAGAGTCTGCATGTATGTGTTTCTTCCCACACCTCTGGTGGCCTGGCCTCTGTTTCAAAATCCTTTGGGACAAGGCCTCTGTCATTCTGGTAGCTCCCTGATGCCAAGACAGCCTTGGTTTCCACTTCGCCTCCAGCTGGCAGTGGAAACCCCACTTCCACTAGGGACACAGCCCAACCTTTCACAGGAGCAGGGCTCTCAACCTGATGGCAGGGCTGCTGGAAGGGTAGTGCTGACTCCTCTTCTCCTACCTCAGCATGTAGAAGAAGTGTTACTGGCCTCCAGGAGGCAGTCCACTAGGAAATTCTATGCTTTCAAGTGGCGTAGATTTGAGGTGTGGTATAACCAGCACAATGAAAACCCTTTCTCTTGCCTTGTACCAGTGGTGCTGCAGTACCTCTCAGAATTAGGTCTCAAGCCTAACTCTGTTAGGGTCCACATGAGTGCTTTGTCACAAACCACTCGCCAGTGGAGGGGCAACCTCTTTCAGCTCACCCCCTGGTGTCCAGATTCCTCAGAGGTCTGCTTCTGCTGAAACCCCCAGTTTGTCCTCCAGCAAGCTGAGTGGGATCTGAATGTGGTCCTTAACAGCAGCTTTCTTGCCCACCTTTTGAGCAGATGTCCTCTTGCCATCTGTGCTTCCTCTCCTGGAAGGTGCTCTTCCTGGTGGCACTCACATCATCCAGACGTGTGAGTGAGCTGCAAGCTCTCGTAACTGATAAACCGTACACACGGTTTTGTAGGAATAGGGTGGTCCTCCACACTCACCGAGGTTCCTTCCAAAGGTGGTCTCTTCTTTCCACCTCAACCAGGAGGTGATTCTTCCAACCTTCTTTCCCAGGCTGCATTCCAGCTGGGCAGAGGCAGTCTTGCATACCCTGGATTGTAAGAGGGCGTTGTACCTCTACCTGGAGTGTACGAAGGGACATCGAAGGGCTACTCAGCTCTTTGTCTCGTATGGCCCCAGTAAGCTGGGGTTACCTGTCTCCAAGAATATGCTGGCCATCTGGGTGGCAGACTGCATTGCCTGGGTGTACAGGGTGGCCGGCCAACCTCCTGTTGCAGGGTCGAGTCACGGCCCACCGTGTCAGGGCTAAGGCCGCATCAGTGGCTCACTTCTGCTCTGTTCCGCTTGCAGACATCTGCCGGGCAGCAACTTGGTCTTCAAGCCAGACCTTTGCAGCCTATTACTGCCTAGATAGGGACTCCCGACGGGACAGTGCTTTTTGGCCAGGTGGTACTCCATAACCTATTTGAGGTTTAGGCAACTCCAACCCTCCGGTGTCAGGCTACCAGGGGGTGCTGCTTTCTCGGATGAATTCCTATTGCAGCTGCTGTGGCTCTTCTAGAGGGAGCCATTTTTCAGCTATGGGTTCCTGGTAGCCTATAGCTAAGGAGTCCCATATGTGAGGACTGACTTCCTGCTTGTTCCTGGAGAAAGCGTAGTTACTCACCTGGGACAGGTGTTCTCCAGGGACAGCAGGAATCAGTCCTCACGACCCTCCCTCCTCCCCTGGAGTTGCAGTCCTATTATTGATTTTTGTTCATTTTGCCATCTTTTTAGCTATCTTAATACTAGAAAAAGCACTCCATTTAAAACTATAACTTAAGTGGTAGAAAAATTCTTTCGACTAGACTCTCCTAATCATCTGTAGATATGTATAATTTCTTCAGTCGATCACTAAACTCCGTAACAACAGGAGCCGGGGTTCAAATGAGAAATACAATTACTACAGGAGGTTTCAGACCATATATACCGCCCTTAATGAATGCTTATTGGATAAAGCTATAGCGCACTGGTTACATCAACAACCATCCTGTGTTATTTTTAACATTTTTTTAGATTTTCAAACCAAGTGTCCATTTGTACCCAAATGTAAGTGAAAGACCAAAAAGCTTAACTTATGTCTTTGTGCCTTCTGCGCCTCAAACGCTTCCTCCTGTACCTCAATGCGTTTCACTCCGAGCAGGAGTTTCTTCAGGAGGATCTATAAAAATAGACACCAGTGTAGCAATATCTACCAAACCATCCACTATTGTTAAATGAAAGACATGTATGTCAATTAAAAATTCTTTGCTCTGTCATTTGAGCAAGATGGCACCCTTGAGCGGGACGGGGACCATGCATGCGCGATGCACTCCCAAAGGCTTTCTTTGAAAGCTGGGGAATTGCTCCACATGAGGGCTCCGTCGGCGCCAACGTCACCCATATGTGAAGACTGATTCCTGCTGTCCCTGGAGAACACCTGTTACAGGTGAGTAAATACGCTTTCTTCCTGGATTCCCTTGAGGGTGACCCCCTTTCTGAGGACTCACGATGAGGCTCGGGTTTGGAAGGTTCCGCCTGAGATGTCAGGTCTCAGATGAGGCCTTGGCCTTTGGAGGCACCGGGGACTTGGGGGGAAAAATGTATCGAGCTACTGCTGGCGGCTGTTGAGGGCCTTACTGGACCATCCTCTTGCAGAGACTGCAGGCTCCTGGGTCATGGTCTGGCCCAAGGCAGCGGAGACAGCAGTTGTGCGTGTTGGTCAAAGTCATAACTGTGGAGCACCGATCACACTTCTTAAAGCCACTGGTAGCCATGGGGGAAAACGTACCCCTGTAAAGCACAGTTACTTACCTGTAACAGGTGATCTCTGGGAACAGCAGGAATAAGTCTTCACATATGGGTATTGTTGGTACCGATGGAGCCTGCACGGGAATGCTCCCCAGCATCCACAAAGAAAGCTTTTGGGAGCATCCCACAGCGCCTGCGCGCTGCCTTCCCTAACCGCCTCTCTCCAGTTCGAGTTTTAAGCTGAGAGAGAGAGAGGAAAGATAGAGAGATACAACTCCTAGGGGAGGTGGGTGGGTTGTGAAGACTTATTCCTGCTGTTCCCAGAGATCACCTGTTACAGGTAAGTAACTGTGCTATCTCCAGGAACAAGCAGTAATGAGTCTTCACATATGGGGACTCCCCAGCTAGAGATGCCAGGGAGATCTCCAAAGTTGTGAGTCCCTGAGAAGGGCTCTACCTCCCTCCATGGATCTCGGCATCCAACCAGGGATGGGGGGGTAGGAGTTTGATTAGGTAGGAACAGGAGTTTGAGAACAGCCTGACCAAACAAGGCATCCTGGCGTAAGTCCTTGTCCAAGCAGTAATGGGCTGTAAAGGTATGAACTGAGGCCCAGGTGGCCGCTCGACAGATTTGGTCGATGGACACAGAGTTTAGATGAGCCATAGAGGCTGCCATGGCCCTCCAGAGAAAGGTTCTTACTCTGGTAGGCGAAGGAAATACACTGAGCAATCCAATTGGACAGAGTTCTCTTAGAGACTAGAAGTCCTAAATGAGAGGGATCAAAAGCAACAAATAGTTGAGAGGACTTTCTATGTTGCTGTGTCCTTTGTAAATAAAAAGCAAGTGCTCTCTTACAATCCAGGGTATTAAGATTCCTCTCTGCACTTCATGCATGAGGTCCTAGAAAAAAGACAGGTAAATACACCTCCTGGTTCAGATGAAAAGGTGAGACCACTTAAGGCATAAAGTGTGGATTAGTCCTGAGGACTACCTTGTCATGATGGAACCTTGTATAAGGAGGATTAGCCACCAAGGCTTGCAGCTCACTGATACGGCGAGCTGAGGTGACTGCAATGAGAAAAATAACCTTCCAGGAAAGGAATTTCAAGGAGGTAGTGGCTAAGGGTGGCTTCATGAGCTGGCCAAGAACCAAATTCAAATCCCATGCCACTGGAGGTGGTGTAATGGGAGGTTTAGTTAAAAGAAGGCCTCTCATGAATCTTGCAATGAGAGGAAATAGGATGTCCATTGAGAGGCTTAAGGGATGCTGCAATAGCACTCAAATGGACTTTTACTGAATTTGTTTTAAGGCCTGCATGGGATAAATGCAGTAAATACTCTAGTAAAGAATTCAGAGGTATTGCAAGAGGGTTAAAGACCCTTCTGTGCACACCAAATGGTAAACCTTTTCCATTTGAAAGCATAGGAACGTCTAGTTGAAGGCTTTCTGGAAGCATGAAGGATATCCTTCACCTGCTGTGAAAGATGCAAATCTTGAAGGTCTAGGCCTTCAGCAACCAGGCCCTGAGATGAAGAGACTGGGGATTTGGGTGCCACAACGTTCCCTCCTCCTGGGACAGGAGGTCTGGAGCAGATCCCAAGTCCAGGGAGGGAGCATGAGAGAGATGAAGAAGTAGAGGGTACCACACTTGGCGTGGCCAACGTGGAGCTATGAGGATCATAGACCCCTTGTCTCTCTGAAGCTTGAACAGTGTCTTGGAAATTAGGGGAATGGGTGGAAAGGCATAGAGGAAGTCTTGCCCCCAATGGAGGAGGAAGGCATCCCTGGCCTGAACTCCCTGACACGGAATCCTGGAACAGAACCGGGGAAGTTTGGCATTCCACGACTTGCAAACAGGTCTATGTCCGGGGTTCCCCAAATTCGAAAGATCCTGGCTATGTGATCCCCATAGAGGGACCATTCGTGTGGAAGCAGAACGCGACTGAGTCTGTCTGCCCAAGAGTTTTGAACCCCTGGAAGATACACTGCCATGAGATGAATTTGATGCTCTCTGGCGAAGGCCCACAATCTCAAAGCTTCGTTGCAAAGCGACAGAGAGCCAGTTCCGCCCTGCTTGTTCACGTAGAACATGGCTACTTGGTTGTCCGTGTGGATGAGGACTGTCTTGTAGCTGAGCAGGGTGTGGAAGACTGTGAGAGCTAGAAAATTGCTCTGAGCTCCAAGAGGTTGATATGTAGAGATGTCTCCTGTGGAGACCAGATGCCCTGGGTGGAGAGATCTTGTAGATGAGCTCCCCAACCCCTTGGAGAGGCATCTGTTGTAAGGGTTGCTTGGGGTAGCACCTGTTGAAAGGGGGACCCCAGCAACAGATTCTGAGTGGACTTCCACCACTGGAGAGACCAAAAGAGGCGACTGGAGGTTGCTATTTTGTCTGACAGGCACCCTGATGCCTGGGTCCATTGGGTGGACAGAGTCCACTGAGCTGCTCGCATGTGAAGGCGAGCATAAGGAACCACATGCACGGTGGATGCCATGTGGCCTAACAGTTGTAACATCTCTCGAGCAGTTAAATGGGACTTTAACTGAACTTGTGAGGCTAACTGCACCAATCGGAGGCAACGGGCTTGGGGAAGATAGGCCCTTGCAGTTGTGGTATCCAGCAAGGCCCCTATGAACTCTAATGACTGAGTAGGGGTGAGATGTGATTTTGGGATGTTTATTACTAGTCCCAGATACTGAAGAACACGCCTTGTGCAGGCTAGGGAAGCCTGGGCCTCTGTCTGGGATGGAGCTCGGATGAGCCAGTCGTCCAGATATGGGAATACAAATATTCCTAGAGTGCGTAGAAATGCAGCTACCACTACCATGCATTTTGTGAACACTCTTGTAGCAGAGGCCAGACCGAAAGGAAGCACTCTGTATTGGTAGTGCTTTCCCTGATAAAGGAACCTTCTGTATGTTGGATGGATGAGGACATGGGTGTATGCATCCTTGAGATATAGAGAACAAAGCCAATCCTGACTCTGAAGGTATGGAAGGAGAGCACCGAGAGAAATCATCTTGAATTTCTCCTTGCATAGAAAGTTGTTCAATTCTCTGAGATCTAATATGGGTCTGTAGCCCCCTGTTTTCTTTGGGATAAGAAAACAGGGGGAGTAGAACCTGTTGAAGGGGTACTTCTTCTATTGCCCTTTGGGTAAGAAGGGTAGCAATCTCCTGGCCCAGAAGGTCGAGGAGAGATGTTGGAGAATTGAACTGTCTCACCATGGTGTGAGAAGGAAGGTTTAAGAAATGAAGCTTGTACCCCTCCCTTATGATGGAGAGGGTCCATTGCTCTGTTGTGATTTGTTCCCATCTGGGAGCAAAGTGAGCTAACCTTCCTGGAATGGTGAGAGGCTCTGGTTCTTCTAGAGCCAGAAAGGCTAAGTTCTCTAGTTGTAAGTCAAAGGCCCTGAGGAGGAGGAGGTTGCAGTCCTTGCAGCCTTAGGCTTGGCTTGTTTAGGTTGTTGCTGACGCTTTGCAGCAAAATGACCTGCAGAAGATGCCTGGTGACCATAACCAGGATAATATTTCCCTTTTTTGGGAAAGAAAGCCTTTTTGAATAACCTTTTTCTAACAGGAGCAGAAGTAGACTTTGAAAGTCTATCTAAGGCAGAATTCTCAGCATCCTTCTGAGTGGCCTTTGCTTGCCAATCCTTGCCAAAAAGGTTTTCACCCGTACAAGGAAGATTTCCTAATCCATCCTGGACCCATGGTTCCAAATCAGAAGCTTGTAACCAAGCAAGTCTACGTGCACCTATGGCAATAGCCGAGGCTCTGCTGACACACTCAAAAGAGTCAAAGGCTGCACGGTTGGAAAATTTGGAAACATCCTGGGCATGTTTAAGCTAGGTGAGAAACTCCTCCCTTTTATCTTCTGAGACAAAAGGAGATAAAGTTTGCAGATGATCTGTAACTTCCTTTAGAAACATCCCCATATAGAGACTATAGGAGTTGATTCTGGCAGTAAGCATATTGGCCTGGAAGATTCTCCGGCCAAAAGCATCCAAGGTTCTGCATTCTCTTCCTGGAGGATTAGATGAGTGTCTTTTTGCACTCTTTATCTTCTTCATAGCTTCCTCACCACTCTATTGTGGTGGAGTCTGCTGAGTCTTATGAAAGCCAGGACAAGGAGGAACACGGTACATGGTGTCCAACCTGCGAGAACGAGGGGAGGTAGTAAGAGGTGTCTCCCATATGCCCAACATGTGTTCATAAAGGATCTCATGAATTGGTAAAGTAGCTGCCTCTTTAGGAGCCTTAGGATATTGTAAAATATCCAATTTCTTGGCTCTAGGCTCTGGTTCAGGGGCCACTGAAATAGAGAGGCCCCTGGCCACTTCCCTAATGAAGTCTTGAAAAGACAAGTCTTCTGGAGGAGACATTCTTCTTTTTGGAGAAGAGGGCTCCTGAGGAAGGAGTACCGATGCTTCGACAGAAGCCTCTGATTCATCAGAGTCTTTGGAGGAATCGAAGTATCGCCTGTCTGGATGCTCTTGCAGAGCCCGATACGCGTACCGTGTGGTATCGACATCGGGAGTGATCGGTACCGATGGGCATCACAGAACAGGGTACCGCTGCAGTCGACACCGAAGCTGATGTTGATGCAATCGGTACCGGAACCGACAACGGAGTTTGATGCAGTACCGGAGGCGTCGCAGCTTGTATGACTGCCGTAATGGCACGCTGCATGGTCAGAATATTCTGATCCATCGACGCAACCAATGTCTGGATGTCGGTACCAGTGGAAACCACCGGTACCCCAGAACATGGCAACAGGTGATCGGTCGAGGCCACGCCATTGATGTCACCCTGTGACCCCATAGATGAAGCTTTGGAAGCCGGAGCTTCCCCGCCGGGGGTAATTTGCCGGTGCAGGATCCTCGAGAGCAAGCCCGGAGGCATCTCAATACTTAGAGGGAGATCTACCCTTCGAGGACCGGCTGGACTTATGTTTGGTTACCTGAGATCCATGGGAGGAAGAAGCAGCCCTGGAAGATGTCTATGCCACCGAAGCTGCATCAGAGGGAAACAGGGTACTGAGCTTGGCCACTCAATTCTGTCGACCTCTTTTAGACATCATGGAATAGGACTCACAATCGGTGATGGAGTGGTCAGGGCCCAAACATTTTAGACACCAGTCATGGGTGTCGGTAATAGAAAGAGTACCGCTGCACTTCTTGCACTTTTTAAACCCGGAAGCGGGCTTTTCCATGAGGAAAATTTTGCTAGGCCTAAGGCCCAAAAGGAAAAGTTGCACAGAAGTGGGAAATGGTAGTTTTTTTTTTTTTTTAAAAAAGAAAAAAGAAAGAAGAAAAGACTGGCGGTACCTGTCCGACGTCGAAGAAGGCAGACGCGCAACTAAAGAAATAAAGAAAAATGAAGAACTTCTTCAGCGGTGACAGGAACACGACCTGCTGGCTCCACGAAAAAGAAGAATGGAGAGAGGTGGTTAGGAAAGGCGGGAAGGCAGTGCGCAAGTGCTGTGGGATGCTCCCAAAAGCTTTCTTTCTGGACGCTGGGGAGCGTTCCCGCGCAGGCTCCGTTGGTACCAACGATACCCATATGTGAAGACTCATTCCTGCTTGTTCCTGGAGATAGTTAAAGACTCTTCGGGCTGCCAGGGAGAGAAAAAAGGCACAAAGAAGCCAGGAAAAGAAAAAAATGAAAGACTACAACAATCGACCAAACTCGATGCTGAGGCAACAAGGTTGGTAGGCGGGAAGAGTACTGGTGCAATACTGGAGGGGAGTATGAAACTCGGAGAGAAAAATCAACTTTTTCCAGGGACAAGTCAGACAAATGTCTGAAGGACTCCGTGGAAAAAAAGGAGACTGAGCAAGATGGGACCCTTGGGCGGGAAGGGGACCATGCATGCGTGATGGCATCTCCCAAAGGCTTTCTTTGAAAGCTGCAGGGATGCTCCCGCGAGGGCTCTGTTGGTGGCAACATCACCCATATGTGAGGACTGACTTCCTGCATGTTTCCGGAGAAGAACCATAGTCCCACTGCAGTAAAATTAAATGCACTTGTGGTCAACTGTCAGTACTCAAATGATTTGAATCAACCAATGACTGATGGCTCTAATGTTTAAAATAGCCATTCATTCCCTGTTCCATTTCACAATGGTGAAGGCAACAGAGCTTTCTGAGGCCACCAGAAAAGCCATTATCAAACTTCAAAGTAGTAGAAGGCCATCTCCAAAGACCTTGAGATTCCTTTGTCTACAGTTCACAATGTTAAGAAGTTTTCTGCTCATGGAACCTCCCAGGATGTGGTGGAAAGAGGAAAGTTTAATTCAAGAAGTCTTCGAAACGTAGTGCAACTGTTGGAAAAATGCCACATACAACATCCAAAGAGCTTAAGGCTGACCTGTAGCAATTTGGAGTGGTGGTTTCAACCTGCAACATACACCGTGTACTAAACAAAGAAGGACTTCACAGGCGAAGGCCAAGGAGGATCCCACTGCTCAAAGAGATATAAAAAGGCATGTCTGATTGTGCCATTAATCCTGTCCAGGTCATATTTTTTTTGTTTGTTTGTTTTTCCTCAGAAATTACTGTGTCTAAGTTGCACAAACATTATTTTTTGTTGTATACCTTTTGGGCATACTATTAAAATATTATGACATACCTTTTGGAATATTTTCCAATTATTTCTCAAGATATTGTATACAAAATACCTAAAATGCAAGGGTTCAAATAATATTGACCACATCTGTATAACACAATTTTAATTATATTCTGTCCATCTGCTAAGTGCATGATGATAAATTCTCCTACTAAGGCTAGAAAAGCCTAAAAACTAAAGTGCTGATGAGAGTTCAGTAATCCTGGTCTGTAAAAATAAATAGAAGGCTTTAAACAGTTGTTTGCTAAGTTAATTTGATGCCATAGCCATTAACTCATTTTCGTGTTTTTTTTCCATAGTGAAACCTGCTTTCCCTGCGACTCTTGACAACCTCTTAATAAATGGAAGACCCTCTGGCATTACAGAACTACTTTGGTTCTGTATACCGACTTGTATTCAGATCTACTTATTTAGGTCATGCCTTTCAAGTGGTATTTCCCTGTCCCCAGAGAGCTTACACATACTTTGACTGTAACTAAATTTGTACCTGAAGCAATGGAAGGTTTACTGCACTAAACATTTCCTGTTCTCTAGGACTAAGCAGGAATCAGTCCTCACATATGGGTGATGTCGCTGACAGAGCTTGCGCAGGAATGCTTCCCAAGGAAACCTTTGGAAGGTGCACTATGCATGCCAGTCTTCCTGCCCAAAGGAGCCATCTTTACCCCAGTCTTCTTTTTTTGGTGGAGCCTTTAGATGTCTGTCTGATTCTTGTAAAGAATTTGAACCTATGGGTATTGTGGTGTTATCTTTTTGACTTTTTTCCTGTCACACAGTCTTCTGGCCTGTACTTGGGAGTATCGGTGCTTCTTTTTCTTTTGGAGAGACGTAGGTCTTATCTCTAGGAACAAGCAGGAATAAGTCATCACATATGGGTACGTCGGTACCGACGGAGCCTGCGCGGGAAAGCTCCCCAGCTTTTCAAATGAAAAGCCTTTGGGGCCTCCCACTGCACATGCGCGCTGCCTTCTCCCCGCCTTCCTGACCAGCTCTCTCTTCAGTTCTTCTTTTTTCCGCGGAGCCAGCAGGTCGTGTTCCTGTCACCGCTGAAGAATTTGTTACTTTTGTTTGTTTCTTTAGACCGCGTACCTGCCTTCCCCATACCAAAACCGGTATCGCCGGTCTTTCTTTCTTTCTATATAAAAAAAAAACAAAAAAAGACTTTTTTATTTTTCTTCAGCACAGCTTGGTACCCGGTGTTAGGCCTTAAGGCCTACACACTTTCTCCTCATGGAGAAGCCAGTCCCTGGTTTCAAAAAATGTACCAAATGCAGTGCTGTCATTTCTGTCACAGACACCCATTAATGGTGTCTCAAATGTTTGGGACCTGAGCACTCCATACCGGACTGCCCATCCTGCACCCAGATGTCTAACGCGGTTTGCAGAACCGGGCTAACAAGCTTCATGTGCTGTTTCCTTCAGAAGCATCACAGTCATCCAGGTCTTCCTCTCCGGATGGATCTCAGGTAACCAAAACTTCTGTGGGCAAATCCTCTAAAAGCAAATCTCTTTCTAAAGATCGAGAGGCTCTCAGTTCTGAGTTCGAGGATTCTGCCCAGGCCAAAAAACCCCGGCGGGAGGTTCCGGCCTCCAAAGCAATCATGGGGTCACAGGTTGACATCGATGGCACGGCCTCGACAGATCACCTGTTGGACTGCTCTGGGGTACCGGCCCATACCGGTACCCCTGACATCCAGGCAGTAGTGGCGTCTATGGGCAGTACTGTCCAGACCATGCAGCAGGCCGTACTGGCCTTCATTAAGGCTGCGACGCCCTCGGTACCGATTTCATCGGTACCGACCCCCGGTTTTTCCGGTTATCTACACCGGAACCGAGACCATCGACTTCTAAACGTCGATCGGTTTTCGCATGCCGGATTCCGGCTTTCGCCCGGTACCGATCCCATGCCCGATACGCCCGATGTCGATACCGATCGGTATGCGTATCGTACATTGGAAGCACAGAAAGAGTACTCAGATTCTTCTGATGAATTTAATTCCTCTGATGACTCTGCTGAGCTTACTCTTCCTGAGGAGCCCTCTTCTCCCAAGAGGAGGATGTCTCCTCCAGAGGATTTATCCTTTCAGGATTTCATTGTTGATGTAGCTAAAGCACTTTCTATTACTACATCTTCTGAAAGAGAACCCAGATCAAAAAAATTGGACATTTTAGGATACTCAAAAGCTCCTAAAGAGGCAGTCACTCTGCCTGTCCATGAAATCCTTCAAGAACACTTGATGGATTTGTGGGAGACTCCTTTAACACTGTCTCCCCATTCCCGCAGGTTGGACACCATGTATCGGGTCCCTCCTTCGCCTGGGTTCCAGAAAAACTCAGCTGCCTCACCACTCCATTGTGGTGAAGTCGGGCTATGAAGAAAATAAAGAGTCCTAAGAGGCATTCTTCTACCCCTCCAGGGCGAGAATGTAAGAACCTAGACTCTTTTGGAAGAAAGATGTTCCAGGCTAGTATGCTTATAGCCAGGATCAACTCTTATAGCCTTTATATGGGCATGTATCTTGGGCAACTTGCCCTAAAAATAAAGAATTTTGCCCCCTTTATCCCTGATGATCAAAGGGCGGACTTCTTTTCTATGGTGACACAACTTTCAGAGGTCTCCAAGTTCTCCAACAGGGCAGCCTTTGATTCCTTCGAGGTTGCAGGCAGAGCTTCGGGAATTGCTATTGCAGCCCGACGTCTCGCTTGGCTCCAGGCTTCTAACCTAGAACCCTGGGTTGTAGAAGGCCTCAGGAATCTGCCCTGTACCGGTGAGAACTTATTTGGGGAAGACTGGCAGATTAAAGCTGCTCAAATGGATGCAGAAAATGCCACTCTAGATAGACTTTCCAAGTCTACTTCTACCCCTGCCAAAAAGAAGCCTTTTAAAAGGCCTTACTATAAAAAGACCAGATTTCCCACAAATACTGGCCAGCACTCTGCTCACCTCGCCTTGCGGCTAAGCGTCAACAATCTAAGCAGGTAAGTCAAAGTCTGCAGTGTCTGCTACATCCCAGCAGGCTCAACCCCCTCATGGGTTTTGACTTCCCTCTAGAGAACTTGCCGTTTCTGGCTCTAGCACAACCAGAGCCCCTCACCATTCCTGGAAGGCTAGCTCACTTTGCTCCCAGATGGGAGCAAATAACATCAGAGCAATGGACCCTCTCTATTATCCGAGAGGGCTACAAACTTCATTTCTCCAGCCTTCCTCCCCATATCATGGTGAGGCAATTCAGTTCTCCCCCATCTCTTCTGACCCTGTTGGGTCAGGAAGTCTCCTCTTCTTGCCCAAGGGGCAATAGAGGAGGTTCCTCCTCCACAACAGGGGTTAGGTTTCTACTCCCCTTACTTTCTCATAACAAAGAAGACAGGGGGCTTCCTATCCTAGATCTGAGAGAATTGAACAGGTTTCTGTTCAAGGAGAAATTCAAAATGCTCTCTCTGGGCCTTCTCCTTCTCTACCTTCAGAGTCAGGATTGGCTTTGTTCTCTAGACCTCAAGGATGCGTACACTCATATACTCATCCATCCATCCCACAGAAAAATATCTAAGATTTTCTGTTCCAGGGAAAACATTTCCAGTACAGAGTACTACCCTTCGGTCTGGCCTCTGCTCCAAGAGTATTCACAAAATGCATGGCAGTCGTTGCCGCATTTCTCAGAGGCATGGAAATCTTTGTCTTCCCATATCTGGACGACTGGCTCATCCGAGCTCCATCTCAATCAGAAGCCCAGATTTCTCTGGACCGCACAAGGCGTATTCTTCAATATCTGGGACTTTGTGGTAAACGTTCCCAAGTCCCAACTCATCCCTACTCAGTCCCTGGAATTCATAGGGGCCCAATTGGACTCCACCACTGCAAGGGCCTACCTCCCTCTGGTCCGAGGCCAAAGGCTAATAAGCTTGGCCTCCCAAGCTCAGTCCAGAAGTCACTTGTCAGCCAGAGAAATGCTGCAACTTCTGGGCCACATGGCCTCCACGGTTCATGTGGTGCCCTATGCTCGTCTCCATATGAGAGCAGCTCAATGGACATTGGCCACCCAGTGGTCTCAAGCATCGGGACTGCTGTCAGACCAGGTACTCACCTCAAAACGTCTGTTTTGGTCTCTCCAGTGGTGGACATCCTCCAAAAATCAGTTGTTGGGGACCCCCTTCCAACCTTCGTTGCCCCAAGCAACCCTCACAACAGATGCCTCCCAAACAGGATGGGGAGCTCATCTTCAACATCTCTCCACTCAGGGAATCTGGTCTCCCCAAGAGACCACCCTTCATATCAACCTTCTGGAACTGCGAGCAATCTTTCTTGCCCTCACAGTCTTCCATACCCTCCTTGCCAACCTGACTGTCCTAGTTCAGACAGACAATCAGGTGGCCATGTTTTATGTCAACAAACAAGGAGGGACGGGCTCTCTGTCGCTTTGCAACGAAGCTCTCAGATTATGGGCCTTCGCCAGAGAGCACCAAATTCATCTTCTGGCAGTATATCTTCCAGGAGTTCAAAACTCTCGGGCAGACAGACTCAGTCGAGTTCTGCTCCCACACGAATGGTCCCTACATATGGACCAGATACACAGAATCTTTCAGGAATGGGGGACCCCGGACATAGACCTCTTTGCAAGTCCGTGGAATGCCAGACTTCCCCGGTTCTGTTCCAGGACTCCGTGTCAGGGAGCTCAGGCCAACGATGCCTTTCTCCTGCATTGGGGTCAGGAATTCCTGTACGCTTTTCCACCCATTCCTTTGATTCCCAAGACTCTGTTCAAACTTCAGAGGGATCACGGATCCATGATCCTCATTGCTCCACGCTGGCCACGCCAAGTGTGGTTCCCTCTCCTTCTACAGCTCTCCCAGGGCTCCTCCCTGGACCTGGGAGCTGCACCAGACCTGCTGTCTCAGGAGCAGGGGACTGTGTGGCATCCAAACCCCAAGTCCCTACATCTCCGAGCTTGGTTACTGAAGGCTTAAGCCTTCAAGAGTTTAATCTTTCTCAATCAGTGAAAGATATCCTTTATGCCTCTAGGAAACCCTCTACCAGGCGTTCCTATGCTTTCAAATGGAAACGTTTTTCCATTTGGTGTGCTCACAGGGTCTTGACCCTCTGGCACTTCCTTTGAATACTCTACTAGAATAACTCCAGCATCTTACCAATGCAGGCCACAAGACGAAATCAGTACGAGTCCATTTAAGTGCAAATACATCATCCTTAAAACCTAAAAATGGAAAATCTAATTCCACTCATCCTCTTATTGAAAGATTCATGAGAGCCTAACCCTCACTAAGCCTCCCATCCGGCCTCCTCCGGTAGCATGGGACTTGAATTTAGTTCTGGGTCAACTTATGAAGCCACCTTTTGAACCGTTGGTATCTACCTCCCTGAAATTTCTTTCTTGGAAGGTCCTCTTCCTTATTGCAGTCACTTCGGCTCGCCGCATCAGTGAACTGCAAGCTTTGGTGGCAAATCCACCTTATACCAGATTTCATCATGATAAGGTGGTCCTTAGGACGAATCCCCACTTTATGCCTAAAGTGGTCTCGCCTTTTCATCTTAATCAAGACGTATATCTACCTGTCTTTTTTCCGGCTCCTCATGCATCCAGTGCAGAGAGGAACCTTCATACTCTTGACTGTAAAAGAGCTCTCGCCTTTTACCTCAATAGAACTCAGCCACATCGAAAGTCTTCTCAGCTTTTCGTGGCTTTTGATCCTTCTCATTTGGGACTTCCAGTCACCAAACGCACACTTTCCAACTGGATTGCTCAGTGTATTTCCTTTGCTTACCAGAGTAAGAACATTTCTCTGGAAGGCCATGTCACAGCTCACAATGTGAGAGCCATGGCCACTTCTATGGCTCATCTCCACTCTGTATCCATAGATCAGATCTGTCGAGCAGCCACTTGGGCCGGGATGCCTTGTTTGGTCAGGCTGTCCTCAAACACCTGTTCCATACTTAAACAACTCCTGCCCACCTTCCCAGAATGGATGCCTGAGATCCATCCGAAGATGGTTGCCCTTGGAGGGGGATCTCCCAGGCATCTCAGCTAGGGAGTCCCCATATGTGATGACTTATTCCTGCTTGTTCCTAGAGATAGCACAGTTACTTACCTGTAACAGGTGATCTCTGGGAACAGCAGGAATTAGTCATCACAACCCACCCACCTCCCCTAGGAGTTGTCTCTCTATTCCTCTATCTTCCTGTCCTCTCTCTCTATTGTCTCAGCTTTAAACTCAAACTGAAGAGAGCTGGTCAGGAAGGCGGGAAGGCAGCGCGCGCATGTGCAGTGGGAGGCCCCAAGGCTTTCATTTGAAAAGCTGGGGAGCTTTCCCGCGCAGGCTCCGTCGGTACCGACGTACCGATATGTGATGACTAATTCCTGCTGTTCCCAGAGATCACCTGTTACAGGTAAGTAACTGTGCTTTCTCGCAGCTGGAACATTGGAGCCTTTTGATTTAGCTGTCTAAGCCGGCCAGTAATTTTTAAAAAATGTACCCAGTGTGGTAGGACCATCTCAGTAAAGGACCACCACAACTGGTGTCTTCAGTGCCTTGGGCCATACTATGAGCCCTCTAATTGCACTCACTTCTCCAGATTATGCACACAGGGCTTCAGAATCGGGAGCAACAATGGTAATTGCTGTTTGTATCTTCGGAGTCATCAGTGCAGGCGCACCCTGAGGCATCAGCCTCACAGGAGAGTCAAGCCCCAAGGTCACATGGCACTGGACCGGAGGCTTGCCTTTGAGGGTCCCCAGAAGGATGGAGCTCCAGCTTCGAAGACAGAGCCCAGAGCGAAGGGCCATGGGCAATGGCATTTTAGCCCTTGACAGGACTCAGGGTGAAGGCGAGAAGCAGCCTCCCAAGCTGCCTTGGCTGGAGGAATTGCCTCCCAAAGCCCCAGCGGGTGATTCCTGAGCTGGTTACTATCATGGAGTCCCTGCCGTGGGAGCAGGCATTGATGCAGCAGGTTGCTGTGCTGGCACTGGAGGCTGTGCTCCTCATGCAGCACATGGAGTCCTTGGATGCAGCCTGTCTACATTCCTTAGCCAGGAGGTGCCTGGGAACCAATTACCTTGGTGCCAGTGATGGCCCCCTGTCCACTGCAACAGCCTCTTCATCGGAGGTGCAACCCATCATGGAGGTACATGCCCTCCCCAAAATGACAGCAGTTCTGGGAGCCGCTCGAGGTTCCTCTCTGCATCCTGCTTTTTTCCGACGAGTGTCTCGGGATCAGATAGTCAAGAACCTTGGACACCCTCCGCCTCTCCCAACTGGCACCTGCATGAATCGCATTGGTACTTTGTGTTCCTCTCAGAGTCCGACTCGGAGACTGAGGAACAAGAGGAATCACCCAAGACCATACGCCATCGGGACATACCCTCTGATCCTTCACCACCCTATGAAAGGAGAAAGTATCCACTGGAGGACTTCTCCTTTCAGGAGGTTGTGAGAGATATGGGGAAGGTCTTGCCCTTCACTATCAAGGTTAAAGAGAAGTAGAGCGCTAAAGAGCTCGAAATCCTTCAGTGATCATCTATGGATGTCATCATAGTGCCAGTACACCGGATCTTTGAAAGACTTTTCTTCCATATGTGGGAAACACCTCTCATGATGCCTACTGTGAGTTGTCTCCTCGATTTCCTTGTATAAAGTGAGCAAGAGCCCTGGCTTTGAGAAGTAAGGGCAAAAGTGGTATTGTCAGACTCAAAGGTGAAGGGGAGGAATATGTAGAAGCTGATGAGACTAAAACATAATTACTCACCTATAACAGGTTTCTCTAGGAACAGTAGGAATCAGTCCTCACATATGGGTGACATTAGCATCGACAGAGCATGCGTGGTAACTTCTCCACAGCTTTCAGAGAAAACCTTTGGGAGATCCACCACGCATGTGTGGTTGGCCTTCCTGCCCAAGTGTGCCATCTTGTTTGTCTCCTTTTTTTCATGGAGCTCATCAGATGTTCATTTGCATCCTGGAAAAGGTTGATTGTTTCTTTCTCTCCCCTGTCATTCTTTTTCCTTCTCTGGTATGTATACCGATGTCTTCTCACCTCTTGGGACCACTGCTGCCTTGATGCTGTGTTTTTTCTCAGGTTACTGTGGGGGCTCCATTGATGCCAATGTCACTTAGATGGGAGGACTGACTTACTGCTTGTTCCCAGAGAAAGCAGAATTGCTTAACAAATATTTCTGTTCTGTGTTCATAGATGAATGGCCAGGAGCCAAGACTTCAGAAAACACCCACAAATAGGAACAGAAGTGACAGAGCTCTTGAATGATTTTCAGAAGATTGTGTTCACGAGGAACTAGCTAAACTAAAAGTAGACAAAGTTATGGGACACATCTGAGAATATTGAAGGAACCTACGGATGTTCTAGTGGCTCCAGCCTGACCTTTTCAATGATTCTTTAGAGTCAGGAGTGGTCTTAGAGGAAGGCACATGTGCTCTCTTTACACAAAAGCAGCAGTAAGAATGAGTTGAAAACTACAGGCTGGTTAGTCTAATGTCTATGGTAAATAAATTATTGGAAAACTTGCTAAAAGGGAGGATAGTGAAGTTTATGGAGTCGAATGGATTGCAGGATCTGAGGCAACATGGGTTGATTAGAGGCAAGTCCTGTCAGACAAATCTGATTAATTTCTTTGCCTAGGTAACCATGGAGTTGGACCAAGGAAGAGCCCTAGATGTGATGTACTTAGATTTCAATAAAGCCTTTGACACCGTTCCGCACAGGTGACTTATAAACAAACTGAGCACCTTAAGGATGGACCCTAGAATGGCTGACTGGGTTAGAAATTGGTTGAGTGGGAGGTGACAAAGGGGTACAGGTAAATGGAGCTCACTCTGAGGAGGAGGTTATCAGTGGTGTGTCGCAGGGATCTGTCCTTGGTCTGGTTCTTTTTAACATCTGTGTTAGTAATGTTGTGAAGGGCTGTTGGGTAAGGTATGCCTCTTTGTGGATGATACCAAAATCTGCACTAGAGTAGACACCCAAGAAGGGGTAGATAACTTGAGGAGGGATCCAGCTAAGTTTTGAAGAATGGTTGAGAATTTGGTAGCTGAGATTTAATCCTAAAAAAGGCAGGGTCATGCATTTGGGCTGCAAAAAGCCAAGGGAGCAGTACGTACTTTTGTCCATGAAAGAAGAGCGGGCCCTGGGAGTGATTGTTTCTGATGATCTTAAGGTGGTTAGGGAGAGGAATGGCTGGCAGAAAAAAAGAGGAGGTGATAGCACCTCTGTATAAGTCTCTCGTGCAACCTCGAGTATTGTGTACAATTCTGGAGACCACACTTTCAAAAGGACATAAATAGGCTGGAGTCTGTGCAGAGGGTGGCTACTAAATGGTTAGTGGTCTTCATTTATAAAGCATATGAGGACAGACAAAGATCTTTATGTATATGTTAGAGGAAAGGTGGGATAGAGGAGATATGATAGAGACATTTAAATACCTCCATGGCATAAATGCACAAGAGGAGTGTCTCTTTCGATTGAAAGCAAGCTCTGCTATGAAGGGACATAGGATGAGGGTGAAAGGGAGTAATATGTGGAAATATTTCTTCATGGAAAGAGTGGAAGATGCATGGAATAGTATCCCAGTGGAGGTACTACAGACCAGAACAGTATCTGAACTTAAAAAAAAGCATGGGACAAACATAGAAGATCTCTAAAGAAAAAGAAGGGACTTTAGTATATGATATGGAAGGTGGTGTCTGCTTTCCACCTGAGTGAGTCAGTGGTATTGCCCACTTTTTTTCCCAGGCCTCATGTGAGCAAAGCTTAGGCTGCACTTCACACCTTTTGATTGTAAGAGAACTCCATGTATCTGGAGAGGACAAATGCTTACCACCATGCCCTGTCTCTTTTGATCCCAGCAAGCTAGGTGGGGCTGTCTCAAAGTGTACCTTATCATTTGGGTGGTGGACTGCATCTCTTTCGCTCACGCTAGACTGTCTTTGGTGTGCCACATGTCAGGGCCATGGCTGCTTCCCTGGCCAGCCTACACTCTGTCTCCATGGTGGAGATCTGCTACATTGTCCTCTATCCACATCTTTACAGCCCACTATGTCTGGATGCAAATTCCCAATGTGACAGCAACTTCGGCATCTCTTTGGGAACTGAAGCAACTCCTTCCACCGGCCCTTATTTCCGTCCAGGCTACCGTAAATTCATCCTGATGTTGATGATTCTCAGAACCTTTCAGCGATTATCTCATGCTGTTTCTCTCGGTTTGTTTTTCTGGTTACACTGTTAGGGCTTTTTTTTCGATAGCCTGGAGCTTGGGTGTCCCATATGTGAGGACTAACTTCCTGCTTTGGTCCCAGAGAAAGCATAGTTACTCACCTTTTGCAGGTGTTCTCTGGGATCAGCAGGAATCAGTCCTCACTACCCTCCCACCTCCCCTTGGAGTTGTTTGCTATTTTTGGCTTGATTAAGCTGTGTCATCATGCTGAGGTAAAGATGGCTCCTTCAGGTGGGAAGACCAGCACGCAAGTGTAGTGCACCTTTCAAAAGCTTCCTTTGGAAACTGGGAAGCATTGCCATGCAGGCTCAATTGGTGACATCACCCATTTGTGAGGGCTGATTCCCACTGATCCCGGAGAACACCTGCTTCAGGTGAGTAACTATGCTTTCTTGCACTCCTTCCTACACAATCATTTTTATGTACAGGTTAAGTAAAGGGCAGAGAATATGTTGTAGTTGACACCCGTTCACTATCTTAGTGCATTTGTGTCAAGCTTTTGAGAGCTGTGCTCCATCAGTAAAGTACGGAATAGGACTGGTCATATCTGAAGAAGAGATTGAAGTTACTTGCCTTCTGCATATCGAAACTCATGGTAGGTTATATATATTCAGGAGCAGTTGATTAGAAGTGCTCTTGAGAAGAAACCAAAAGTTTATACCTTGGCAATGAAGAGCGAAGTACTTCAACCAAGGTCACAAGAAGCATCAGTGAGAGGTGGGATTTGAATCCTGGCTTCTCTGGTTCTTTTTCAATATTTGTGTAACTATTCTTTCACATCAAAAGAACAGAGTATGTTGTATAGATAAGAAACAAACCCTATTTTAATACAATTGAAACTGTATTTTTTTAAGACTACAGAATGTGAAAAACATACAGGGTTATAAAGATTTTTACAAGGTACTGTACTAGCTACTGCCATATTTTCACCACTATTTACAAATAAGCATTTTATCTACAAAAAGGGTTCCTGATAACAATCTACTTAGACTATGAGTTTCTGGACTATGAATACTAAACATCTACACAGTTAAGGTCTCACATGTCTGTCTGAATTTGGTGATCCAAACAGTAAAAATACCTTTGCCCCTCTTTATTCAACCCCCTGTTATTTGCACATAGCTTAACACAGATAGAAATATTAGATGTTTTACCTGGTGTGGGGGAAAAACAAAATGGTTGGAAGACGGTACACCATAAATTCCCAGGGAAGATCATTTTGTGCTACATTAATCCTGCAAAAACACAAAACTGTTAGGTTTTCTTTAAAAAAAAACCACCCACAAAACAGATAAAGGACTTGAGGGTTTGGACAGACTGCTTTGAAATTTGTAAAACAATGTGACAGTACACCAAAAGGATGGCACAAAGTTCAATAAGTAGAAGTTATTGAACACATGCATCTGTACTAACATCCAAACCACAAATTAATCAGAAAAATAAACTTGCATTCAGCTGTAATCATCACAATTTTCAACTTGATTCTTGACTATGACTGTGGTCCATTTCAGTTATATACATGTGTATTCCTTATCATCCTGCTAGACCAGAGCAAATTTCAGTGAGAGATGCCAGTATTGTTTGCCTCCAGCAGGGGGGCAAAGTGTCTAGACTTGGTGAAGCAGTGCAGAAAGGCCTGTCACCCCTGGCCCACATTACAGCCCTGTGGCTTGTGAGACTAGTAAGCTTAATGTTTGCTTAAAGCTCGGGTATGCTGCTGCCGCCCCCCTCAAACCAACAGCTGCCCTGTGTCCAGAGCTGTTTCCCACAGGTTCCATTGCTGATGGGCTGGACAGCAGACACATAGGGCCCCTGAGGAAGAGTGTTGGTAAGTTGGGCCCATGCTCTTCTCCTCTCTTGCTGTCATATTCCCTATTGTTTTTCAATTGTCTTTTTAGCTGCTTGCAATAAGAAAGGTGCTAGGATTCCCTTTTTGGAGATCCTTTTTCACTGTGATTTTTTTTCCCCTTATCCATTCCCTCCCCAAAACATTTGTTGATGCACTGGTCACAAAGCTCTCAGTTGTTCAATCAGTGAGCAGTTGGATTGGTAGTTGCACTCTCACCCTCTGTTTGAAGGGATGCCTTTGGAAGTGCCAGATTGGGTGATAGTCATCACAGCTGCCAGCATGAAAAACTGTGGCGCTCATTGTCGGATTCAATTTGCCCAAGGTCTCTAGTCCCCTCAGGAAGCCTTCTGGTCAATAAATTGTCTGGAGGCCATTGCGATCTGCTTGTCACTAGAGAGGTTTCAGCCTCTACAAGGGGGAAAGCAGTCTGCATGTTCTCAGACGTCATGGCTGTCAACAAGCAAGATGGGACTCGCACTGCTACAGTCAAGATGATGGACAGAGGAACGTGTGCTTGCCCTATTAGCGGACTACACAGCAATGTGCAGGCCGACTTCTTGAGTCAGAATTCTGTGGATGCCAGTGAGTGGGAGCTAAGCCTTTATACATTAAACCTCATTGTGAGGAGGTGGGACCTTCCAGTATTCATCTTAATGGCCACAGGAAGGATCCATGGGAGGTGGGCTTGGTTGCCCTGCTTAAGGAATAGCCCCAGGAAGCCATTCCCCTCTGAGGCTCTTGGTGAGCTATGTTCTTCACAGAGTTTGATCTCACCTGTGCCTAGTGCTTCTAGTGGCACTGGACTGGCCATTTATCCAATGGTATGTGTATTTCTTGAGCCCGTTCCCCTCTCGTACTTCTTTAAGAGAAGGGACCTCTGTGACAGGGAACCCGTGTGATGGAGGAACCTGTTCCCTTTTCATTTACAGCCTAGCCCTTGAGAAGAGCAGGCTGTCCAGGAAGGGCTACTCTGGAGCAATAGCGAATACCCTGCTCACGGCCCAGAGGGTCTCTACGCCTTTGGCCTATGTGAGTCAAGAGGTAGTACTCTCAGGCCAGGAAAGCAGACATAGGAACCACAGGGTCCTTTTTGCAGTCTGGTTTGGACCAAGGATTGACGCTAAACTCTTAAGGTTCAGGTTGAGGACAGCATGCTGCTGGGATCAAATTCAGGAGATATCCTTAGTGGTACACCCTGATGTCTTCTGCATTGTCAGAGTGGTGAGGCAGATCAAACCCCCCTCCCCTTCTAAGCCCATTCAAAACGCCTCTCAAGGATTTGACCCTCAAGGTGTTTTTTCCTGGTAGTTAGCACCTCTGCCAGGCGGGTGACAGATATGCAGGCCTTGTCCTGCAGGGAGCCTTTTCTGGTCAACGCAGCAATGCCAATTTCCTTGTGGACCGTTCCACCCATTCATCTTAACCATACTGTCATACTATTCTCCTTTTCCAAAGAGGATCTTTGCACAGACCTCTCATAAGGAGAGTGTTGATGATATATATCTGGAGATTATTAATGCCTTCTGTCGCTCTGACCATTTCTTTGTCCTCTTCAATGACCTGAGGAAAGGACTGGTGGCAGCCAAGACCTTGATTGCACAATGGATTAAGGAAGATTTCAGCTCAGCCTGCCTTCTGAGTGGAAAGCATGTTCTGGAGGGCGTCAAAGCTCGCTCCTCTAGGGCACACGCCTACTCTGGGGCAGAATCTGCCTTGGACATCTATAAGGCCAAGAGCTTCTCTGGTATCTTTCTGAAGCACTACAGATTGCACATGGGTACCGGAGTAGAAGACTATTCCTACAGGTTTAGGAGTCCTGCTGCCTCTGCCTGGCACGGTTAATCTGTTTCTGATGTAGAACTGATTTTGCTTAAAACAGCAAAATGTTTTGTACTTAGTTGTGGTACAGTTATTAACTTGCATAGTTTCTCTGACTTGTTCAGTTTGCTTACTATTTGGGACATTTCATAGTGGTTTCTCTCAGTGCTGCGCCAATAGAGATACTAAGGGGCCCTTTTATTAAAGGTTTTAACATGCGTTTAACCTTTAGTAAAAGGGTCCCCAGGTGATAACACCATTGAAAGTTGCTCTGATCTGCCTCCACATGCTGGCTAGGAAGCATAACCCACTCCTTTGGACTGGTCTAGCAGGCTTCAAGGAAAAAAAAATGATCATGTATGTAAATTGCTCCTTTTACTTTATGCAATACTGAGCTAGTTATTAAACTCACGTTTACTAAATGCAAATGCTTGTGTTCTGTTATTTAAAAAACACTACTAACAATCAAAACCAGTAAATTGGTGCATACATTGAGAATAATATCAAGCACTGAAATATTTATTTATTATTAAATGTTATACACGACCTTATTTAATATCAGACATTATCATTTAATGCAACATGGGCATGTTACAAAGTACTGACTAAACGCATGACAGCTATATCTAAATGACAACACAAGCAGTTCTACCTACAGGAATACTTTGATCCACAGATCAACCTCCAAAAATTCAACAACGTTCCTAAAAGAGCACAGAGAGATTCTGATGAATTTAGTCTGTTGCCTGACTATGCACCTAGAGGATATGTTAATCTACACCTTGTCATATTTTAATAAAGGCAATAGCTCAAATACAATAAACCTTCATATCATATACTGTCATTCCAAAAACCCTATCCCAAAGTGCAACCAGATCTGTACAGGGTCCACTGTCTTTTTAACATATTTATAAATGACCTGGAAATGGGAACAATGAGTGAGATGTTCAAATCTGCAGATAATACAAAATAATTCAAAGTTCTTAAATCACGAGAGCACTGTGAAAAATTGCAAGAGGACCTTGAGAAATGGTGAGACTGAACATCTAAACGGCAGAAGAAATTTAATGTTGGCAAGTGCAAAGTTACGCACTTCAGGAAGAACGACCCAAACTACAGTTACACAATGCAAGGTTCCACACTAGGAATTACTACCCAGGGAAAGTATCTAGGTGTCATTGTGGATAATATGTTGAAATCCATTGTTTAGTGTGCAGCAGGGGTCAAGATAGCAAATAGAATACTAGGCATTATAAAAAAGGAACAAAACAAAGGATATCATAATGCCCTGTATTGCTCCATGGTGGAACTGCACCTTGAGTATTGAGTTGCCGTATCTAAAAAAATATATATAGCATAATTAGAAATGGTACAGAGAATGACAACCAAAATGATTAGGGGAGATGGAAAAATACTCCTATGAGGAAAGGCTTACAAGATCAGGGCTCTTCAGCTTAAAGAAGAAATAGTGGAGAGAAAGTCTATTAAATAATGAGTGGAGTGGAATGGGTAAATATAAAGAGGTTGTTTACTCCGACGAAAAGTACAAAAACTATGAGACACACAATGAAGCTACAAAGTATTACATTTAAGACTAAATGAAGAAAGCATTTCTTCACTCAGCACATAATTAAGCTCTGGAATTTGTTGCCGGAGGATGCTGTAAAAGGTGTTAGTCTAAAAAAGGCTTGGATAAGTTCCTGGAGAAAAAGTCCATAAATCATTATTGATGTGAACAGGAGATATTTACTATTTATCCCTGGGGTAGGCAACATGAAATCTGTCTATATTTTGGGATCCTGCCAGGCACTTGTGACTTGGATTGGCCATTGTTTGGAAACAGAATCTTGGACTTGATGGACCTTTGGTCTGACCCAGTATGGCAAATCTTATATTCAGAAACAGAGAAGGTACAAAGGTAATAAGAATCTGGAGAAGCACAAAGGCCTCAATATTTACAGAAGCTGCCCAGATGGGGGTTCTTTTAGTATGTGCCACCTCTAGGGAAGGCAGGAACCAATTTTCAGAGAGGCTCACTGTATATAAGGTGTGCAGAATCCAGTTTATGTGCAACAGGGGCTTGGCGAGCAAGCATCATTAATGTATAACAGTTGGGGGCGCAATCTTCTCTAAAGCACCCAATTGCTGCCTCTCCAGCCTATGAAGAAAAAAACATGGGGCTTGGAAACAAAATAAAGGTCTTCCACTTGGCTGTGCAAGTCCAAAAAAGGGCCTATTTTATATTTACAATGACCCCTAGTAACATACAAATATTCACACAAATCTACACTGCTCTGAAGGTGTAAATGTGTGCATGTATTCTGAGTGCACACACATGTATTTTATAAACTGGATGCATATATCACAACTATGCTCCCAGGAATGCCTACATATAGATTGTGTAAAAATAAGTGCTGTCTTGCAGTGCCCCTACTTTTTGTGTGTATATTTATTAGGCACAATTCACTAAGGCATAGCACCTATTGTCAAGGATTCAGTGGTAGAGAAATTGTCTGTCAGTATGCATGCCTAGTCAAAGCGCCATGGTTCACGCTTCCCCCACCGCGATTAGTTCTCTGAATAGTACAGCCTTGTGGTGCAGGAAGTTAAGGCTGATCTTGTAAGATTTGAAACCAGGAAATCAGCCTAAATTTCCTGCCCCACATGATTCCACCATGCAGAAAAAACAATTGCAGTGTGGGAAATGAGACATGATGTGTTTTTGAAGAGCTGTAGTCAGGGACAAGAATGGCTTAGTGAAATAGGGGTGGGAGGAAAAGAGAGAGAGAGAGACTGGACAAAACCTGGGGAGAGGGGGTTATAAGAGAGAGACAGACACTGGATGAAGCCTGGGGTGGTCATATGAGAAAGAATGAGAGCGAGACTGGGGGAAGGCTGGTGGTGGTGGTGGGGGGGGGGGTTATGAGAGAGAGAGAAAGACACACACACACACATATAATATATATATATGTCTCGACGCTGCCCATGACAAAAATATACACACACATGCAGTTCCCAACACTTCCTGTGAGACATATATATGAACCACCCACTTGCCTGATTCTGGAAATGGGGGAAACGTACCATTGTGTCACACTAGGAAGGGTACAAAGGAACGTAAAAAATATTCATCGTACATAAAACCTCCAACATAGACTAAAAAGAATCAGACATTCATATCATATCAAGACACACTCAAGTACTTACATACCACATTTTCAAACTTACATAGAAATATGACGACAGAAAAAGACCACATGGCCTATCTAGTCTGTCCTTCCATATCAACTACAACAGTCCCCTTTTTTCCTTTAGAGATTCTCTGTGTTTGACCCATGCTTTTTTGAATTCAGTTACTGTCCTCATCTCTACCACCAAACCCAGTCAGAAGCGTGGAGGCAAGGAAGGAACTATTTATTTACCACTCTTATCTCATAAAGCCAGGCCCGACACAGGCCGTGTTTCGCTTATGTCTTCATCAGGGGCTTTTGGCTACAACAACATGTAAAAACAACATTAAAATGGCCCTTTTCTTTTCCTTTTTCTTTTTCCTTTAGTAATTACAGTGTGTCAAGGTGAAAAATTATACAGGTAAGGATAATGTAACTATCCTTTATTATATGGAGATATAGGTTATATTGCTTTTCAATCTAGTAGTCACTTTATGTTTTAGCATTATACTGTCACATTTTATTTTGCTTTTTAGGCATATATTATTTTGTATTTCTGTGTGATTATGAAATGTCTTTTTTATAGACATAATTATTTATTTATATTTTTAAGATAATATTTATGCTGTACTTTACTGTTTATTTATATTCATTTATTGATGTTTTAGTTATTTATTAATGTACTAACAAGTGCATAGGTGCTTTAATTGTGTTGATTTTATTATGTTTACGTTTATAATTTGTTTTTACGGATTATGAATGTTTTTAATGTTGTTTTTACATGTTGTTGTAGCCAAAAGCTACTGACTGGGTTTGGTGTGTGGCGCGTGGTTTGTGCTTTTTTGTTGGAATCATCTCTACCACCTCCACTGGGAGACTATTCCATGGATCTACTACTCTTTCCGTAAAGAAATATTTTCGCATATCACTCCTGAATCTATCTCCCTTCACTCTCATCCCATGTCCCCTCGTTGCAGAACTTGCTTTCAACTGAAAGAGGCTCTCTTCCTGAACATTTATGCCACGGAGGTATTTAAACATCTCAATCATATCACCTCTATCCCGCCTTTCCTCTAAGGTGTACATATTAAGATCCTTAAGTCTGTCCTCATATGCTTTATAATGAAGACCACTAATCATTTTAGTAGCCACCCTCTGCACAGACTCCATCCTGTTCACATCCTTTTGAAGGTGTGGTCTCCAGAATTGCACACTATACCCCAAATGAGGTTGCACCAAAGACTTATACAGAGGCATTATCGCCTCCATTTTTCTGCTAGCCATTCCTCTTGTATGCACCCAAGCATTCTTCTAGCTTTTGCTGTCACCTTTTCTACCTGTTTAGCTACTTTAAGATCATCAGACACAACCACACCTAAGTCCTGCTCTTCTTTACTGGACAAAAGTACTTCACCCCCTATACTATATTGCTCCCTTGGATTGCTGCAGCCCAAATGCATGACCTTACATTTTTAACATTAAATCCCAGCTGCCAAATTCTAGACCATTCTTCAAGCTTAGCTAGATCCCTCCTCATGTTATCTACACCTTCCTGGGTGTTTTCTCTATTGCAGATTTTGGTATCATCTGCAAAGAGGCAAACCTTACCCGACAGCCCTTCCGCTATATCACTAACAAAGATGTTAAAAAGAATCAGACGAAGGACAGATCCCTGGGGCACACCACTGGTAACATCCTTCTCCTCAGAGTGAGCTCCATTTACCTGTACTCTTTGTCGCCTCCCAACCAACCAGTTTCTAACCCAAGCAGTAACTTTAGGGTCCATCCCTAGGGTGCTCAGTTTGTTTATAAGTCGCCTGTGAGGAACAGTGTCAAAGGCTTTACTGAAATCTAAATACACCACATCTAGGGCTCTCCCTCGGTCCAACTCCTTGGTCACCCAGTCAAAGAAATCAATCAGATTTGTCTGACAAGACCTGCCTCTGGTAAATCCATGCTGCTTCGGATCCTGTAATCCGCTGGACTCCAGAAACCTCACTATTTTCTCTTTCAGCAGCGTTTCTAATAATTTACTCACCACCGAAGTTTAACTAACCGGCCTGTAGTTTTCAACCACATCCTTACTTCCGCTTTTGTGTAAAGGCACCACATGAGCCTCTCTCCAATCCTTTGGCACCACTCCCGACTCCAACGAGGCAATGAAAAGGTCAGTTAGTGGAGCTGCTAGAACGTCCCCAAGTTCCCTCAGTATTCTAGGGTGTATCCCATCCGGTCCCATCGCTTTGTCTACTTTAAGTTGAGCTAGTTTCTCACGAACACAGTCTTCTGAAAATTGTTCAAGATGTCCCTCGCTTCTGTTCCTGTTTGTGGGTGTTTTCTGAAGTCCTGCTCCTGGTTCTTCATCTGTGAACACAGAACAGAAATATTTGTTAAGCAATTGGCTATTTCCTCATCCTTTTGAATCTTTGCCTTCCTGACTACTTTGCTAGCTTCTCTATGTTTTTCCAACTATAGATGCCTATCTTCCTCTCTCTGTGATCTCTTGTATTTCATGAAGGCCTCCCTCTTTTTCTTCACTTTTTCAGCTACTTCTTTCAAAAGTCATAGCGGTCTCCTTTTCCTTTTATTTACCATTTTAACAAAAAGGTTGGTTGCCCTTAAAATATCCCCTTTCAGTTTTGCCCACTGTTTTTCTACATCCCCCAGCTGTTCCCATCCCACTAACAACTCCCTGAGGTATTGGCCCATCTTCGCAAAGTTAGTCTTCCTAAAATCTAAGATTCTCACCTTTGAATGGATTCTAACAGCCCTAGTCCTAATAATGAACCACACCATCTGGTGATCACTGGATGCAAAATGATCTCCCACTACAACATCAGAAACACTTTCACCATTGGGAAGCACCAAGTCCAGTATGGCCCCTTCATGTGTGGGGTCTGTTACCAATTGCCTGAATAGTTCTCCCTGTAGAGAATCCAGATCTCCTTACTTCTAGATGATATTGCAGCAGGAATGTGCCAGTCAACATCTGGCATATTGAAATCTCCTACGAGTATCAGTAGCACTTCCCCTTTCCTAGCAATGCTGCGTATGTCTTCAATTAACTCTCTGTCCACCTCTTCCTCTTGTGAGGGAGGTCTGTATATCACACCAATGCAAATAGATTTCTGTTTTCCTCTTTCTAGTTTAACCCGCAATGCCTCCTCTCTCCCTTTTAAGCTCTGTAATTCCAAAGCTTTAATAGTAGTTTTTACATATAGTGTCACTCCTCCTCCCCTTCTTCCTACCCTGTCCTTTCTGAATAAAGAATAGCCAGGTATAGTTACATCCCAATCATGGTTTTCTGTGAACCATGTTTCTGTAACTGCCACTAAATCCAAGTCAGCCACTCCCACCAAAGCTTCAAGATCAGGGATCCTAATTCCCATGGTACGGGCATTTATACACACTGCTTTGCATACGTTACCCCTGTTACCCATTTCCATAAAGGTATTTAATGTATCACCTACCTGGGGGCTTTCTTCACCCATCCCCAACGAATCTAGTTTAAAGCCCTTTTCAGTAGATTAGCCAGTCTACTACCAAAGACGCGTTGACCTTTCTTGGACACATGGATGTTATCTCTGCTCTGCAACCCTTGGAACAGCATCCCATGGTTAGGACACCAAAACGCTCTCGATGACACCATCCACGCAACCATGCTTTCATCTCCAGGATGCGAGCCTCTTTGCCTTGGCCTTTACCCTCAACAGGGAGGTTTGAAGAGAACACCACCTGTGCACCTAAGCTTAACATCTTAGCACGTACTGTACCAAGACTAAGTCAAACACACACCCTCCCACTGCTCCTGCATCGGTACCAGATTAATTAATTAAGCCTAAGTTAACAGATATGCTTTCAACAGCTTCTTAAAGTGCATCATATCATTCTCCAGCCTATAATGTCTGGATATTAAGCTACTAATCAAACACCCACTTATGTATCTGCTCTAGGTAAAAGGACTGCATAATGGTACTAACAACAGCCCTGCCTGCTTGACTGCAAAGAATGAGTAGGGACACACCATGAAATCACCATGGTGTTGCATCATGCAGTGCCTTAAACCCCAGTAATAACAGAATGTTGCATTTGTATAAGGTACTTTTGCAAGATGCAGAGGTGGTGGATTTGACATGAACAGCAGTCACGTGGAATGGCATGCCTGGAGGGCAGACTGAAGGGCCTCATTTATTGACATCATCACTAAAGGCATCAACCTTAGCAGATTCAACGTTGTTACAGGAGCAACCATATAAATTTCTTTTGTGAGCATTTATTCCAGCAAAACAGGCAGTTTGAGCAGGGATAACTGTTGATGGGTAATGTGTGAAATGTGGAGCATGGGAAGTTTCCTTGGGTCATTTGCCAGAAGTGCTGAATCTAGTCGCACCGCCAGAACAATGAGCGCATTCTTGTCTAGAAGGGATTTTGGGCAAGGAGATGCCTAATAAGGTAGTGGTGGTTTTTTTCTAATGACTTTGATTCTAATGCTTACAGTAAGGGCAAGAAGCAGTTTCTAGGAAAAGCATTGCTCTTAGCCTATAGGTCTATACTAGTTCAGTGGCGCCTCTCAGCTGCTCCATCTATTGCACAATGCAAACATTTCCTGTATGATATGTTATATATGGAGCAGGTGAAGGCCGGTAATCCAGAGTTGGGCCATGGCTGGATATTCAATGAGTCTGAAAGCCACTGTGGAGTCACTTGCCCCATAGAGCCCATAGTTTATTGCTGAATTCTTGATGTTGAATGCATGGCGGTGGGTGTTTGGTAGTTGAGTGAATGGGTCTCTTGGGTGGGGGTAGGGAGGGTTTGTCCTGGCATGGCATCGGTAACTCCAGAATCCATGCTGGGTAGGAATGTGGAGAACGTGATAGGGTAAAGAAGGTAATGGAGTGGGGGGAACTATATATAAAATAAGGAAAGTATTGTTGTTCCCTGGTTATAATGCTACAGTGGATATAGCAAGTGTAGTGCATGATTTTGACTTTGTTTTAGGATGGGCCACTTGTTATTTGTGAATACAGATGGCTATCAAAATAAAACACCAGTAATAAGATTTAAACTGAATACTTCTGACCACTGACAACCAATGGAGAACATGCTGTTTCAGACTAATATAGTCAAAATGCCGGGCAGTCATAAGCAGGTGCATAGTTGCATTTTGAACAGCCTGAAGAGCTCTTAAAGAAGAGACTGGGAGTCCAACAAAAAGCAAATTATAGTAATCAAGGGATGAAATTATAAATATTTGAAATATTATTCTGAAATCATCCCAATTCAAGAATTGCTTCAGCTTTCCCAAAATGTGCAACTTAAAAAAAACAACCACCACCAAGAACCATCACTTTGATATGAAAACAACCACCAAGCTCCTTACTTCAGTCTGTATGGTAACATTTACACCATCAACAAACTAGGACCGAACCTGAGCCACAGATCCTATACAACTGAGAAAAAGGTTCTCAGTCTTCTGTAAATTCGACATTCTTATTCTAGAACATCCAATAAGTTATACCTGTTAAGTTTCTCCTTAATCTTCGAAAGAGCCACAACAAGACATTTTGCACGGTTACGAAAAATTGCACATCAGTGTAGAATTGACAGTTGACACCTAGTCCTTCAACCTTGCATACAGAGGACACTTATTTATTTATTTATACCTAGCTGTATTTATATACCGCCTTTCACCGGGTCAAACGGTTTACAAAAGCAAGGGATAAATACAGTGATATAAGTTATAACATAGGTGAAAAAGAGAGGGGGGGGGGGGTTCAAATGTATATGCATCAACAAGGGGTTCAAAACAGTGCAGTCATAATATTTACAAATTCCAGGTTTGTTCAGTTTCTCATGTTGATTAGGATGGGGGATGAATCTGGGGTCAGTTGGTGCGTGTCCATTCCTGTCCTAGGTGGATGGTGAATAGGTGAATTTTTAGTTGCTTCTGGAAGGACATGAGATCCTTGTTACCACAGATTGGTCGAAGGGAGTTCCACAATGAGGGGGCGTATAAGTTAAAAGCATGGTTGCAGGACTGTTGGTTAAATTTCGTTCTTTGTGTGGTACTGCCAGTAGGTCAGTTGTGGGCTGTCGTGTTGGTCTATTGGAGCTCAGACTTGTTAGCAGGGTGCTCATATGTGTAGTTTGTTGTTGGTGGAATGCTTTGTGAATTAGTACCAGCATTTTATGTTTGATCCCTGCCTCAAGAGGGAAAAAGTGGAGGCCTCTTAATATTTGGGTGATGTGATCATATCTTTTCACTGTTGTATGATCCTTGCTGTTGTGTTGAGGGCTGTCCATAGAGGGTTGAGGCTGTTGGTCAGGAGTCCATGGTATATCGCACTGCAATAGTCCACATGTAAAATAACACAGTATACAATATGACCCCTGCTGCATTTTCCAACAGTACCTGTTGTACATGGTCAGCCAAAAAAAAGAAACAAAAAAAAAAAAGTTAATACTGTACCACATAGACCAATACTGTATATTCTCTGCAACAGCAGAGCATGGTCTACAGTTTTGAAAGGCAGCTGACACGTCGAATAGCATTAACAAATAGGACAGACCAGCATCAAAGCTCTGCTGAAAGCAACAATTTGACACCACTCAAGTTCCCTAATATGGCCTCTCCAAAATCCATACTGATGCACATCTAATACTGTATATCATGATCTTCCAAAAAGTCCTGGAACTGTCCAATCACCACCTTCTCTAAAACCTTACTTAAAAATGACAGAAAGGACGTAGGTCAGTAATTTGCAGGATCACAAAATGGCATGGCAGTTTCTTCAACAAAGGGCACATGCTGACTCGCCTCAACAAGACAGACATCCTTTAACTGAGGCAATAAGGACTGCAATCAGCAGGTACCCACAACACTCCTTTGCAGCCTTGATCACCATTATGGACATAGGTCAAAATATCACAACGAGCTGTGTGGTGGCGAGACAGGTATAGAGCCCAAAGAAAGTGTGGAAAAACAGCCTTTTACCTCTGGGCAGAAGAAAGGTTCAGGGAGTTTAAGGGTTAAAGCTCTAACCAAAGAAAAAAACTCTGTGCACAGAGATGTAGAGAGTGAGACACGCCCTAGCTCCATGGTGACCAGGGGAGGTGTCGAGGGAAGCCTGGGGGTGGAGTCTGAGGCTATAGGGCAGCCCCAATCATATAAGCAGGGAGAGTCTTCCAGAGAAGGAGGAACGAAAGGGAAAACGAAAGGAGGAAGGAAGGCAGGAGGAGATCGTGTCCGTGGGCGGAGTCCAGGAGGGAAATCCTCTGAGGAGGAGACGTTCCCTAACAGGCTGGACACTAGCAGAGAATCTCTTGAAACTACAGGAAGTAAGGAGATTAGGAGGACACGTGTAAGAGAAAAGTGCCCTATCAGAAGCCTCAAAGGAGATCCTTATTGCATGCAGCATTCAGACAACTCAAGCCCTGAAGTCAGCCTAGCTGGTAGGAAGAGTACAGCTGGCTTGGAATGCAGGAGAGTTGATTCCTGGGGAAATGCTGGTGGAAGGCAAGGAACAGGAATCTCTGTGAGAGAGTCTGTGGAGAAGGTTCTACCTGTGGCACGGCCTGAGAGAAGACAGGTTGCTGGGAACAAGGTGAGCCCCTTGCAAGTTTTAAAAGGTTTATTAAAAAAGAAAGATCTCCTATATCCTTCCCCTGCAACTCAGCGTAGTGAGGATTCCCAATGGGAACAGGTTTTGAAATTATTGGAGCAGTTGAAACCTGCCGTTAGAGATGCTGAGGCCAGCCACGTGCTAATTGAACCAAATGAGGAAAGTATGGAAGTAGAGGAATGCCTTTCAGAAAGTGTATGTTCTGATGTTGAAATGGATTGCTCTTACTGTGTGAGTCAGAAGAAGTAAAAGCTGTATGGGTTTTTAAAAGTAGAGAAAAGCCAGAAGCTTTGGAAAGTTTATGACCTGCTGGAAATTTGGTTAATTGAAGCTAGTCAGACAGGCTCAAAGAAGGCTATGAATGCTGGAAGTTAAAAGACAATATTTGCAGCTTGAAAGTGAAGAATGCCAATGTCTTTAAAAAGGAATGATACACGGGTTTAGCAGCTTGTAACCAGGAAGCCAAGGTGCTGTGCAGAGCCCTGAGTGATACAGATTTGTGCTATACCAAGCCTGGGACCTAAGAATGTAATCTTGACTGAAGGCAAGGTTTATTGCTTCGTTTAAAACAAGCTGTTTGAAACGGCTAATGCCTGAACTGTGCTGTAAAGTTTGTTTTTCCTTTTTGAATGGAGAAGTATCCCATTTTTGTTCTGGTTATATCTGAAATGCTGATAAAGAAGTTCAATGGTTAAGTAGAAAATAAAATTCCTGTTACCTTTGAAACCCTCGGCTGTTTTGGTTCTTACCATACAACTACATTATTGAGAAGCCTCAGCATTGGGAATTCAGGTGATAAGGGACATAAAGAGGTACGCCCACTACATATAAGCAGCCGCCTAACCCGTAGAGGGCGCTACAGCTGCTAACCTGAGAGAGATTAGAAAAAACCCTCATCTTTAGATAACAACTGAAAAACTATTAAGAGTGATGACGTTTTCAATATGAGGTCGGGATCTCCTCAAAGTACCTTCCCTGGTTTCTGCTAGACATTTCTTTTAGAGGAAAACAGTGATCTTTCATTTGTGAAACTGCATCTCTGACTTTCTCTCTCAACAACTGTCTCCTATGCAAGGAGTGTCAGTGAGATGATCGTAAAAACCATTTCAAAGAGCCAATACCCTATAACATACCATCCTGCATGCGCCTATAGCACTCATTGCTATTCTTGATCTTAGGCATTGTGTGTAGACTTAATGAGATGGAAAGTAGACTCCTTGTTGGTGTGAAATTGAGAGAGAGCAGGTCTGTGTTGTTATGGAGAGTTTTGATATATGTAAGTACCTTCTGTATTTCAACATGCTGAAAAATGCAATATATGGCACTGGTGAGCAGCAACTCCTTGGAAGACTTCTTCCCATTGGATCTCTGCTTGAGGGTCCTGATAACATAGAAACATGATGACAGAAAAAGACCACATGGCCTATCTAGTCTGTCCTTCCATAATAACAACTACAACAGTCCACTTTTTACCTTTACTAAGCTTTGAAATCTCTTGAATGCTGACTCCAACACAATGGATGATGCAGTAGTTGCATCTTCTCATGGCCTGGGGAGGCCTGGACTTTATACTTGTAACTTATATGCTTCAAGACAGCTGGATTCCACCCAGGGCCAAACCAAGGGCTGTGCAAGCGGTGTGGCTGCACAGGGCGCAAGTACAAAAAGGGTGCCGGTATCATCACTTGGCTTCCAGAAGGATCAAAAAGAGTGAGTTCCTGCATGTGGTTAGGGCGGTGGGGGAAGGGGGGGGGGTACCAGATTTGTTAGTTGCACAAGATGCATTTCTAATTTGGTACGGTCCTGATTCCACTAGATTTTCTCCTGGAGATTTTGCAGAACACTGAACTGAGACAGCTGCTGGTTCTAAAGACGTATTCATGGATACCTTCAAAATCATTGCTATTGTCCTTGATTTCTGGAACGAGCTTAAGACAATGTCAAAAGAAACTGTATAGCTTGCATCTTCCTTAGAGAGTAAGTTCCACTGTAATGGAGGGTAGATGAGGGATAGTCTCTGACTGATCAAGACAGTCTTGCTCCATTTCCTCTGACTGAGATTCCCAGTCTTAATACAATAAGGGCAAATCCTCTTCCATGTCAGTAAGATGGATTTAGTATGATGAGTGGGAATTCCGTTTCCTTAGAGGGAAAACTGGTCAGGTTGACTGTCCAGTGAAGTGCTGTTCAAAACGACTTCTGTGTTTTAATGAGTGCATGGAGATTGGTTAGCTATCAGTCTGGTCGTTAAGAGGGCTTCTAAAGTTTAAAGTCAATCTTTGCTGCATGTGAGAAAGCAGGGAAAATGTTTGTGAGTTTGTGTCCGGATCCTTATCAGATGTTTGCTTTTGTTGAGAGGCATCAAGGAGTTTTAGTCTTCTTTCTGGTCGATTCCTCCTGCAGCTCCTTTAAAGGAGGATCTGTGCTTCTGTAGCAATGTTGCTTTAAGAACCCACTCGCCTGAAGTACTGCTCCCAGAGTGAGGAAAAGGAGTGTTTGCTTTTCTGCCTGCACCATGTATAAATGAGACACTGGCAGTGTTTTACCCATAGCCCCGAGGCTGCATGGACCAGGAGAAGGAAAAGCTGCACATTTTGCAATAAGTGTTGTTGCCATGAGCTTAGAGTGCACTTTTTAATGCAGCTTACCAACATTATCTGGACCCTTGGGTATTCATCTAGAGCCCCTTGGGACACCACTTGAAGTTGCAGCCAAAATATCAGGTACCCCCCCTCCCCCCGTGGGGTTCTTTGGGTTTGACTGATTCAGTAATTCCATTCTGTTTTACAAATTTAGCATTGTTTTTCTTCTTTTTTTTTTTCTGATGAGGGAAAAGCAGTGAATGTCTGTTTGCTAGAGTGGATAAAGTAGACTGACAGTGGGGAGTACAGCGCATGCCCAGTGAGGACTTCTGAACCTTTGTTGGGCATTGGGAACCAGTGACAAGTTGGCAGCCATCAGGTGACGTGACCTTCAGTGTGGCTGCATTAGTCTGTTAGTCTATGGAGAGTATAAGATCAGCTGAGCTAGGCTGATGTGTGTATGAATTTTGTAAAATCTGAGTAAAAACTGGCTAAGCAACATACAAATATTACACCACCAAAACAATTATCACACTTTTCTGTATACCAGCAGTGGCATAAGTTTAATTCTAGCTAAACTGGCCATTAAAAATGACAGAATTAAACAGTGCAGAATGGATCCTCCCCGGCTGCTTTTCTTTTACCTCTCTTCCCATGCCCCACAACTAAGAGCCACTTTCCCGGTCCTTTGTCTCTTATATGCCCTCTTCCTGGGGTCTCTATTTCCGACTATGTCAGAAAGGTTTGGTCTGTCCAATAAAAAGCATGCTAAGACAAAGAAAAGGATGCTGGCTTTTACATAGACAGATTTAAAAAAATACAGTCTGTATCTATCCTGCATCAATCCTTCTCATTACTACATTGCAAGAGGCTTTACAGATAGGCTTTGAGCCTGGCCTAAATCTTTTTGTTATGAAAAAAACACACGTTAAATTAAGACTAAACAGATCATCTACACTAAAGTACATGATTTGATTAAGATACTAAGGGTCAAAATGAAGATAAAAACCTTGATCAAGAAACAGATATTGCCATTATACAGAGGTATGTGGTTAAGGAATAGTAAACTGGTTATGATAGCGGTAGTAAGTAGCCCCGTCTTAATGACTGTGATATTCCTGGCAGAATACAGCAGCCCACAGCACCAGGTCTCTTGAGGGTTCTCCCATCCAGGTAATAGCTAAGCCCTACCCTGCTTCGTTTCCAGAATCTGATGACTTTGAGCTCTCCCAGAGCCGTGCAACTGGCTGTACTGCTGCAAATTAACTCTTTTCTAGTTAAAGGATTGGAAATGTATGTGCAAAAGAGAGTGGAAGGGGCCTGATGAAGGTCTTGAATTAATAATACTGTTTGAGGTTATCAGCGGATAAAAGTGATGTCCGTTCTATGAGCGAAGCTTTAAAAATAAAATATTTAAAAAATGCAGCAGTTACTGGGAAGAGACAGCATGTAAAAGGGTCGAGGAAGCTAAAGCACTATCCAAGTACCTTGAACAGCCAAAGCAATGGAGCCAAGTACGACAGACTGAGCACTAAGGATTTCCTTTTCCGATTATTACTCTATGAATACAAAAGCGATGAGGTGGTCTCTCAGTACGTTTGACTTGGAAAGTGCAAACAAACAGCTGAGCTACAAATGAAGGAAAATAGAGAGAAAAAACTCTAGCAGCTTCTCAATATTTGCCATTACATATATCAACCTTAACTCTAATTCAGTGCAAAGTTAATTATTTATTATTATGTTTCATTTTTTCATCCATATATATGATTTTTTTAAAATATATATGTCATATTATGCCCCTTATGCAAGCGATTGTGCATCGAAACACAGCTCTGTTGGGTTTTTAACTGGAATATAAATTAAAAAAAAAAGATTATTAAATCATCTTAGAATTAAATTGTTTTTGTGACTGTTTTCGTTGGAGTCTGTTGGCTTCCAGTTCTCCTGCTGCTCATCTGCAATCTTACCCAAAGATAGTTTTCAAGCTACATTTCATTAGGGGGCGTGTTTATTAAAGCGCACATGATCAGCACCGTGCTCTGCACTGAAAATACTGCGCTGCTTGATTAGTGCGTGTGTGGGCAGCACCTGGCAGGGTGTGGTGATCCTACCTCCGTGCTGCTAGCCTGAGCCTTGAAAGCCCAGGCTGCTGGTGCTTGGCGGGGAGCAACTACTTCAAAAATAAAGACCCACAAAATATGGGAAAGTAAAGCATAAACGATTGAAAAGAACCTCCCAAATCTCAAAACAGGTATTTCAAAATCATGTTCATTTGTCGGAGCAGCCTAAAAGAGAGCGAACAATGCTGTCTTACAAAAGGCATCTCATTTTAATCATTTTGCATGTGCTCTTGCACTTATCTCAAAGAAGCGCTTAAGGACCAAAATCACAAGAGAATCTCCACACTCGATGTGCCACGTTTTGGATCAAGATTTTACAGCCCTGCATCAGGTATTAAGAAGATTCCCAGGTCCAGCAACAGCATAACAGCACTTATAAAAAATGAAAATACCCATCCACCATTTAAAAGGACAGCGTCCAACATCAGTGATGACAATAAGCAACGCAGAAACCAATCAGAACAAAGGGGAAACCCATAAACCAGGAATTCCGTCCATGACTGGTTGATATCAAACAAGGGTTGACCAATTGATTTCCAAATTTAAACCCGAAGGGGAAGCCGAATGCAAAAGATACATCCATCATTGTTCAAGCCACTGGAGCTTAGAAAGGCGGTACCCCCCCGCCCCCTAGGATTTAATGGAACACGATCTATAACCCTCCAGCGAAGTTGTTGAAACCCATGTTCATCCGCTAAGCGGTGTTCCACTATAGGGGCCAAAACTGTAGCTGTCCGCAAGCGAGACACATGTTCGCCAAGCTGAACCTTCATTTGGAGAACAGTGTGGCCCAAAAAAAAAGATCACACAGGCAAACTATTAAATACACCACAAAGGTTGAAGAACAGGTTGTGAGCCACCTAGAGCGCAACGTTAGACCACATTGCTCGTGATGCCAAGCATTCCCTTGGAGAGTGGTATCACAATAATGGCAATTCCTACATGCTTAATGGCCAGGATCAATATGTGACAAAAGTGGGTGATCCACCCCGATTGCAGAGTGAACCATACGATCACGGAGACTAGAGCCCCTAGAATAAGCCACCACCAATCATTGGCAAAACCAAGAATGCAATCATAAAATGGGCCAGTGTTTATGTAACAACCTGGTGACAGCTTGTATATCACGCATAAAAGGTAAAACCCCAGCAATCCGATCATCATTAGTAGACATGTTCATAGTGGATTGCATAAGCCATTCCCTTTGAGAAAAACGAGCCCTTTTATAGGCCCTAACTACTACATTCCTGGGATAGCCACGAGCAAGCAAACAATTCTGTAGTTCATTGGCATGATGTTTAAACTTGGTCAAAGTGGAATATATGTGTCTAAGATGCAAAAATCGACCATATGAGAGCCCACAGCATAAAGAGACTGGATGATGACTCTGAAACCGTAATAAAGTATTCCTTTAAAATGGTTTGCAAAAAAGTGTAGTCTGTAGCCCCTCTGGCATGGAATAAATCAAAATATTGAGATATTCAATAGAATGTGGATCAATATGAGACATTAGATTTTATTGTGTTTAAGCACTCCAAAAATTGCTGTAAATCAAGGAGAGTAACAGTCCACACAAAAAAAATATTATTGAGAAATCTCTTCCGAAAAGGAATGAACTTAAACCCATCAGAGGGGTAAATATACGTCTCCTCAAACATTGCCATGTAGATGGTGGCTATAGAAGGGGCAACCGTAGCACCCACGGCAATTCCAAAAGTCTGTAAATAAAATTGACCGTCATACCAGAAATAATTATTGGTTAACACCATTTTCAACAGATCCAATAAGAATGCTCTTGGTAAACATGATGACAATTCCAAAGGGTATGTAGAAAGACACTGAAGAGCCTCTGCTTGATCAATATTTGTATGAAGTGCCTATACATCCAACGTCACCAAAAACGTATGTAACTATGAAAACATATGAGAATCCAACTGACAGAGAAAATGAGCAGTGTCCTGTATGTACGACCTGAGCCGCCATCAGTTGCAGAAAATGGTCACAAAATTTAGAAATCGGTTCCCATAAAGAACCACAGCATGACACTATCGGGCGGCTGGGAGGATTAGTGAGAGACTTGTGGATTTTAGGCACAGTGTAAATAACTGGAATCTTCGGAGCTGTCATATACAAAGAGGCACTTTCCTTAGAGGTAATCCATCCTGCCTGCAAAGCCTCTGAGACCATCCTTTTAAGACTGGTTTAAAAATCACTGGTAGGGTCAGCAGACAAAATGGTATGATACTGTTGGTTAGATAATTGCACCATCAACTTGGAATGATACTGTGAACGCGACTGGACCACCAGCACAACGGGTGGCAGTAATTTCTTCTCATGGTGGTTTTAACGTGGTGAACTGTGCTAAATTCAGGGGGACATCTGCCGTGCCCCTTCCTCCCTCCCCCCCCTGCATCTAGCATGGTTCCCTGTGCTAGTAATGTGGCCCAAACCTGCGTTATTAGGTGGGGCTTAATAAACATGCTCTTATGTTTGATTTAAAATAAAGTCAAGGTTCTGCCTTCCAAACTCTGTTCTAATCATTGCACTACAGGGTCGATCCAAGCGACTGCACTCTGCATGCTTATTTATTTATTGTCAAAGCGGTTTACAATGATTAGGTAAAACTAAAAATTGAGAAATTTTAAAACAAATTTAAATTAAAAAGATACAAATGTTAATAAGAAGTGGTAGGAAAGAAGTACAGGAGTGGAGAGAGAGAAAAAAATGTTAAACTGAGATAAAAATAATGAACTAATGGAAGAGGAAATTGAAGATGGCTATGGGGAAGTATTGTTGCTTAACTATTCTCCAAAGGCCTGGATAAAAAAATACCTGATTTAAATTTGTTATAATTTGATTCTGCACATAGACATAGAGGGCGATAATTCCAAAATGAAGAGGGCAGGCAAAGTAAAAGAAGGCATGCTAAGTGGTGGTACATTGTGCTCGGCTGGCTGGAGGAGTTAGAGAACATTTATATGCTTGGGAGTGCAGGACAAGAAGAGGTGAGGGTAAGTGGATAAGTAAAGGGGTGCAAGGAGTAAAATTTTGAATTTAATCCAGAAAATCATAGGGAGCCTGTGTTGATGTATGTAGAGCAGTGTGAGGGGGTTATATTTCTAAGATCCGTGGATGAATTTAATCATAATAATCTGTATATTTTGAAGGCACTTTAGTGTAGAACCAGGGAGCTTGGGATATACACCACTGCGATAGTCAAGTGTGGATAGTATTAAGACATGAGCTGCTCTAGTAATGGCTTCTTGATTGAGGTAGGATTTCAAAGAGTGGAGCTGGAGGAGGAAAAGGAAACAGGAATAAACAATGGAGGAGATTTGTGAGTTGAATGAAAGAGAAGGATTGATTTATTCGATCCAGAATCTTGAGAGGTAAAGGAAAATGTCTGACGAAGAAGCTGGAGCACTACTGAAGGACGAGAGCCCCGGCCCAGGTCTACATGGCATGGGATAGGTTTTCAGGCAAAATAACATCCTATTGATCAGTCGATATGGAGGTGACGAGCCATGCTTCATAAGACAAACACTTAAGATAGTGTGTGATAACTTCCTGAAGTCCTTTCTCAGGGAGGTTTTACCTGCTTCCTGAGATAGAGAGTGAGTGCTTGGGATCTCTCTCTCAAGCGTTCAATCATAAAAGTAAGTAACATAATAAATAACAGCAGATAAAGACCAACATGCCCATCCAGTCTGCTCAGCAAGGTATTTTAGGGTTATAACTGCTACTCTGTGCAGGTTACCCCCACTATGTTTTTTACTTCGTGAACCTGAATGTCTCTCAATGGCGAGCAGACTAAAGTGAAACTGTGTTTAACTTTTATGTGCAGCAGAGGTGCCGCTTAAGATGATGGCAATGGTACCAGATTCTTTTCAAGTTATTTGCCTGTTGCTAATCATGCAATGCTAACAGCAACTCTAGGGGTTCTGAGCATGAATTACTGCTGTAAAACGCCTTTTTATAAAAAGCTATTGGAATATTTTTACAATCCATTAGACAAACATTTAAATAAATTAAAGGGCTTGTTTACTAAGCGCTACTGCATGTCATCTGTTGCAGCGCTCTTGTTATTCCTATGGGCGAGGTTGCAGAGGTGAACACCACCAGAAACACGACTTTCCGGGAAAGAAATTTGAGATGGCAGGTGGCCAAGGGTTTAAAGGGTAAAGCCATAATCTTCCCCAAAACCACAATGATGTCTGAGGGGCGGCTGAAAACACTGATATGAAGTTATATTCTATTGTTTCTTCCTTATGTACTTTTTCACAGGAAACTGTGGTATCTCTGCAAGATCTTGGTGTTAAAAGTTACTCCTTTAGATAAAGTGGTTTCAAGTTGGATTCTCTAGTGCACCTAGTTCGGCAGACAAATATAGTTCATATAAAGAATTCTTTGGTTATGCATGCTAAATTGGAGGCACTAGAAAACTAATTCCCTGCTCGCAATTTACGTTTTCTAAATTTTCCCTATACCCGTCTTCTCTCTCTTGATATTGTGTTGAAGAAATATCTTAATGAAGTATTGGCAATTTCTGATCCTATTGAGTTTGTTCAAGTTTACTATCTCCCCACTTGCTCCAAAGAAGTTAATCCCACTGATGGCGGTTTGGATGTTTTAGTTCCCTCTGTAAATCACTCTTTCTGGAGGATTCAGCAGATGTTATTTCTAAAAGATCCATGCTATTAGCTACCTTTGCTTCAGAGACTGTTAAAATTCGTATTCTTAAACTTTTTTCAAGGAGGAGGATGTCCAATTCTTTGGTCAACGATTAAATATTTTTCCAGATGTTCTGCGTAGCACTCAGTTTTGCCAGAAACAATTCTTGGAGCTGAACGCTTGGGTTTTGGCCTTAAGTGCGGCATTCTATCTCCGTTTCCCCTGTAAGTGTATTATTACCTTATGGGGGAAACATTTGTTTTCCAAGATGTTTCAAAACTGGAAAAATTTCTTTTAGATACAGTAAGAGGAGCTTTTCAGGGGTGGTTAATGGTTGAATAGCAATGTTTCGTTTTTGGCCTAGTGGTTAGGACACGATACCTCAGGCCAGAGGTTCAAGTCTCACCTGGGGACAGCAATTCTTAGGCCGGAAGGACTGGGGTTTCTAGTCCTATAGTCACTCCTTGTGGCCTTGGGCAAGCCACCTAACCCTCCGTCGTTGACTCAGGTAAACATAGATTGTGAGCTCTTTGGGATGAGGTAATATATCCAATACCTGTTTGTAGTAATTACATAATGTAAACTGCTTTGATTGAAGGATAAGCCGGTACAGAAAACTGGTAAAATAAAGAAATACATTTGTGTATGATTTGGACTTTGTTTCCCTTGATGTGGGCTCTTCCATATCTTATCTATTTAGCTTTTGTATTGTATTAGTATTGTTTTTTCCTCTGTTTTTTTGGTTTTGTAATAAAAATCTGGTAAAAAAAAAAAAAAAAAAAAAAGGAATGTTTGGAGGTGGTCATCACTGCCAAGGGTTGTGCAAATGAATATTAGTGAAGGTGCCATTAATCCTGTCCAGGTCATATTTTGTTGTTTTGTTTTCTCAAAAATTACTACGTCTGTGTTGCACAGATATCTTTTTTTGTTACTGCATATTTTATTTTTTATTTTTTTAATACTGCTCTCTTTAGAATCAGTGCGGTTTACATGTATACTAACAGGTGCTTTTTATTCCCTTGTCCCCAAAGGGCTCACAATCTAAGTGTACCTGAGGCAATGGAGGGTTACGTGGCTTGCCCAAGGCCACAAGGAGTGGCCATGGGACTAGAGACCCCAGTCCCTCTGGCCTGAGGTTGATTGTCCCCTTGCGAGAATTGAACCCCCGGCCTTCCGGCCTGAGGTAACCTGTCCCAACCACTGAGCCACTCCTCCCTCTCATACTATTATGAACATACTATTAAAATATTATGACAATATACAGTTGGCATATTTCCAATTATTTCTCAAGATATTGTACACAGCATACCTAAAATGCAATGGTGCCAATAATGTTGATCACAACTGTATATGCAGCACTTACAGTACAAGTAAAACTGGTCAAAAGCATAGTGCTGAAAATATTTTCCCCCAAGAAACCAGACGCTCTCACCTTGCCACAGTGAAGTTGGCTGATGGCAGCAAACGAGCCAACTGAATAAAGACATGATAGAGGGCAGTGCAGAAGCCACACCAGGGAGCGTAATACTGCAGTAGGACGTCCTGAGGAAGAGGCAAGAAAGGTACAAGAAAAAACGTTAGCTGCAGCAGCCTTCATGGAAGCAAAAAGGAAAATATGCCGAAGGGGCACACTCTGGATGCCCCCACTGCAGCTGAAGTCAGCAATTCAGTGTGCCAGAAATTAGATTTATTAAAGCAGCGCACTCTCTATGAGCAGTGAGAGGAGTAGCTTAATGGTTAGAGCAGTAGGCTAGAACTACAGAAGCCAGGGTTTGAATCTCACTGCTGTTCCTCCTAATCGTGGCCAATTCACATTGCCTCAAGTACAAAACTTAGATTGTAAGCCCCACGGGAACGGGAAAATATCAACTGTGTCAGAATGTAACTTGCCTTGAACTTCTGAGAAAAGGTGCAAGCTAAACCCAATACATTAATCTGAAAATGTGCCGATCTAGTCACTATTTTAAAAGTTTACGCTGTTGAAAGATTTAGTATTCTTTTTCTTTTAAGCCTTGTTCAGTAAAGCAGCACAACCTTCACTTGCCACGTCAGTGGTTACACACACAAAATCAAGAATTCAAACAATAATACCTTTTTACTTGCTAGAACCACTTGATAAAAGGTGCTGGTTGTTACTTCGGTGATCAGATGGCGTTTAGGTTCAGGAACAGGAGAGCTGCTGACAAGCTGTCTTTTCAACGGGCTATAGACGGTGCTGAAGTTTTGAATAAATGTCTCTAAAAAAGCAGCAGTGAAAATATGACATATTACTGGGAATGTAGTGCCTGATAGGACACCTTCAAAACTGTCCCCACCATGACAAAAAATTTATGACTTCCCAATTTCCGGTGTAGTTTTTGGACTGGTTCTGTAATTCACATTTTAAATTGCAAAATGGAGAGAGTATGCGGGATGCTTAGCTGCCTGCCAAACTGTTTTTAACTGCCAGATGGAGATAACCAGCTGAAACAGTACCAACACACACACAGTTACCACCAGAGACAGAAGATGCCAAAAGATAACTGCTTGGCCACCAATCCTACTATTAGGGAATCTAAGGGATCTAAGGACACTAGAACGCCGATGGAGACGCACCAAATCTCCCACCACTCAGGCACTATACCTAACGAAGCAAAGGGAATACAACAAACTCATCAACCGGATAAAAAGAGAATACCACACAAACATCATACTCAAAGCCTACAACAAACCGAGAGAACTATTCGAGATAGTAAGAAACCTTACCAATGAACCCAATACTGAAAGAGACGTGCAGATAGACCCACAATCCTTCGCAGACCACCTACAAGAAAAATTGGATACCTCACCACAACCAATGACAAGCATAACTGCTAACCCAACCAAATCCTCCAAAATATGGGACAAATTCAGCACCCCATCTACAAAGCAGATCTCAGACATCATCACCGCGCTCAACACAAGCATCGCACCAACAGATCCATGCCCGGTGACATGGATTAAAGCAACGAAGGAAAGCTTCATTCACACCATACACAACATGGTGCACAGCTCACTGTCCCAAGGAGCCATGCCATACCAACTAAAGCTAGCCACAATAAGACCAATCCCGAAGAAATCCCCACTAGACAAGAGTAACCCAGCAGCCTACAGACCCATCTCAAGCATACCCCTAACTGGCAAAGATTATAGAAAATCGGTACAGTATCAACTCCAGGACCACATTGACACACATGCCCCACTGGACATCCACCAACACGGTTTCCGTCCGAACCATGGAGTTGAAACACTCCTGTTATACCTCTTCAACGACATAATTCAAATCATAGAGAACCACAAAAGAGGAACACTTATGATCTTCCTAGACATCTCTTCAGCGTTTGACACAGTGGACCACAGAATTCTGCTAGCAAGACTACACAGCATTGGACTACACAGCACCACCCTGAGGTGGTTCAACTCATACCTAACGGACAGTTAGTTCCAGGTCAAGATTGGCCCTAACACCTCCCGACCCTCAAAAATCAAGCAAGGTGTCTCACAAGGCTCTGCCTTATCTGCACTTCTATTTAACCTCTACATTCAACCGATCTGCAACATCATGAAAGAATACAAAATACAATACACAATCTATGCTGACGACATCATGATATACACCCCAGTCAATCTCGACAACCCTGACTACACCAAAACAGACATATGTCCAGCTGGTTTCAAGACAACAACCTGACCAACAACTACAACAAGACTGAGGCACTACTCATCACCCGAAACACCAGCTTCATGCCTCCACCCTCCATCAAGGTCAACAACATAACAATACCATTAAAGCCAGAAGTGAAATACCTTGGAGTGATGCTCGACAAAGAACTAAACCTACAGTTACACATCAGCAGAACCACCAAGAATGCATATCTCAAGATGAGACTAATCAGACGCCTCAAACCCCTCCTCGCTCAAGATCATTTCGACACAGTCTGTCAAGCACTAATAACTCCCATCCTAGACTTCTGAAACCCAATCTATATTGGCCTAACTAAACAGTCACTCAGGCCACTGCAAATGGCTCAAAACACGGCTGCACGCATAATATCAGGCTCAGCAAGACAAGACCACATCACCCCCATTCTAAAACACTTCCACTGGCTCCCAATCAGCTCCCGCATTAGGTATAAGACAGTCCTAAACATATTCAAAATCAAACACTGGACCTCAGCACTCAGTCTACAACCACTCATACAACCCGACATCAGCACAAAACCAAGGAGGAGAGGCACCACTGACACTATCAACACACCAAAAGACTTCACCAAGGTTTGCAAGAACATCGAAAGAAGAGCACTATCGATGGCGGCACCTGCAATATGGAATGCCCTCCCTGACAAACTACGATCGATAGAAGACATTAAAGACTTTCGAAAACAACTCAAGACAACGTTCTTTATTGAGCACTACAGCGAGAGCACATAATGGTGCCCGACAGCTCCTGGACTAACACCAGCCCACTCCCACCCTTTTTCCTTGTACATAACATTGTATAAAAGCTCATGCTGTAAATAGCCCACCTCGAATCAATGCCAACTTACACACACACACATTCACTGTGTAACACTGCATGATAACACAAATGTCAATATAATTCGATTGGTTGCTGTGTACACCGCCTTGATTAAAGGAGAAGGCGGGATATAAATACTTTTAAATAAATAAAATAAAATAAATAGTATCTACTTAACTATGTTGCTGCAGATCATATGCGATTCTCTAGCCTCTTCCCTTCTTTTTCCTGTCACTAAAATTTAATTTTATATTTAAATGATTCATTTATAAACCATCTTTATAGGGCAAGCAGCCTGATCAAAGTGGTGTACATAAGCCAAATGGAGTAGGCCTAATGGAGGTATAGCCTAATGGTTAGAGCAGTGAGCTGAGAAGCCGGAAAGCCAGGTTTTAAATTCCATTACTGTTCTTTGTGATCTTGGGCAAGTCACTTAACCCTCCACTGCCTCAGGTACAAACTTAGATTGTAAGCTACCTGGGGATAGGAGAATATCTACTGTACCGGAATGAAACTTACCCTGAATTTCTGAGAAACGCATAAACTAAATTCAATTATTTTTCCCCTTATATATGACATATATGCCAGTACCATACATCTATAACATTAGAACACAATCCCCACCCAATTCTTTCCTCCCATTCACTAACTCACCCTTTGATTCTCTCCCAAGCCTATTGGAATTGTGCCACTGTTTCAGTTCCTACCACCTGTGTTGGTAAAACAACTGAAAATGTGCACATGTCAAACACTTTTTATAAAAACATTATTGATTTCTCCATGGACAAGCAGGAAGTAAGCCCTCACGTATGGGTGACGCCCCCAATAGAGACCCATGTGAGAATGCTCCCCAGCTTCTATTGGAAACTTTTGGGAGGCTCCTCCATGCCTGTGCACCTCCTTTCCCACCTGCCGTCACAGTACAATTTTCTTCAGTTTTTAGTTTTCCATGGAGCCCCTTGGACACGTTCCACAGTCCTCTGCTGGTACACTTCTGTTCTCATAAAGGATCCTTTCCTAATCGATTTTCAACAATCTTGTATGCTTCCATCATGGTTCTCTGCCTTTTTTGTTTAAAATTAGTTTTTCGGTCTGTCACTTTTGTTGCCAGCCTTGCCTCTGGCGAGCACCCTGATTGGGCCTACTTTCACCAATGTGCCATTCGACTTAGCCACGGCTATTTTTCCTGATAAGTCCCAAAAATTGCTGAGTGGGCTCAAAAAACTGCACCAGGACTATATCCATCATGGATAGGCACAACTGGTGCCTTCAATGCCTGGGACCTGATCATCAGTCCTCCTCTTGTGCTTTGTCTGCAGATGACAGAGAGAGGCCTCAAGGATCAGGAGAAGCAGCGAGAGTCCCTTTTCAGCACTCAGAGATCTGATCCATCCCCTTCGGCACCAACGACATCGGTCTTTATGGTGTCCAAGATGGCAACAGACAGTGCATTGACATCGAGGAACCCTTGAGCTCAGTCAGAGCCAAGCGCCCATAGTGCCCCAGAGCATCGGATATGAACCAGTCCCCACTCAGGATCGGGAAGAGACTCAGCCTCAGCTCCACTGATGTTGAGGGGCGATCGTGCTGAGCACTGGGCGAAGGCCCTGGTACATTGGCATTGAAGCCCATTAAAGCATGGCATCGAAAGCAATGGGAGCCAGCTTGAGCTCTCCCCGAAGGGAAGACTGCTCATCCTCCAGAGCATCGGAAGGGCACCAATAGGCTTCCGATAGCCGAGACCAAGCCACCGATACGACCGCACACAACTTGGTCAGAATCTCTCAGAGCGATTGGAGCGTACCATTGTGGCATAGAAGGGAAGTCCATTTCGATACAGCCTTTGGTTGTTTGCTTTATGTGGGGGCTGCGTCTTCTGAAGCCTCCTTACAAACCCCCTTACAAGCCCCCCACCATAGCGTGGGATCTCAGTATGGTTCTTGCACAGTTCATGATAGCTCCCTTCTAGCCTCTCGATTCCTGCTCACTGAAATTCTTGACCTGGAAGGTCTTGCTTCTGGTGGTGGTCATTTCAGCCCTCAGGATGAGTGAGCTTCAGGTGCTAGTAACACATCCACCTTATACCAGACTCCACCAAAATAGGGTGGTCCTCTGTACTCATCCTAAATGCCTTCCAGAAGTGATTTTGAATTTCCACCTTAATCAGTCAATTGTTCTACCAACCTTTTTTCCAAGGCCTCACGCCCACAAAGGAGAAGCTGCATTGCACATGTTGAACTGCAAGTGTGCTTTGGCCTTCTACTTGAAGCTGACAAAAGCCCATACATAGGAAGTCCATTCAGTTTTTTTGTTTCCTTTGACCCCAACAAGCTAGGGGCTGTCATTTCAAAATGCTCTCTTTCAATTTGGTTAGCACAACTGCATCTCTTTTGCTTATGCACAGGCAGGCCTGAGCCTTGATGGTCATGCCACAGCTCACAATATAAGAGTTATGGTGATGTCGGTGGCCAACTTAAGCTAGGTCTCCATGGAAGAGATCTGCAGAGCTGCAACGTGGTCTTTAGTCCACACCTGCACATCTCACTATTGCCTGGTTGGGGATTCCCAACATGAGCGCAACTTCAGCCAATCTTTACTTCGACATCTGTCTGGGGATTAGATACAACTCCATCCCGCCTAGGCTTTTTCTGTCAGTCCAGGCTACCAAAAAAAAAGGAAAACAGAAAGGAAAAAGAGTGAAGAGAAGGAACTCTTGTTACTACTGTACATAGTTGGTTTTTCAAAATTCCATAGTTGAATGTTGCCCCTGTCTCCTCAGTTTTCAGTAGCCTGTAGCTTGGGAGTCCCATACATGAGGCCTTACTTCCTGCTTGAACATGGAGAAAAGGTTGTTACTCATCTACAGCAAGTGTTCTCTGTGGACAGCAGGGATAAATCCTCACAACCCTCCCACTTCCTTGAGTCGACGTCTTTGGCTACAGACTGAAGAAGATGGCGCTGCAACAGCAGGCAGGCAAGGAGGAATGCAGGCACAGTGGAGCCTCCCAAAAGCTTCCAATAGAAACTGGGGAGCGTTCCGGTGTGGGGCTCCATCAGGGATGTCACCCATATGTGAGGACTTATTCCTGCTGTCCACAGAGAGCACTTGCTACAGGTGAGTAACTAACCTTTTCTGGAAGTGGACTTCCCAAACCACATCGGCCTAGGTGCAGATTTCTCTTCTCTTAGTACAACAGTTTAACTAAATGCAAGCAAAGCCATGTACAGAGAGAACAGCAGCAAGCTCTACCAATAATACACTCAGCCAGTAAAGTACTTGCCAATCTACTATATACCAATGCCCTCAGCCTCATGCACAGCTTCACATTAGCAAGGATGGGCAAGATGGTTGCCCGCACATCATGCCATTAGTGTTACTGCAGAAGTGTATGCAAACTCCTATGCAAGGATCGAGCGCCCAAGTACTTAATTTCAACACTGCTGTTGACAGCAACCACAATATTAAAGAGGGGTTAGGCATCATTGGATGACTCCCAATCTCCCATTAGCCAGACTGCCCAGGGTGCTTCTTTAGGTCAGTGATGTTCCTGCTATTCCCTTCAAAAAACACTAGTACTTAAAAGACTAGATTAAACTGAAAGATTATTAGGAGCAGCACAACTCACAAAGCTGAGATGCTCAAGGCTGGAGTCTCAAAGAATGGGGGGATAGGAGGGCAGATAAGAACCATTAAACCTATTACTTCTGCTGGAGATTTATGAGCCAAGAAGGGGGTGGTCTTCCTGATAAACTCAGTGTGCTGTGAGGGAAGCAACAAATTCCCTGTTTTCATTAACTGACAGGTTACATAGAAAAGACCAGACAAATGTTAGACTGTGGACTGGTTAGTTTCAGCCCAGACTTAAGACATGTACCTTAGAGTAGACAGGAAGTGACCTCCCTCTCTCCAGAATGTGAACACTGGGATTTGTAGAACTGGAAGAACAGCTCTTTCCTCTTTTCCTATAGTGGCTTGCAAAGTTTTTTTTTACTTTAAAATTAACTGTTCAGCTATAGATCTGTAGTTTTATTTATTTAACATTTCTTATATACCGCCTTTCATGATATCAAGGTGGTTTACATTGAACAAACTGAAATTACATTGAACAGGGCATTATAACTTGGAGATAACTATTTTACAGAGGACATGGGCAATGGAGGGTTAAGTGGCTTGCCCAAGACCACAAGGAGCACCTATGGGACTAGTATATCAAAGAAATAAATCTTATAAAAATGTCCCCAGCATATGCTGGTGCTGTACCCCAAAATGAACCATTTCAGCCTCGCTTTGGATGGCTGTAATGCCGGGTTACCTTAAAACACTGGCAATCTCTTTGGGGTGTCTTCTAAGAATCAGGGAGAAGTATAATCAATTTACACACCGGTGCACGTAATGAGAAGGCAAAAGCTCCCACTTTAGAAATAAAGAGATTTCCCTTATTCTCATTGCTTCCCAGTTATCTGTGCATGTTAGAGGCAATTTTCAGTAGGATTTATTTATTTAGTTTTGTATACCACCTTATCCTTCAATGAAAGTGGTCACAACACAATTGGGGGATACATTTAACACAAGGGGACATGAGACACATACACTAATACTTACAGGGAACATGGACAATGGAGGGTTAAGTGGCTTGCCCAAGACCACAAGGAGCACCTGTGGGTATGTGGGTAAGGATGCGTAAGTGCGAGTGTCTATGGACTTGCTGGGAAATTTTCAAAGAAACTATGAGAGTACTTTTTCTTAGAAAGCTCACTGACACAAATCCACAGGCACAAAACTTTCTTTTGACTCTGCCCCTCCTTTTTCATCATGAAATAGGAAGGAAATCCATAAGATTACACTCCAAATCCCCACTAAACTTTCTTCACCACCTCTTCTCCCTCTTCAATACAAACATTTCCCATCACCCTTTCATCCTTTTCTAAGAGCTCCGATAAGGAAACCTCTCTTCTTTTCTCCTCTAAACGCGATACCTGTTCCTCTGATCCTATCCCCACCCATCTCCTTTACTCCATCTCATCCCTTCCATCTCACATATTCTCAACCTTTCACTCTCCACTGCAACTTTCCTTTCAGCCTTCAAGCATGCTGTGATTACACCTCTCCTCAAGAACCCTTCACTTTAACCTACTTGTCGTCCTAATTATCGACCAATCTCCCTCCTTACCTTCATTTCCAAACTTACTGAACATGCAGTTCGCCGCCGCTGTCTTGAATTTCTCTCCTTTCAAGCCCTCCTAAATCCACTTCAGTCTGGTTTTTGTCCCTTTCATTCTACTGAAACGGCTCTTGTCAAAGTTTCCACTGACTTGTTCCTGGCTAAATTCAAATATCAGTTTCCATTCTTCTCAATCTTTCTGATGTTTTTGATACTGTTGACCACCTTCTTCTTCTCTTCTTATCTTTGACTCCTCCCTCTCCTTCTCCACACATATCTGATAGCTAAAACCTGTAGTTTCTTCTTCTACAATATTAACAAAATTCACTCCTTCCTCTCTGAACATACTACTAAAACTCTTAACCACTCTTTAATCATCTCCCATCTTGACTATTGCAACCTCTTCCTTGCTGGTCTCCTTGAGAGTCATCGCTCCCCTTCAATCTGTTCAGAACTCTGCTGCATGGCTAATCTTCCACCAGCCTCGATACACTCAAATAACCCCTCCTCTTAAATCACTTTATTGGCTCCTCTTCCATTTTTGTATCCAATTCAGACTTCTCCTTCTGACCTATAAATGCATTCACTCTACTGCCCTCCACTACCTTTCCTCTCCCCCTACACCTCTCCTCGTGAACTCTGCTCTTCCTCTGGCTTTCTTCTCTCTATGCCTTTTTCTTCTACTGCCAACTCCAGTCTTTGATATTTTCACCTTGCTACTACTTATGCCTGGAACAAACTTCCTGAATCTTAATGTCAGGTCTCATCTCTCCCCATTTTCAATTCCATTCTAAAAGCACACCTCTTTGAGGCTGCTTTTGGATCCTAATTCCCTTGTTCTCCTTTCCCTATGTGAACCCCTTGTTTCTCTTATATTAAAACATAGAAACGTGACGCCAGAAAAAGACCACATGGCCTATCTAGTCTGTCCTTCCATATCAACAACTACAACAGTCCACTTTTTACCTTTAGAGATCCTCTGTGTTGGTCCCATGCTTTTTTTAATTCAGTTACTGTCCTCATCTCTACCACCTCCACTGGGAGACTATTCCATGGATCCACTACTCTTTCTGTAAAGAAATATTTCCGCATATCACTCCTGAATCTATCTCCCTTCACCCTCATCCCATGTCCCCTCGTATTGTACTGTCTGTCTTGATTAAATTATACGCTCTAATGAACAGGACCCGTCTTCTATATGTTCTTGTACAATGCTGCATTCACTTTGCAGTGTTATATATATAAATAATTAATAGTAGTAGTAAAGCATGGACACAGATTAGAAAATGCCCTAAAAACACCCTTTGGACTGTTCCTTTTTAAAGCAAATAAAAGTATGTGCATTGTGGACAGTACACATACTTTACAGCCACTCCAAGGACCTCAATTTCCAACCAGTGTCTTTGTCTGGTTAAATTGCTTTCATCATTATCCTCTAACTGCAGTATGTCAGCAACAGTTACAGTTTGGTTTCTAGTACAAAAAAAACATGTATTTAGTGAATTAAATATCATCAACACCAGTATTTATCCAAAGACATCTGACACAGAAAAATCTGTTTTTATCATAATTCGTCATACCGCTACATGATATTACTAAGCGCTGCTGGTGTTCACAAGGTGTATGTTTTTCCTTTATTTTCAGATAACAAGTTACTGCATTAGCCAGAAGGCACAAAACATACAGCACAGTGCATGACTACTGGATTTGCGCAAAAGTTTAAAAGCAATGGAGCATAAGACGATACTGACAATCACTGCTGCTTTCTATTACGAGGCTAAACATTGTACGAGCAGTGTAAGCCTTGTGACAGCACTTTAATTTGGGAAAAGAAAACCCGACAGCTTTTGACAAGGTTCTGAACTACAAGGGCTCATCATTCTGGGTCTCCAATCAGCAACAGAATCAAAATAGCATTGCCTTATTTCTCAGTATTATTATACATTTATTCAGGGCTTAAGCTGAGCCGGAATGGGATGCAAAAGCATGCCTTTACTCCTTGCACTCTTCCCTGTGAGCCATATGGGACATCTTGACAAGAGATTAGAGCATATAAATTTTCATAAATAAAACCGAAGAAGACACGTAGCCGTGAGCCATAGCTCTAGACTGCACAGCCCAACCCAACAAGAGCAGCACCTGGCGTCCACGTCATTTCTCCTCGTGTATGCCAGCGCAATGGAGCAATTTGAAAACCTGCTGGTGCCACTTCCTGCAAACTGACCTCAGGATACAGAGGATCAACTTCCACTGGCATGTTTTCAACTTGTTTGCTGGGTTGGCATGAACAAGGAAGAATGGAAGTGGGCCAACAGCCTGGGCTCTCGGGCAATGAGGTACATCCATAGGATAGAAAGCAGGAGAAACGATGCAGGAGAGATGTTGGTGGGGCAGATGGAAGGTAGACATATGGGGGAGTTTAGGGAGGGGTTGGAGTTAGTCGCTCAATCTTATTTTTCAAAATCAAATTATCTTTCATTAATGCTGCAACAGTACCTTGCTGAGAAAGGTTTCTGATCTCCAAGCTCTCAATAGAAACACACATTGAGGAAATATCCTGATGAATCACATCAAGCCAGTTAGAATTCTCCTGGGCTTTCAAGGAGATATTTTGGATTTGAGGTTGCAAAACACAGCCTAACTGAGAAATGACTTCCCAGATTGATTCCAAAGGAAAATGTGCTGGTCTTTGCAAGGTAAACGGAACAGAAGAAAAAGAAGAATCCGCTCCAACAGTTCCTGAGGAGCTCAAGTCGCCAGCTCTGGAGGCTGTCCAAGCAAGCCCCAATATGCCTCTGTGTTTTCCCCCACTGCCAACACAGCGGAAGAACCCTACTGAACAGCAGGTCTCAACATCTCAGTGTTGCATCCTCCTGCATGTGCCCCTCCCGAATCTCCATGGGGGGGAAGACACACACTCCTGGGCGCGAGACCAATGGCGGTGGCTGCAACAGAGGCCTCCATACTTCAGGGGAGAAGAACATTTCATGCCCCGATGGCGAAGCAGAGTCTACCGAAACTGGCATGGACACAGCTGGGCTCAACCATGATAACTGTTGATCCCCAGGACAAACCAAAAATTTGCCCATTGTGGAAACTGAGGTAGATTGCTGGGAAGCGGAAGGTTTCTTCCCCAGTTTACCTTTCCTCTTGCCCACGAAGGAAAGTCATCTTAGAGCTGCCTGCATGCCGCTACCATGTTGGTTTGGGGGGGTTGAAGTTAAAGAAGCATGGGCGTGGTTGCTCGGGTTGGAATGAATAGAGCAGGAGCAGATACTGGGGAAGGGGGTTAAATCAGGAGAAGGAGATGCTGCTCAGGGAATGCGGAAACAAACCTGCCAAGTCTACCACATGTGGTTGGAGACTTTAATTCTGAGCATCTATTTTTTGGGAGTGACAGTTAACTTATGGCCATCGCCTCTTCCCCTTCTCACCCACCCCCCAGTTCCTCTTCCTTTCTCTGTGCAAATTAAGCCCTGCATTTATTTGACCAATCCAAGGCAATTTATAACTGAATATGATTACGATCACAATATGGAAACTTTTCAAATACAAAATCACAGAAAATTCTACACAATAACAATCCCCTCCCCAACCCAGAATAGAACTTCCATCCTGCTGTCCCCTAAAACCCCAAAACCTCATCCCCTGGGAATGCCTTCCTAAACAACTAGGTCTTAACCAATTTATGAAACTGTAGCCGCTCTTTACATCCCCTAACCTCATTCGAGATGGAGTTCCAGAGGCTGGGTACCAGGAACCTTTATTCTTTCTTCCTAAAATAAAACAAGCTACCCCAATGGGTTATTACAATAGAAACAAGCAGCCGTGAAAGAGTTATTCTGACCCCTTAAGTCAGTTGGAGGGAGTAAGGGTCACAGTGTGCGTATATTTATGTTTATTAAAATTTGCACCACTGCCTTTCTTGTAATATCAAAGTGGTTTACAATAGCACAGTAATATGGTAATACACCGTGGAGCCAAAGACAACCACACTTTCAATCTGGAAGAGCTGTGTAGGAATTTTTGGAGTACACATACGTGAGCTATTTTAAATGTCTGACCACATGAAGACCACAACATGCATTCAAAACAGAAATTGCTCAAAATCTTTACATGCTTTAGATAAACATTTCTGATACTGACTGCTGAAGCAATGTGCCTCCACACTAGCTATTTATAGGACTTGCTTAGACATGAGCATGTATTATTTTGGTTGCTATGCTCCGTCAGCAAAGATGTCCATGGAAGCCAGCTATGAAGATTCAAGAAGAAAAATCATCAGTAATTGCTGGCTTCTGTGACTCAGCATTCCCAGAGCCTAATCCTGCTCCAGAAGACAAATATATCTGTGGGACTCTCCCTTCTCACCCTGATCTTTCACAGAACATTTGTACTTGTCTCCCCATACAGCGAGTAAAAGGAGGGTGTGGTCCACTGAGGAATCATGGAATATTTATCTAGGCTGAGTACCTTCAAATGGCCCACTTCAGAGCAAGGTCAGAGCTTCAAGTCATGCTTCCCACCCTGGAAGGTTGGGTGGATTTGTGCTTTCATTAATTTCTTCCTTTATGTATTAGTCAATACTAGTGAACATAGTTTTACACTAACATTATAGCATTTCTAGTTAAGAAAGTTAGCTTTATTATACTCTTTATAATCTCTCATTACTACTATGTTTCACGGCAGCACTAAATGCCGAGTAGTAACCCGTATCTGTTAAGGATCACCTTGCAGTCAACACAAATAATGCTCCTATATAGCTATAGGTACATGGCCTGTAAAATAATCTACCATACCTAAGGCGGGCTTCTCAAGTGCCTGGTTATGATTCAGGACATAATGTATCTCTTCTTTCAGGTCAACGATTGTAACAAACTCTTTAATAGGTGATGTTTTTGATGCTCCCAATCTTTCTGCATACTTCCAGAACAAATTTGAATCCAAGAGGTAGAGATTCAGAGTCTTGTTGGTCTTACAGCTCAGTCCAGTAATGTTATCACTGTGATCATGAAGGCTGGGAATCAAAGACCTGCTCTCCTCAATGTGAGGGACAGAAAGCTGGGAACCATCTTTGTGGTTCTTTCCATGCGAAGAAAATGCTAAGTTTTTGGCTTCGGAGCTGGTCTGTCCAGAGATGGTTAAATGTATCAAACCCCTACTCATCGTCCTGCAACATGCAGTATAGTGGCTGAAAGGGTTGTAAAAGCTTAGGAAATTGCTGCATTCTATGGAGTTTGACATAATTTGCATAAAGAAGTGCTCCTTGAGGTAGAACGAATCCAAAGCTGCTTCTATCTCAAAAAAGTTACACTGTGGTATGCCAACTTTACTTGGCTTGATCCCAACTGTCTGGTTGATGCACAGATCACACACATTATGAGTCCTGGAGATTGTATGCCACTGGGGCAACACCACTGTATTACAACACTGGTATTTCTTCAACGTTTCTGAGATGTGCAAAGGGGAAACTGGTGGAAGAGGCTCCATTGCTAGGGAATCTGTCTGTCCAAAATGCTGATGGCCTGGTTCATCCGCTTGGCTTTTATTACAGCTGTTGTATTGTAAGGCCACTTCAGTAATCTATGTAAAAATAGATTGAAAACAGGAAAGACGATCAGACGGCAGTTTTTTGAGTGCATACAGGTACAGCAAAGATGCATTTCAATAAGTTTAGAACTATAACCAACTGTAAGACAGTAACAAGTGTAAAATGTGGTGAGACGATAATTGCGATAGTACTAAAATGCTCCACCACAGCTGCCTTAGCTTTTACACTCGGGGCAATTTCTCCAAATGAATTCGTTTTGCGCATACCAAGACAGTCATAAACCTCACGCCTAAGCCAGAGAACGTGGAGTGAATTCAACATGTGAAAGCATTTACGCAGTCAGTATTAGGCGCTGACAGCATTAGTAATTTTCTTTAAAATTTTCAGGCTGCTAAATGGATAAATTTTGTCCATGTAAGTTGATACAGACAAAATGTATCTGTTTAACTTGGAGGAGGCTGTGCGCATCTTGGGGTGGAACTTGAATTTATCCGGAGGGCAGCAATATTCCACCAATATCTGGATAAATGTATTCATGTAAGTAGAGCACAGACATAGCAGGCCTAAGTTTAGAGGCACATATTCAGTGGGCTAAATTGGCTGTAAACATTCCTAAAGATATGTTCATACCTTCTAAGGATATCTTTATATGCTACTGTCCCACTAAATACTGCTCTGCTTATTTTCAATAGCAGAGAACTCGCAAGATCATCCTCATGATTGGGCAGGTCTATGACGGTGATATGTAGAAGCTCCTGTGAGATTTCTGAAATTAAGCAAGGTTGGGCCTGAGTTACAAAAGCTTTCTCCCATTCAGTGTGTCTAAGGGAAGCTTTGATGAACAAGGCTTTGCTTGCTTCAGAAGATGCCATAAGGAGCTCAGTAGGGTGACCCAGGTAGGTAATGCTATGCTGCACACAGGCATTACTTGTATGATATTTCAAGAAATTCCTCTCTACAAGGGCCATATGGGCATTTCTCAAGAGTAGGATTATTAATGCCCATACAGCCCTTGCTAGGTTCTACAGTATGGACTGCTGAAATGCCTCCTACTTAGGCAAAGGAAAATCTACGCCCACTCTACTGTGTGGCACCCCTTGATAATTTAACTGCACAGTGCTTTGGATAAAACCGCTACTTTGTGGTAAAGCAAGCAAGAGGGTGGCGCTCATGCTTCTAAGAGACTAGTTCTCAGCCAGTGTTTTGGGACAAACTGGTGTGTCATGGGACATACTGGTGTGTCACCAAGAATCTGACAGACAGCAAGTCTATGCTTTCCTTAACCATGTTTGCCTGCATGCTGGGGAGAGCAGAGTGCCAAGGAGTCAGATACTTGAAACCTCCATAACCTGTCCCTTTAATGCCATTATTTGAATACATATTTTTTGTATGGTCAGCTGTAAGGGTAAACATCCTAGCTTTCTACTATGTAAAGACTGCAGAATGAGTAAAGCATCTGAAAACTCACCTCTTCTCCCTTGCTTATGATGTGCCCTCCCCTTTTGTGTGACCTCCACTTCCCTTGCCCCAACCTTCCTTCTGTTTCCCTTTCCTATCCCTTTCTGTCTCCCCTGTCTATATTCCTGTTTTTATAATGAAATTATGATTGTTCTCTTTCTTTTCTTTTCTATTCTTTCCTGCCTCTCTTGTCTATACTATGGTTTATAAAGATATTGTAATTTCCTTTTCCTTTTCTTTTCCATGGCTCTGGCCATTTTAATAACGGGTTTTTTAAAATTGTACATCGCTCTGATTTCTGGAGAAGGGCGATTTTATCAAATCACAATAAACATAAACATAAACAAAGGTCTATCTCCAGGAACAAGCAGGAATGAGTCTTCACATATGGGTACGTCGGTACCGACGGAGCCTGCGCGGGAACGCTCCCCAGCGTCCAGAAAGAAAGCCTTTGGGAGCATCCCACACGCATGCAAGCTGCCTTCCCGCCCATTCACTTCCTTCTCATCAGTTTTCCGTTTTCCACGGAGCCGGCAGGACGTATTCCTGTCACCGCAGAAAATTCTTCATTTTTATTCTTGTTTTTTGTGGTCACGTCTGCCTTCCCTCGACGCCACCGGTACCGCCGGTGCTTTTCTTTCTTTTTACTAAAAATTTCTTCTTTTTCTAAGGAATTTTTTTCTGTTTAGTGCCTGACGGTTTCTTGGCCACTAGGCCTCTATCCTTTCCATTATGGAAAAGTCAGCCACTATCCTTTAGAAATGCTCAAAGTGTGGCGGTACAAATATATTTTTAGATACTCATTCTTGGTGTCTAAAATGTTTAGGTCCTGACCATTGCCCACTGGAGTCTCTCTCCTGCAGGAGCTTAAATAGAAGAAGTCTTCAGGATCGAGCACAACTCGATGCTCGGTTCACATCAGACTCTATGTCACCAGCCAGAATATCTTCTTTCTCACAGGATCAGGTAACCAAACAAAAGTCTGTTAAGACTAGCCAGTCCTCGAGTGGTAGATCTCCTTCTAAGCATCGAGATGCCTCTGGCGTTGCCCTCGAGGACATTTTGGCAATAAAGCCCCGGCGGGAGTCTTCGGGCTCCAAAGCATTAACGGGGCTTCAGGTTGTTCCCGAGGTTCTTACCTCCATGGACATAACTGGGCCATGCTCGGTGGTTGTGGCCGCTTCGAGCGGTACCGACACCCCAGCATTGGCTATGGTGATGGATGAGATATTCCTCACCGATGAATGTAGTCTAGCGAATCTCTCAGCTACTTCGGTACCGCTAGAGTCGCTGCAGACCGTTCCCTGACTATCGGTATCGGCTTCGGTACCGGTATCGACATCGGCACCAGTGTCGGTACCGTCGATGCTTGCTTCGACAGACTCGCTTCCTTCGATGCCGAGCCTGGAATCGCTCTCTAGCATGGAGGATTCGGTACCGACTCATCTCGGTACCGACCTTGGGCGGTACCGAAGACATCTCTTTAAAGAAAATCTGATGCTTCATCCTTTCAAGTCTTCCCATCCCGATGACTGGGATGAATCCATCGGTACCAAGGCTGAATTTTCAACAATTCTGGCCTTTACCCATCATTTCAGAGAGTCCTCCTCAGGAGAGATTTCTTTTCAAGCTTTTCTGCTTGATATGGCAAAGTTACTTGCCATTTCTATACCTGGTAAAGAATCCATACCAGGGGATTCAGAAACTCTGCAATTCCCCTGGATTCCAAAGGAGGTGATCATGCTTCCTTTGCATCAGATCTTACAGGATCTACTATTAAGAATGTGGGAAACTCCTTTAATGGTATCCCCACATTCTAAGACACTTGACACTATGTACAAGGTGCCACCTTCTCCAGGTTTTCAAAAGACTCAACTTCCTCATCATTCTATTGTTGTAGAATCAGCAATGAGGCGTATTAAGAGTGCAAAGAAGCACTCCTCTTATCCGCCAGGTCGTGAGTCTAGGACTTTAGATGCCTTTGGACGTCGATGCTTCCAGGCATCCATGCTTTCAGCAAGAACTATCTCATATATTTTCTATATGGGATTATCTCTTGAAGAGGTCACAAAGAACTTAAAGCTTTTGAACCCTTTTCTTCAAGAACATAAAAGAGCAGACTATTTCTTATTAGTCAGTCATGCTCAAAATGTCTCTAAGTTCCTTAATCATGCTTCCCTGGACTGTTTTGAGTCTATTAGCAGAACTTCTGCTATAGCCATAGGGGCACGACGCATGGCCTGGCTCCAAGCTTCAGACTTGGACAAATGGGTACAAGAAAGGCTGGGAAATACTCCTTGTACTGGTGAAAATCTCTTTAACAAGGATGCTTTATTCCAAGCTAATCAGTTAAACACTGATATTGTTGCTTTCAGAGGATTGTCAAAACTTTCCTCTATCCCAGCTAGTAAAAAATCTCCTAACAAACTTTATCCCCCTAAGGGAAAAAAGTTTTATCCATCTTCTACCCATCATGTAGATGTTTCCAAATAAGGGCAACATCATACCAGGCTAAGAAAATCAAAACCTCAACAGGCTCAGCAAACCCAGCAGTCACAGGGTTTCTGATATTTCATTCATTAAATCCCTTTTTCCTGTTTGAGGTTTAGAACCGGTAACCTACTTCTTATCAATAGAAGCATCTACAGTTCATCTCATCCTTACTGAGATATCGGTGATACACTGACTCAATCCTCGACTCTAGGCATGAATCTCTTGCAACGAGAGAAATCCATTCTTTTAGCTCTAAGAGCTATTAAGGACAATCATGCCCTACAGGTAACAGGGTTCTCCTCTCCTTTTTGAAGGAAAAAGAGGAGTAACAACTAACAACAAGGCAGGCTATGCCCTTCACCTTCACAGTTTTCTTGTATGAAGATATCTCATAGTTTTGACTGCAAGGGGGCTTTGCCTTTTCAGGGACTTACCAAATTGTAAGTCTTCTCAACTCTGTATTACTTTCTATCCCTCTTAGTCGAATCATTCAGCCTCTAAGAGTGATACTATTCAACTGGAGGGCTTACACTTTAAGCCATAGGATTTTCTTCAATACCTACTCCAGTAAGTGGTTTCCATACACAGTTTTCTTCCCCTTTGCAATCTTCTCAAATATTTCTTTTAAGACAGCTTATCAGACGGTAATTGAGTTTTACCACTCCTAATTATGTCTGTCGGTCCTTTTCCAATCTATAGGACCTAACTTTTTCTGCTGCCTTAAGAACAGATAATTCCAAGAGAGGTTCTACAACCCACTTGGACAATTTATCATTGCAGGCAACCGGCCTGTCTACTATTCTTAGCCATCTTCAATTCTTTTTGGCTCCAACAGATTAGATTAGGTTGCACACTGGCAATTAAACTAAAGACATACCTTTTTCAACAATCCTACAACTTGACCTAATCAGTAATAACCATCTATTACCATCTGCAGAAACAAAATGTACATACCTGTAAAAATGTCTATATGTAAAAACCTCCTCCCTTTCCCTTCCTTACTGTGTGTTGTGATTATCCTGCAAATCACTTTGTACATATTTTGAAAATTTTTGTCCTTGATCTGATACCTTTCCGTCATATCATCCTGTAAATCACTTTGTACATATTTTAAAATTGCTATGTCCTGATCTGACAGTTTCCTTCATATAATCAAACCGCTCCTGATCGCTGGAAGTAGCGGTATAAATGTATGCTAAATAAATAAAATAAATAAAAATAAATAAACAGCCAGATCTCACCTAAGCAACCTACAACATGCTCTCTGCAATTATACAAAAAAGCTCTGCAACTATGGGCCTTTGCCAGAGAGCGTCAGAGCCATTCCTAGTAGGTAACTTCCAGATGGTTAAAAAGGCTTTGCCCAGTCATGCTCCTTACATGGCTGTTTTTTTCCTACTCTCACCATCTTCCTTACAATTTCCTTTTAAGGAAAAGGAACCAGGGCTTAGACCATGTGAAAGCATAAAGAATTGCTCATTTCCCTGGGTTGTTCCACATCTCCAGTGGAACTCTTACAACAGGGATGCATTCCTTTTAACTGCAGTCGGTCCTTGTCTAGTGCTTTCCTTCTAATTCCCAGTACTTCACTGAAGCTTATGCTGAACAAAGAACGCATGATACTCATATTGCCCTCATAGAGGAGCAAACATGGTATCCCCTTATATTGCGTCTTCTTCTCCAGCTACTACACTGAAATTAGAAGGATCCAGACTTCATGTCTTAAGACTAAGGATCTCCTCTGCACCCCTTCACGTAGGTCTCCATTCCTGGTTATTCAAAGGCTAGAATTTTCAAAGAAATCTAGACCTCTCCTTCTGACTAGGAACATTCCACTGGTTTCTCTATCCATATTCTCAAGCAGGTCTTACCCCTTCTTGTTATTAAATGAATCTCTCTCTCTCTATCTATATCTCTCTCTATATATATATAGATATAGATATATCTATCTGAAAGATTTGTTACTGTCCATATTAATGCTGTTCCAGCATACCTTAGTGTTTCAAATGGACAACCAATTTCTATGCTAATTAGAAAATACCTTCTTTTACCGCAACCTTTCTGGTTACGTTACATCTGAAGCTCTCCATGTAAAATCATTATCCTAAGTGACATCACTTAGGGAAGACATTACTGATCTTCAAGAAATTGGAGGCTACAGCGCCTACAACAAATGTTTTTTTTTCTTTCATTTGGATAAAGGGGTCTTAAAGACCCATCCTTTTTCTGCAAGGCCTATTTCTACCTTTTCGTCCAAACCAGTCAGATTTATCTCCTCTCTTTCCTAGAGCCTTATTCTGCTCCAAGGACAAAGAGCTTTAAACTTTGGCCTACAGAAGCTTTAGCTTTTCCTCCAAAGTCCAACCTCATTAAACTCCCCCAGTTTATTCTTCTGGGATTAGTTCTAGCCATTAAGGCTTCTGACCTCTGCCTGTATTGCAAAATTTATTTTCCTCTACTTCACAGTGAGGTAATTTCTTTGAGGATAATGTACTGGCTCTTAGCAGCAGACCCATATTAGCCTCAACAAATACTTTCGTAATACTTTTCAGTAAGGTCCACATTAGAAAATTGGAATTCAATATTTACTAACAATTATGATCTACAAAAGGACTCCACCTAGACTCCTTGTTTAGTCAAGCTGTTCCACAGCACACCCTTTTTAATTCAACTCCTACCCTCCATCCCCTGGATGCCTGAGGTTCTGGGAAATAGCATGGCCCATCCATTAGATTTGCAACATGCTGGGACCACCTCTAGGCATCTCTAGCTTGGGAGTCCCCATATGTGAAGACTCATTCTTGCTTGTTCCTGGAGATAGCACAGTTACTTACCTGTAACAGGTGATCTCTGGGAACAGCAGGAATAAGTCTTCACAACCCACCCACCTCCCCTAGGAGTTGTTTCTCTCTCTCTCTCTAATTTGTCTACTTCCCTCCTTCGGTCTCAGTTACAAACCCAACTGATGAGAGGGAAGTGAATGGGCGGGAAGACAGCGCGCATGCGTGTGGGATGCTCCCAAAGGCTTTCTTTCTGGACGCTGGGGAGCGTTACCGCACAGGCTCCGTCGGTACTGACATACCCATATGTGAAGACTTATTCCTGCTGTTCCCAGAGATCACCTGTTACAGGTAAGTAACTGTGCTTTCTATGTTGTCAGCAAGTTTAGTGTGAATATAACTCACCTTGAACTATATTGGAAAGATGTGAGGTAAATACAAATGAACAAATTTCTTTACTATTCAACCCCATATTAAAAAAAAAGTGTACACATCAGTCCCAGATTTCTCACAGATGAAGCAAATGAAGATTAAAACAGATTGACATTAATGTGATTACATTTTATTTTTTCTCATAAATTTCTAAAAAAAAAATTCTGTTAACAGTGAAATATGTAGGATTTTTGTTTGTTCGGCCACAAAATTGTAGTCTTCAGGGGGTGTCACACAGACAAACATGGTCTGTCACAACAGAAGGAAGGTTGAGAATCAATATTCTAAGAGGATGGCAGGCAGCTAAACCTCAGCAGCTAAAGATGTCAGTAGCGCCTCGAGTATTAACATGATTGCTATGATTTGTGGAGCAGTTACTGCAACTTATCAGATCCTCTTGGGTGTGCAGCATTGTGACTCAGTTTTTTAAAGAGATAACATATAACTCTTGAACTCTCCTGCCACGCTGAAACACAATTATCAGTAATTGCTGTAGAAGCTTGTCGTGTAGAAGGTAAGGACAGTCCAAATATAGCCTAGTATACTGAGCCAGCATAAACCATAAGTCCTGAAAGTATTTCGGTTGTAGGGACACTGTGACCTGATGCAGGTTCTGGATAAATCTGATGCAGCATGTTAAGCACCACTGCTGGAAAAAAGCTGACCAATTACTGTGAACGGAAGTGGCTAAAACATTTGCATAAATAAATCTTACTTAAACCCACTCCAAACAGTGAAACACAAAGCTGTTTGAACCACTATACAATAAACTGACAGCTTCATGCGGCGTGAATGCCTCACAGGCAAATTATTCCAGAGTTGAACGAAGCAATTCTTCCTCTGGTAAACAAGTTGCATAATAGTTACTTAGTTACGGCCTCCATTTAAAATTACACCCATGCCACATATATGAGCACACTAGTTAATCAGCCAAATCGCTTTTCAATTATGCACTACACATAAAGGATTTCATGATCCTAAACAAAAAGAATGTTTTGAAATCTGATACTCCTAACTGTGAACATTGCCCTTTGTTCTGTGGTAGCGACATGATGGCTAACACTACTGGAGGCACTGTGTTGCCCTGTGAATTTCTCTTCTAACACACTGGTTTTCCACAACAGGCTGGCTTTCCCCAAGAACTGCTGCAGCTGATTTCAAAATGATGTACTTCCCTCATTACTGATTTTCCCTCAAATCCCATTTCACATTTCTGTGTTCTACTGTGTTCTGTGATCCTAGCTAGGACAGAGCCAGGACTTTTGGATGGACTGGAACACTGAGCACTTGTTCACTGCAATGATTTTGACACCAGGCTAATTATATTTAGTTGGAAGACCTAATTCCCAATCTTGCATCTTTGTCAGTAGTTGGCAGGGCAGGCATGAAGTAAAATGGACTTTCTTCCCCAATTTCTAAAATGAAATAGACAGCTCAGAGGTACAAGGACCCCATTTAATACTGATGAACGCATTCATTTATCACAGAATACAATGGCATACAACAAACATAAGGCCCAATTAGTCTGTTCAGATTAAAGTTTCCATGGTGCATCACAACTAAGGGACTTTGTCAAATGCCTTCTGAAAAAAGGTAGTTACTCACCTGTAGCAGGTGTTCTCCGTGGACAGCAGGAATACGTCCTCACATAGGTGACGTCCCCAATGGAGCCCCATGTGTGCGTATGCTCCCCAGCTTTTATTAGAAACTTTTAGGAGGCTCCACCACACCTGTGTACCCCTCCTTCCCACCTGCCGCCACTGCGCCATCTTGATTCAGTCAGAAAGAGTAGTTACTCACCTGTAACAGGTGTTCCCCAGGAGCAGCAGGAATCAGTCCTCACATATGGGTGACATCGACATCGATGGAGCCCTTGCGGAGCATTTCCCCAGCTTTCTATGAAAGCCTTTGGGAATAGTGCATGCATGCGCAGTCCTCTTCCCGCCTAAAGGTGCCATCTTGCTCAGTCTGATGACATAGCTAAAAGACAGCACAAAAAATGCAAAAATGAACTATGTACAACTGCAACTCCCAGGGGAGGAGGGAGGGTTGTGAGGACTGATTCCTGCTGCTCCTGGAGAACACCTGTTACAGGTGAGTAACTACTCTTTCTCCAGGACCAAGCAGGAAGTCAGTCCTCACATATGGGTGACTCCCTAGCTCTGGGCTACCAGGAACCCTGGCTGAACAAGACAACTCCCTCTAGTCCCAGCATCAGAGAAAGGCTTTCACTGAAAGAGAACCCCCACCGGTAGCCCAACAGAGCTGGAGGGCAGGAGTTGCCTAAACCTCAAAGAGATTCCAGAGTACTGCCTGGCCAAAAGCACTGTCCCTACGGGACTCCCTCTCCAGACAGTAATGAGCTGCAAAGGTCTGGCTTGAGGACCAGGTTGCAGCCCTGCAGATGTCTGCCAACGGTACAGAGCGGAGATGAGCTACTGAGGCAGCCATAGCCCTGACACGGTGGGCCGTGACCCGACCCTGCAAGGGAAGGTCAGCTGCCCTGTAAGCCCAGGTGATACAGTCAGCCACCCAGATGGACAAGGTACGCTTGGACACAGCTAACCCCAAATTATTAGGGTCAAAAGATACGAAGAGCTGAGTAGCCCTTCTATGCCCCTGCGTACCGTCAAGGTAGAAGGATAAGGCCCTTCTACAGTCCAGGGTATGCAGGACTGCCTCAGCCTGGCTTGCATGAGGCCTAGGGAAGAATGTCGGAAGAACCACCTCCTGGTTGAGGTGGAAAGAGGAGACAACTTTTGGGAGGAACTTAGGATGAGTCCGAAGGACTACCCTGTTCCTATAGAAGCGAGTGTAAGGCCTGTCACAGACCAGGGCCTGAAGCTCACTCACTTGTCTGGCCAAGGTTAGGGCTACCAGGAAGAGCATCTTCCAGGAAAGGAAGCGGAGAGGACAAGTAGCCATCGGCTCAAAGGGTGGGCGAGTCAGTTGTTGCAAGACCACATTCAACTCCTACTCAGGAGCTGGAGGACGGATAGGAGGCTTGAGCAAGAGCAAACCTCTGAGGAACCGGGACACCAAGGGGTGAACCGACAAGGAGTGTCCTTCCACTAGTGAGTGGTGAGCTGCTAGAGCTGAGAGGTGGACCCGAACAGAATTGGACTTGAGGCCCTGATTGGATAAGTGCAGCAGGTACTGAAGCACCACTGGCACAGAGCAGGAGAAAGGATCTTCTGTGCGTAGCTGACACCACAAAGAGAACCTTCTCCATTTCAGGGCATAGGTTTTTCTGGTGGACTGCTTCCTAGAGGCCAAGACCACCTCTTCAACTTCCTCAGGCAGGCCCTAGGGAGCCAACACTACCCTTGCAGCCTCCAGGCCATCAAATTGAGAGATTTGAGGTTGGGGGTGCAGAAGAGAACCCTGATCCTGAGAGAAAAGGTCGGGCTGCAACCCTAGAGGTAGTGGGGTGTCCACTGCCAGTTGAAGCAGAAGTGGAAACCAAGGCTGCCTCGGCCACCTGGGGGCTACCAGAAGTACCGAGGCCTTATCCCTTAGAATCTTGAATAAGGTTCGGGCCACCAGAGGCGTGGGAGGAAACGCATACAGGAGGCCCTGGGACCAGGAAATCAGGAAGGCATCCGCTGCCCACCTCATGGGATGCGGTTGCCTGGAGCAGAACCTGGGCAGCTGCCGGTTCAGGGGACTGGCAAAGAGATCTATGGATGGAAGTCCCCATTTTAGGAAAATCTTCTGAACCACTAATGGGTGCAGTTGCCATTCGTGGGGCTGCAGAACTCTGCTCAACCTGTCTGCCAGGAAGTTCTCCTGGCCAGGGAGGTAAACAGCCTTGAGAAACATGTTGTGCCCGAGTGCAAACAAGCAAAGGTCCTGTGCCTCCTGACAAAGGAGCCTGGACCCAGCACCGCCCTGCTTGTTCACATAGAACATGGCTACTTGGTTGTCTGTCTGCACTAAGACAGACTGGTGAGCCAGGGTTTGAGAGAAAGTCTTGAGGGCTAAACGAATAGCCCGAAGTTCTAGTAGGTTAATCTGCTGCGTGGCCTCCCAGGGAGACCACAGGCCCTGGGTGCACTTGTCCAGACAATGTGCCCCCCAGCCTTGCAAGGAGGCATCGGTGGTTAGCACTATTGTGAACACAGGTATCTGAAAAGGCACCCCTTGTAGTAAGTTGGGGGGGTGCAACCACCAGCGTAGGGAGTTCAGGAATGGTTTGGACACCCGTACTCTGTCTCTGAGGCTTCCTGTGGCCTGAGTCCACTGAGTTCTGAGGCACCACTGGGCAGGCCTCATGTGGAGCCGGGCATTTGGAGTCACATGCACTGTCGATGCCATGTGGCCGAGGAGCCTCAGGCAGAGTCTGGCGGAAACCAGTGGCATGCTGAGAAACTGGTTTGCCAAGTCCATCAATCTTTGGGCTCTGTCTTCTGGCAAGTAAGCCTTTGCTTGCAGAGAGTCTAGCCTTGCCCCTATGAACTCTAGGTTCTGGGAGGGGAGCAAAGTGGACTTTTCAAAGTTTATGACAAAACCCAGATATTGAAGAAGAGAGATAGTTCGAAGGGTGGCTTGCCTGGCCTCCTGGCACGTCTGACCCCTGATGAGCCAGTCGTCCAGGTAGGGGAAGACAAAGATACCCTGATTCCTCAAGTAGGCCACCACCACTGCCAGGCACTTTGTAAAGACTCTGGGGGCGGAGGTGAGGCCGAAAGGCCGTACTCTGTACTGATAATGGTTTCCTCCTACCATGAACCTGAGGTACTTTCTGTGGTCTGGATGAATGAGGATGTGAGTGTAGGCATCCTTTAGATCCAAGGAGCATAGCCAATCTCCCTGCTGGAGGTAGGGCAGTAATGTTCCAAGAGTAAGCATCTTGAACTTTTCTTTCTCCAAGAACTTGTTGAGATTTCTGAGGTCGAGAATAGGCCTGAGGCCCCCAGTTCTCTTTGGTACTAGGAAGTACCTGGAGTAGAAACCGTGACCTTGAAGGTGGGGAGACACAGGCTCCACCGCCTTGTCTCGCAGCAGACCCTGAAGCTCTCGAAGGAGGAGGTCTGTGTGCAGAGGAGGCCTTGGAGGCTCTCCTAGGAAGTAAGGAGGAGACAACTGCTGGAAATGGAGCATATAGCCCTTGTGGACTATGCTTAAGACCCAACTGTCTCCTGTGATGGGTGGCCACCTGTGGGCAAACAAGGCTAGTCGACCTCCTGTGCAGGGATGGGACAGCAGAGACAGAGAGGCTATGCTTTGGGAGTCAAAAAACCCTCCCTGCTGAGTGGGAGCAGGAGCCGGAGGCTTGGGGGTCTTCTGCCTACGGGGCCCATGTCCCTGCCCCTTGGCCTGCTGACCCTGCTGGGGAGGCCTGGTAATGTGGGAACTGTTTGTAGGCAGTCGCCTTCCTCGGGTAAAAGGACTTCTTACCCGAGCCCTTCTTTTTCTGAGAAGGGGCAGAGGTTTTCCTAGACAACCTTGTCCTGGTGAGGTGCTCGGTTTCGAGCTCAGCAGCCTTCTCGGCCATGGGCTTGCCAAAAAGGTTTTCACCTCAGCAAGGGACATCGACCAACTTGTCCTGTACCCATGGCTCGAGGTCCGACGACTGCAGCCATGCCTGGCGTCGAGCCGCGATGCCGGCTGCCGCAACACAGGCCAAGGTCTCGAAGCCATCGTAGGCTGCTCGGGACATGAACTTAGAGCATTCCCGTACTCCCGAGGACAAGGACTTGAACCTCTGCAAAGGTTCCCCGGAGAGACCAGCAGAGAACCCGGCAAGTTCCTTTGCCAGGCCCCGCAAGTACATGCCCATGTACAGCTGGTAGGACTGGACATGGCAAGCAAGCACCGAGCCCTGGAAGCACTTTCTACCAAACGCATCCAGGATCCGGGCCTCCCTGCCGGGGGGGCACCGCAGAGTGCATCTTCTGGCTTTTCAGACGATGCATGGCCGATTCCACCACCATGGAATGGTGTGGTAGTTGCGCCTTTTGGAAGCCAGGGATCTTAAGGAGTCGATAAATGGAATCGACCCGCTTGCTCAGAACCGGTGCCGAGGCCGGTGCCTCCCACATTCGGAAGAGGAGCCATTCCAGCATCGGAGGAACCAGGACAGTAAAGGCCTCCTTCAGAGGAGAGTCATACTGGAGGGCCTTAAGCTCTTCGGCTCGAGGCTCCTCCTCGGGGTCCGCAGGAATCGCCAAAGCTGTGGCCATATCCCTAACGAACTCCGAGAACCGAGTATCCTCCGGGGGGGATCTACTCTGGGGTTCGGACTGCGGTGAGTCCGAAGGGACGCACCGAGTCCGAAAGGTATCGGGGGACTCCTCGTCCTCCGTCTCCCATGCGGACTCGTCCGAAGAGGAGTCAGGGGGCTCCAACCACGTGGGTCCCGGCAGCACCCGCCCCGACACCGAAGGCACCGGCGTCGACGCCCTCAGTCCCGAGCGGGAGGTCGAGGGTGACCGCGACCGAGGACGACCTCGAGCCTTCATGGTCTCGAGTATCGGCTCAGTCTCCGGGGTCGACTTCGACGTCGATGTCCCGGTGGTCGGGGCAGATGCACCAGCAAGGCTGGCCATCAGCACCCGCTGCTGATCCATGAAGGCAGACAATTTGCACTCCAAGGCTGTCAGCCTGAGTCCAAGCTCAGGAGACTCAGCAGCTACCGACTCGGGCCCTAGCGGCGCCGGGCCTGACGTCAGCTCCCTGGGAGGAGAGTCCTCGAGGACAACAGGACTTACGTGTCCAGTAGACTCCGGCTCCACACGAGGTATTTTGGACAGCTTCTCCTGTTCCAAGGGCCCGGGACGGCGGTCGGGGGTCCGAGACCTGGCCCTCGAGGAGCCAGGGACCTCCTCCGACGCTGCCCTCGCGAGCCACTTCTTCCTCTTTCGTTCCCGATCGGGGGACCCCCTGTCCGAGGAACCCCGCCGATGCTCTGGGTCAGATTCCCGAGACGTCGAGGCCTCAGACGAGGTCTGGGCCCGGCAGGAGGCCGAATCAGAAAAAAGCCTTTCCTTTTGATGCTGTCGACTTCGCAGTGCCTTAGTGGACATTTTGCCACATGGGCCACAGATCTTAGGATCATGATCTGGACCGAGGCACTGAAGGCAGCGGTCGTGTGTGTCGGTGAAAGACATCAGTTTCTTGCACCGATCACACTTTTTGAAACCACTGGAAGCCATCGGGGAAAAAAGGACCCCCACGAGGTCAAAGGACCGGCCTTCCAGGGAAAAGAAAAAAAGGGCGCGAACGCCAGCCACTTAGGGCAAAAACCGAAAAAACAGAAGACGGGCTTGATACCGGTGTACCGAACCCAGCGGGAAGGGGAACCGGCGTCGAACCGGACAAGAACCACGATGAAATCGCAAGAAAAATCTAACTTTCCTCCGAGTGACAAGGACAGATGTCCGTTGGGCTCCTCGGAAAAAGAAAGACTGAGCAAGATGGCACCTTTAGGCAGGAAGGGGACCGCGCATGCGTGCACTATTCCCAAAGGCTTTCATAGAAAGCTGGGGAAATGCTCCGCAAGGGCTCCATCGATGTCGATGTCACCTATATGTGAGGACTGACTTCCTGCTTGGTCCTGGAGAACATAGCTGTAGCCGAAGACAACTTTTCAGGGATGTGGGAGGGTTGTGAGGACTTATTCCTGCTGTTCACATAGAACACCTACTACAGGTGAGTAACTACCTTTTCTCTGTGGACAAGCAGGAATGAGTCCTCACATATGGAGCTCCGAAGTTACAGACTAATGAAAACCAAGGAGCCACAGAGAAGCCCAACAGGGGCAAACTTAAGAGACCAACTATGTACAATAACAGTGATTCTCTCCTCCTTTTTTTGGTAGCTTGGACAGAATAGAATGGGTCTAGAGGGGATGGAGTTGGATTTTAATCCCGAGACAGACTCCAGAGTACAGATTGGCTGAAGTTGCTGTCACGTCAGAATCCCTGTCTAGGCAGTAGTGAGACGTGAATATGTGGCCTGAAGACCATTATTGCAGCCCTGCAGATATCTTCTATGGAGACTGAGCATAAGGTGGCCACCAATGCAGCCTTAGCTCTAACACTATGAGCTGTGACATGACCATCAAGGCTCAAGCCTGCCTGAGCATAAGTGAAAGAGATGCAGTGTGCCAGCCAAACTGAAAGAAAATATTTGGAAATGGCAGCCCCTAGCTTATTGGGGTCAAAAGAAACAAAAAGCTGGATGGACCACCTATAGGCTTTTGTCCGCTCCAAGTAGAAGGCCAAGGCTCGCTTGCAGTTCAATATGTGCAATGTAGCTTTCCTTTTGTATGCATGAGGATTCGAGAAAAATGTTGGAAGAACAATTGACTGATTAAGGTGGATATCTGACACCACCTTAATATTCTTATCTTTTAGGTATCATACAAAGCGACAACTCCTGAGTCACGCACAGAATCAGATAGCGTTCTCAGATTGGTAATACAGTGGCCACATGTGTTTCTTTCTCCTTCTTTTCTGTTAAGATGTAACAATCAAATATTACAAAATGATTCATTATATCTAATGAAGGGCTTTTTTTTTTTTTTTATAAGTTCACTCATTCTTGCCAATATGTTTTATGTTTTTTATGATACACAAACTTGTTATATACTTATCCTTTTATGTTCATTTATTTACTGTTGCACAATTTGGGTGTTTTTATTAACTTTTTATATGGTTTTTTACTGTTATGATGTCATATTGTGCTCACTTCTATAGATGATGTTCTTACTGATTATTTATTCATTATTTATTGTTGTTTTTTAATGGTGCTATTATTATTTTTATTAATTTGATATTTCCTTTAATGTAATTTTAGATTTGCTCTGTTTTTTTGTATAGGCCTAACCCTTGATGAAGGTGGTGCTGAAACACAACCATGTCGGGTTGGCAACCTATGGTTTCCCCATAGGGGCGAATAAATAAATTGTGTTTCACACCTCGCTCAATAATGGTGAGAGTTGGACTTAAGTCCAGACTCAGAGAGGTATAGAAGATATTCAAGCAGTTTTTGTGTGGAACAACGAAAGGATCCCTAGGGCCTGGCCCTCACACCCGACAGCAAACCTCTTCTATTTACATGGGCAAGACTTTCTCATAGAGGCCCTCCTGGAGGCCAAAAAGGACTTCAGTTACACCATCCAACAGGTTGAATTGAGACAACTTTCATCTTTCAACATCCATGCCGTGAGAGCCAAGGACCAGATGTTGGGGTGCTACACCGTCCCACCTTCCTGTGTTACGTGATCGGGTGCATGGCTGAGTTGTAGCAGCTCTAGATTGGAGAGCTGCAGCAGGAGTGATGAGAAAGTGTAGTTACTCACCTGTAACAGATGATCTCTGGGAACAGCAGGAATAAGTCTTCATATATGGGTAACGTCAGTACCGACGGAGCCTGCATGGGAACGCTCCCCAGCGTCCAATAGGAAAGCTTTTGGGAGCATCCCTCAGCACATGCGCGCTGCCTTCCCGCCTTTCCAATTGTCCCTCTTCAGTTAAGTTTGTAGCTGAGTGAAAGGATAGAGGGAGAGAGGAAAGAGACAAAGAGATAGAGAGACAACTCCTAGGGGAGGTGGGTGGGTTGTGAAGACTAAATTCCTGCTGTTCCCGGAGATCACCTGTTACAGGTGAGTAACTACGCTATCTCCAGGAACAAGCAGGAATGTAGTCTTCACATATGGGGACTCCCCAGCTGAGAGATGCCAGGGGGATGACCCCAGCAAGCTGCAAACACCAGGTGAGATGGGTCATGCTTCCTCCCAGGGATCTCTGGCATCAAAACCTGGGACGGCGGGTAGGAGTTGTACTAAGTCTGAAAGAGATGCTGGAGCACAGCCTGGCCAAACGAGGCATCCCGACGGGAGTCCTTGTCTAAGCAATAGTGGGCTGTAAAGATGTGTACCGAGGCCCAAGTGGCTGCTCTACAGATGTCATCAATGGACACAGAACGAAGAATAGCCATTGAGGCTGCCATTGTTCTCACATTGTGAGCTGTGACATGTCCTTCGAGAGAAAGTCCCTTACTCTCATAAGCAAAGGATATGCAATTTGCAATCCACCTAGAGAGAGTTCTTTTGGAAACGGGAAGTCCCAAATGACTAGAATCAAAAGCAACAAAAAGCTGAAGAAGATTTTCTATGTTGCTTAGTTCTTTGAAGGTAAAAAGCTAAAGCTCTTTTAGAATCTAAGGTATGAAGATTCCTTTCTGCATTAGAGGCATGAGGCCTAGGGAAGAATACAGGAAGGTAAACTGCTTGGTTTAAATGAAAAGGCAAAACCACCTTTGGCATAAAGTGAGGATGAGTCCCCTAAGAACTACCTTATCATGGTGAAATCTTTTATAAGGAGGATCCGCCACTAAAGCCTGTAACTCACTGATGTGTCTTGCAGAAGTGAGGGCAACTAGAAAGGTGACCTTCCAAGAAAGAAACTTTAGAGTTGTAATGGCTAAAGGCTCAAAGGGCAGTTTCATGAGCTGCCCGAGAACAAGATTCAGATCCCATGCCACTGGTGGTGGCTTAATGGGAGGTTTTGTTAAAAGTAAACCTCTCATAAATCTCGCTACGAGTGGATGAGAGGAAACAGATTGTCCATCCAGAGGTTCGCGAAAAGCAGCAATGGCACTAAGATGGACCCTTACTGAATTGGTCTTAAGACCAGAATCTGATAGATGGAGTAGATACTCCAGAAGCGATTCGACAGGCACTGTATGGGGGTTAAGTCCCCTTTGAGAACACCATACAGAAAATCTCTTCCACTTAAAGGCGTAGGATCGCCTTGTGGAAGGCTTCCTGGAAGCCACAAGGATATCCTTAACCTGTTGAGAAAGGTAGATATCCGGGAATCCTAGGCTTTCAGTAACCAGGCCCTGAGGTGCAGGGACTGAGGATTCGGGTGCAATAGCGTCTCGTTTTCCTGGGAAAGAAGATCTGGAGCACATCTCAACTCCAGAGGTGTGGCTTGAGAGAGACGTAGAAAGCAGAGGATACCACGTCTGCTGTGGCCAACGTGGAGCTATGAGTATCATATGACCTCTGTCTCTCCGAAGCTTGAACAAAGTTTTGGGAATGAGGGGAATGGGTGGGAAGGCATAGAGGAAGTCCTGACCCCAATGGAAGAGGAACGCATTCCTTGCCTGACAGTTTTGAGCCGGAATTCTGGAACAGACTCGGGGAAGTTTGGCATTCCGTGGACTTGCAAAGAGGTCTATATCTGGCGTTCCCCAGATTCGAAACACTCGATTAAGCTGGTCTGGGTGCAGAGACCATTCGTGTGGCAGCAGTATTCGACTGAGTTTGTCTGCCCAAAGATTTTGAATGCCTAGAAGATATACCACTAGAAGGTGGCTATGAAGCTCTCTGGCGAGGGCCCATAGTCACAAAGCTTCATTGCATGATGACAGAGAGAGCCTGTTCCGCCCTGCTTGTTCACAAAGAACATGGCTATTTGATTGTCGGTCTGGACCAGAACTGTCTTGTAGCTGGGATGGGCCTGAAAAACTCGGACAGCGTGGAAAATGGCTCTGAGCTCTAGGAGGTTTATGTGAAGACAAGCCTCCTGTGGAGTCCAGAGACCCTGAGTTGATAGATCATGCAAGTGAGCCCCCCAACCCAACTTGGATGCATCTGTTGTTAGGGTGGTTTGGCATAGAGGCTGCTGGAAAGGAGAACCCACAAGAAGGTTTTCCAGTGACTGCTACCATTGCAGGGACAAAATGAGAAGTGTGGAGTTTCTGATTTTGTCCGTTAGCCGACCCGAGGCTTGTGTCCACTGAGAGGATAGGGTCCACTGGGCTGCTTGCATATGAAGGCGAGCATAGGGAACCACATGGACCGTGGATGCCATATGCCCCAGAAGCTGAAGCATCTCTCAAGCAGTCAGGAAGACCTTCATAGCTGCTTAGGAGGCCAGTTGTACTATACGAAGACAACGTGGCTGTGGCAGGAAAGCCCTTGACTGCCTTGTGTCTAGACGAGCCCCTATGAATTCTAGAGACTGAGAAGGGGTGAGATGAGATTTTGGGAGGTTTATGACCAGTCCCAAGTATCGAAGGATTCACATGGTGCGAGAAAGAGCAAAGCTGACTTCTGGAGCTGTTGATGCTCAAATGAGCCAGTCGTCTAAGTAGGGGAAGATGAATATTCCTAGAGTTCTCAGGAATGCTGCTATTACTGACATGCATTTTGTGAAGACTCTTGGGGCAGAAGCCAGACCGAAGGGAAGAACCCTGTATTGGAAGTGTCTTCCCTGGAAAAGGAATCAAAGGAATTTCCTGTGATCTGCATGGATGAGAATATGCGTATATGCATCCTTTAGATCTAGAGAACATAGCCAGTCCTGATACTGAAGGTATGGCAGGAGTGTTCCGAGGGAGATCATTTTGAATTTTTCCCAGAACAGATACTTGTTTAATTCTCCGAGGTCTAGTATAGGCCTGTGTCCCCCCTGTTTTCTTTGGGATGAGAAAGTAGGGGGAGTAGAACCCCGTACCCTGTTGGGGTATGGGTACCTCTTCTATTGCTCCCTGAGCAAGAAGTGATGCGACCTCCTGGTGGCAGGGACCTGTCTTATAATTATAGGAGGGGGCATGCTGTGAAAATGAAGTCTGTATCCCTCTCATACAATGGACAGAGTCCAGTTTTTTGATGTTATTTGTTGCCATCTTCTGGAAAAATCGCATAACCTGCCTGGGATAGTAAGGGGTTCTGGACTTTTCAGGGGCAGAAAGACTAAGTTCTCTAGAAAGGAGTCAAAGCACCTGAAGAGGCTGAGTCTGTTGAGCCGGTTAAGCTCTTGGAACTTGTGGCTTCCTCTGCTGTCTGTTCTGTTGTTGCCCCCTTTGGGGAACATGAACTGGACAGTGTACCTGATGGGTGTAAGATGGGTAAAATGTCTTTTTCTTGTTGAAAAAGGGTTTCTTGACTGACTTTTTCTTTGCTGGGTTGGCTGTAGACTTTGTTAGTCTGTTCAAGGTAGTATTTTCAGATTCAATCTGATTAGCCTTGTCTTGCCAAAGAGATTTTCTCCTGTGGAAGGAATATTTCCCAGTTTATCTTGCACCCATTGTTCTAAGTCTGATGCCTGAAGCCAGGCAATACGACATATACCGATGGAAATATCAGATGTTCTGCTAATGCATTCAAAGCAATCAAAGGTTGCACGGTTTACAAATTTAGAGACATCCTGGGCATGTTTGACCACAGTAAGGAATTCCCCTCTTTTTAACTAAGGGAGAAAATGGCTCATGAGCTGCAAGTCACCTGTAACTTCTTTGAACAACATTCCCATATAGAGAATGTAGGAGCTAATCCTGACTGCCAACATGGAGGATTGGAAACATCAATGCCCAAAGGCATCGAGCATCCTCGATTCACGGCCAGGAGGATTGGAAGAATGTGTTTTAGCACTCTTAATCCTATGCAACGCCAATTCCACTACCATTGAATGGTGTGGAAACTGAGTCTTTTGAAAGCCAGGACAGCTTGGAACTCGGTACATGGTATCAAGTCGTTGAGAGTGCGGAGACACCGTTAAAGGAGTTTCCCACATTCTTAGCATAAGATCATGCAAGATTCTGTGAATGGGCAGAGTAGCTGCATCTTTAGGAGCCTTAGGGTACTGAAGAATTTCTAATTCTTCTGCTCTGGGTTCCTTCTCTGGAGTCACCGTGATTGCAAGATCTCGAGCTAAATCACGTATAAAATCCTGGAAGGACATGTCTTCTGGAGGAGACATTCTGCGTTGAGAAGGAGATGGATGCTCCGGAAGGATAGCTCTAGTACCGGCAGAATCAGAATCATCGGAATTGGATGATTCGAAGTATCTCTGCGCTGGGTGTTCTTGCAACGCACGGTACCAGTATCGCTTGAAGTTGGTATCGGGGTGTCTCAGTACCGATCTGTTGATACCTGACATAGACTCAAGGCTCGGTATGGGGGAAGTATACCCACTGAGGCACTCGGTACCGGTGTCAGTACTGATACCTGTGGAACCGTCTGTAGTGATCAGCCAAATGCTCAGATAGGGAAAGACAAACACTCCCAGCGTCTGAAGTTACACCGCTACTACCGTGAGGCATTTAGTGAAAAAGTGAAGCTTGGAAGCAAAGTGTTGTCCACCCAAGACAAATCAAAGATACCTCCTGTGAGCAGGATGTATCTGTAACGTGGGTATATGCATCCTTCAGATCCTTCTGAAGGTAAGGAGGCAGGGTGCCTAGAGAAATCATTCTGAGCTTTTCTCTTGCCAAGTAGATATTCAGATCTCTTAGGTCTAGGATGGGACAATATCCTGCTGTTTTCTTGGGGGGGGGATCAGGAAATATCTGGAATAAACCTCCCCGACCTCTTTGCGCTGGTGGCACAAGCTTGATCGCAAGGTGGTGGTGATTTCTCTCTGAAGCAAATCTCGATGCAGAGGATTGAGATGATGCACCCTCAGGAGGCATTTTGGTGGAAGTTCCAATAAATGAAGTTTGTAACTGCTTTTTATGATCCGTAGAACCCATGAGTCTGAGGTTATGAGGGAACATCTTTGTGCAAAAAGAGTGAGCCTTCCCCCAACAGGAGGGCTTCCTACTAAGGTTACTGGTAGACTGGCTATGTGCCAAAGGATCCAGTCAAAACCCTGCCTCAAGTTTTGGCCAAGGAGCCGGCTGGGCCTTTTGAGGCTTTTCGTAACATTGCTGCTGATGAGATGACTGCTTGGTTGGGAGGTTTGGGGCCCAGGAAAGAACCTACACCTACAAGGATGTCTTTTTCAGGTTCCCTCCTTGGTACCACCTATAATAGGAAGCATGCTCAGACATGTGCCTGAAGAGTCTGCTAAGAGTAACATGCTGCTTCTCAATATAGCCAGCCTTCTTTTTTACCTGTTTGCCAAAGAGATTCTCTCCACGGCACGGAATGTCAGCCAGCTTGTTTTGCACTGACTGCTTGGGCGTAGTTTGACTGCTTAATGTGGTGGGACAAAGGGTGGGGTGACATATTTGGATATCATTTGCATATTCATGATGGTTATCTTTAAAAAACACTAGATGGATAGGAAACCAGTATATCAAATGGGTGAGGGATGAGTTGGTGCCCCAAGATACTCAAAGAGGGAGCAGAGGTTCTCATTCAGTGGCTATATAAATAAAATGCAGCAAAAATTGTAACTGTTTAATTATTTAGCCTGGCACCCTAAGATAAAAAAATACTGAGACCTATAAATATATATTCTGCAAAAAGCAAAGGAGATGATAAGGTGCTCATATGCCAAGGGACAAAAAGTAAGAGAACCACAGCGCAGTTTCTAACAACCTTAGGAGCCGAGGAGTACTGCAGGATCTCCAGCTCTTCTGCCCAGGGCTCATCTTCAGTCTCCGGAGAAAATGGGATGGCCTTGGCCATGCCCCTCACAAATTCTTGGGAGATCATGTCCTCAGGAGGGGACTTATGCTGTTCATGAGGTGGAGAAGGGTCAGAGGGAAGCTCTGGGTACCTACCTATCCTCCGACAAGTCCTTAGATTTCATGTCATTGACCCAGCCTTCTGAGTCTGACCCAGAGAGGAAACTGAAATACTACTGAATCTCTGCCTGGATATCTCTCCTGCCTTGAGGAGATTGGGAGCTCCTTCGGGAGTAATGATGCACCGATGTCTGAGGACTGGCTGGGGGCAGGAAAGGGCTGCTGGTGAGTGCTGGTGGCAGGAAAGAGCTGCTGGGGCAGGAGAGACTGCTGGTGAGTGGGGAGGGTGTCTTGGGGCAAGAGAAGGTCTGCTGGTGAATGGGGGGTTGCTGGGGGCAAGAGAAGGTCTGCTGGTGAATGGAGGGTTGCTGGTGAATGGGGGGTTGCTGGCGGCTGGAGATGGGGGGCTGGTGAATCAGAGGGTTTGCTAGGGGCTAGAAGTTAGAGGGAGGAAAGCAGGGGGGGAAAGGATGGGTTTGGGACAGAACTGTGATTGGTGCAAAAGAACTAAGGAGGAGAAAGGCAGGAGAAATTTCAGGTCAAGGAGGATTTAAGCTTTATCGTAGGGAAATTCTGCACAAAAAAAGTATTAATAAAACATGCAGAATTTTAATTTTTTTTGCACAGAATTCCTTCAGGAGTAATGAATCTGACATTGTTCTTAACATTTGTAATGAATAAAGATAGCTTGTTGGTTAACCTTTTTGCATAGAAGGTAGAAAAACAGTGGGCAAAACTGAAAGGGGATATTTTAAGGGCAACCAACCTTTTTGTTAAAATGGTAAATAAAGGCAAAAGGAAAAGGAGACTGCTATTGTTTTCAAAAGAAGTAGCTGAAAAAGTGAAGAAAAAGAGGGAGGCCTTCATGAAATACAAGAGAGGAAGACAGGCATCTGTATTTGGAGAAGCTAGCAAAGTAGTCAAGAAGGCAAAGATTCAAAAGGAGGAGGAAACAGCCAATGCAATAAAATGGGGGGATAAGACATTTTTCAGATATATTAGTGAGAAGAGGAAGGGCAAAAGTGGTATTGTCAGACTCAAGGATGCAGGGGAGGAATATGTAGAAGCTGATAAGGATAAAGCGGAATTGCTTAACAAATATATTTTTGTTCTGTGTTCACAGATGAAGAACCAGGAGCAGGACCTCAGAAAACACCCCCAAATAGGAACAGAAGCGAGGGACATCTTGAACAATTTTCAGAAGACTGTGTTCGTGAGAAACTAGCTCAACTTAAAGTACACAAAGCGATGGGACCGGATGGGATACACCCTAGAATACTGAGGGAATTTGGGGACATTCTAGCAACTCCACTGACTGACCTTTTCAATGCCTCGTTGGAGTTGGGAGTGGTGCCGAAGGACTGGAGAGAGGCTCATGTGGTGCCTTTACACAAAAGCGGTAGTAAGGATGTGGTTGAAAACTACAGGCCGGTTAGTTTAACTTCGGTGGCAAGTAAATTATTGGAAACGCTGCTGAAAGAGAAAATAGTGAGGTTTCTGGAGTCCAGCGGATTACAGGATCCGAGGCAGCATGGATTCACCAGAGGAAGATCTTGTCAGACAAATCTGATTGGTTTCTTTGACTGGGTGACCAGGGAGTAGGACCGAGGGAGAGCTCTAGATGTGGTGTATTTAGATTTCAGTAAAGCCTTTGACACTGTTCCTCACAGGCGACTTATAAACAAACTGAGCACCCTAGAGATGGACCCTAAAGTTACTGCTTGGGTTAGAAATTGGTTGGGTGGGAGGCGACAAAGAGTACAAGTAAATGGAGCTCACTCTGAGGAGAAGGATGTTACCAGTGGTGTGCCCCAGGGATCTGTCCTTGGTCCGATTCTTTTTAACATCTTTGTTAGTGATATAGCGGAAGGGCTGTCGGGTAAGGTTTGCCTCTTTGCGGATGATACACCCAGGAAGGTGTAGATAACATGAGGAGGGATCTAGCTAAGCTTGAAGAATGGTCTAGAATTTGGCAGCTGGGATTTAATGTTAAAAAATGTAAGGTCATACATTTGGGCTGCAGCAATCCAAGGGAGCAATATAGTATAGGGGGTGAAGTACTTTTGTCCACTAAAGAAGAGCGGGATCTAGGCATGGTTGTGTCTCATGTTTTACTTTTTTGAATTCAGTTACTGTCCTCATCTCTACCACCTCCACTGGGAGACTATTCCACGAATCCACTACTCTTTCCGTAAAGAAATATTTCCGCATATCACTCCTGAATATATCTCCCTTCACTCTCATCCCATGTCCCCTCATAGCAGAACTTGCTTTCAATTGAAAGAGGCTCTCTCCCTGAACTTTTATGCCACGGAGGTATTTAAACATCTCAATCAAGTAGCTAAACAGGTAGAAAAGGCGACGGCAAAAGCTAAAAGGATGCTTGGGTGCATACGGAGAGGAATGGCTAGCAGAAAAAAGGAGGTGATAATGCCTCTCTATAAGTCTTTAGTGCGACCTCATTTGGAGTATAGTGTGCAATTCTGGAGACCGCACCTTCAAAAGGATGTGAACAGGATGGAGTCGGTGCAGAGGGTGGCTACTAAAATAATTAGTGGTCCTCATTATAAAGCATATGAGGACAGACTGAAGGATCTTAATATGTACACCTTAGAGGAAAGGCGGGATAGAGGTGATATGATTGAGATATTTAAATACCTCCGTGGCATAAAAGTTCAGGGAGAGAGCCTCTTTCAATTGAAAGCAAGTTCTGCTATGAGGGGACATGGGATGAGAGTGAAGGGAGATATATTCAGGAGTGATATGCGGAAATATTTCTTTACGGAAAGAGTAGTGGATTCGTGGAATAGTCTCCCAGTGGAGGTGGTAGAGATGAGGACAGTAACTGAATTCAAAAAAGCATGGGACAAACACAGAGGATCTCTAAAGGTAAAAAGGGGACTGTTGTAGTTGTTGATATGGAAGGACAGACTAGATAGGCCATGTGGTCTTTTTCTGTCATCATATTTCTCTGTTCCTATGTTTCAACCTTCACGGTCATTTCCATGGGTAAACCAGTACATAAATGGGCTTTCATTAAACAACCTGTCCTAAATGTGGGTACATGGTTTAGAAATATGCGCACACATTTAAATTTCCATAAGTATGTTCATACATTTATTCAGAAAAAGTATCCACACAAGAAAGTAAATTTAAGTATGTGCAGGGACTTCACCTGGGAGTTTTCTAAGTGAAAGTATGGGCACACTTTTACTCTGATAACCTGGCAAATTCACAGTATCAGCATACTTTTCATTCATATGAGCATTTATAAAATTACAGATACTTGGTAATGACAATATGCTGCATAGCAATACAACATCATGAACACAAATGCACTCTTCCTAAACCATTGTCAAAGATCCTTGCACAGTAGGCTACAGTACTTATAGGGAAGGAGTACAAAACAAAGCTGTACTAAAACATATAGAGTAAAAGAAAAATGTCCAAGCTGTTGCTACCATTCACATTTATTGCTTACCTCATCTAAAAGAGGATAATTTTCCGATAAGGGGTTAAAAGGAATGAATAGGATGAGTGCTGGACCCTTCTTCAGTTCGTTGTTCAGAAGAAGACTTTTGCCTCCATGAGGCCTCAGCCAGTGTAAAAGAGTTTCTCTGTTTTCGAAGGCCCAGTTACAGATATTCTGAGCTGTGTAATTTAGAATTTCACGAGGATAGACCTTAGAAGAAACAAAATCCACAAAAACAAAGAGAGGGTCTCACCATTATGAAAAGCACAAAAAATGTTTTGCTCATACATTTTCCTGATGAATCTTGATTTAAAAGTCTCAAAATTCTCTTCACCTATACATAATAAGCACGTGCCCTCCCCTTCGCCAATCCATCTATCATACAAATACAGCATTTGACGAAAAGTACATTCTAGAGCAAGTGGGTTTTAACAGAGCCACTCATGTCACCATGAGAATCGAAAATATATGACAGATCACCAAATACACTCTTAGGGAGGAAAGACAAGAAACGGAAGATATAATAGAGACATTTAAATATATCTGAGGCATCCTAGAATGGGCCCCCACCCGTCACTGTGCTGGAAGGGAAGTGGAAGCATCCATGAAAGGACAGAGTCTGGGACCGAAAACCAGAAGAGAAGGTGGGCTTTCTGGGGTGGTACCTATGGGAGTCCTGAGAACGCTGGGAGTCGAGCTAGCATGAACGAGGAAAATGGATATAAGTCACGGAGGATGACGCATTGATATGCTTCCCAGGCCCCTTCGGTCTATCTTCTGGGAGGCGATCAGGTTGAACTCACACAAAACCTTAACCAATTTCCCTTTAATGGCAAGTTGGGACAACCAGGACTTGGAGGATGTATCTGCTACCCAGTGGCAAAGTCACAGCCAATGTCACATCACTGTCAAAAGAGCAACATCTAGCTACCAAGCGGATGAGATCATACATACAGAAAGGCTGTTACAGACGCCAAGAAAGCGTAGTTACTCACCTGTAACAGGTGTTCTCCGGGGACAACAGGAATCAGTCCTCACATATGGGTGATGTCAGTGCCAACAGAGCCCGCGTGGTAGCTTCTCCTCAGCTTTCAAAGAAAGCCTTTGGGAGATGTACCACGCAGGTGTGGTCCCCATCTTGCCTCAGTAGGATGACATAGCTCAAAGGCAAAAAATGATACATAAAGCAACTCCACGGGGAGGAAGGAGGGTTGGAAGGACTGATTCCTGCTGTCCCCGGAGAACACCTGTTATAGGTGAGCAACTATGCTTTCTCCAGGAACAAGCAGGAAGTCAGTCCTCACATATGGGACTCCCTGGCTACAGGCTACCAAAAACCTGTAAAAAGTCACGGTTGACCAGGAAAAGGTGAGCTGTGAGCAGCAGCAACGAATCCTTTAGAAGACAGACTCCCAAGCGGCTCAAATGTCCAGCAAGAAAACCAGCACTCCGGTAACCTGAACACACAAAGGGCCGAAGGGCAGGAGTTGCCTACACCCTGAATAGATGACAGAGTACCACCTGGCCAAAGCTACGAAGGTATGGACTGAGGACCAGCAGCCTGGCAGATTTCAGACAGAGGAACGGAAAGCAGGTTTGCTACGGATGCCACCATGGCCCTGACACTGTGACCCAGCACTCCAGCGAAAGCCCAGCCTGCTCATAGGCAAGGGCAATGCAGTCCGCCACTCTGGTGGACAGAATCTACTTGGTCACTGTTGCCTCCAGCAGACTGGGGTTGTAGGAGACAAAAGGTTGTGAGGCTTTGCAGTAGCCATGGGTACATTGGAGGTAGGAGAACAGGGCCCTCTTACAGTCCAGAGTGTGAAGGATGGTCTCTGCCTTGCCGGATTGAGGCTGAGGAAAGAAGATCGGGAGCACTATGTCCTGATTAAGGTTGAAAGGAAACATCACCTTGGGAAGGAACTTGGAGTGCGCGCGGAGCACAACCCTGTTTTTATAGAACCTTGTGTAGGGTGGATCCACCACCAATGCTTGGAGTTCGCTGACCCTGCAAGCCGACGTGAGTGCCACCAAAACGATGACCTTCCAGGAAAGGTACCATAGGCTCAAACAATGGGCCAGTGAGTTGCAACAGCACCGCACTGAGGTCCCACTCCGCTGCCGGTGAGCAAACCAGAGGGGTTTGGACAACAGGAGACCCCCGCAAGAAGTGAGTCACGAGAGGTTGGGCGGAGAGGGGCTTACCCTCAATAAGGTGGTGGTGCGCCGAGAGAACACTCATGTGGACCCTGAAAGAGTTGGACTTCACGTCTGCCTTTGACAGGTAAAGCAAATATTGCAGCAAAGCTGCACAGAGCACAAGAACGGGTTGACCTGTCGTTCCACGCATCACCGAGAATCTTCACCATTTGAAGGTATATGCCCATCTTCTGGAGGTCCAACAGGAAGCCAAGAGGACCTCCTCCACCTCCCCTGAAAGGTTGAAAGAGGCCAAGGCTATCCTTTCAGCAGCCAGGCCGTCAGCATCAGAAACCCCAAGTCGGGGTATAGCAGGGAGCCCTTCTCCTGTGACAGCAGCCCCAGGGGGACCAGAAACAAAACAGGGCGCTGAGGATAAGCGAAGGAGCAGTGGGAGCCATGGTTGCCTGGACCACAGAGGGGCTACTAGTATTAGAGATGCCCTGTTGTGTTGAAACTTGAACAAGATCTTGGCAATCAGTGGTGTGGGAGGGAAGGCATAGAGAAGGCCCTCCCATCCACCGGATGAGAAAGGCATCCACTGCCACCGGGGATGGGTGTGGCTGCCTGGAGCAGAAGCAGGGCAGCTGGGTGTTGGCTAGACTGGTGAAAAGGTCCATCCATGGAGTCCCCCAGAGAATCATGTGTGGCTGGAGGTCCCTGCTCAACCTGTCCACCAGGGCGTTGTCCTAGCCCAGCAGATACACTGTCCACAGGAGCATCCCATGGCGGTTCACACATGAGCAGAGAGCTACTGCCTCTTGGCAGACAGTGCACAACCCTGTGCCCCCCTGCTTGTTGACAAGAACATCACCACCTGATTGTCTGTCTGGTGTTGCAGGTGGTGACAGAAGACTTGGAGGACTAAAGATATGGCCTGAAGTTCCCAAGAGGTTGATCTTCTGCAGGCTGTCCACCTGCGACCACATTCCCTGAGTGCAGAGGCCGTCGCAATGGGCTCCCAAGCCTAAGAGGGAGGTGTCCATGGTTAGGACCCTCTGGGGGGGCAGAAGCCTGGAAGGGCTTTCCGGCCAGAAGTGGCCAGGAGGCTTGCTACCAACTGAGAGAGTTGGCCAACTGGTCTTGACGGACTGGAAAGGGGGGCTGTTACTTCTGGAGAGAAATCTGAAATTGTGAGTATATACTTCTGGGAATTTTTCTGAAAGGAATTGTTTTTCTTTTAAAGCTAATTAATCTGTGAACCCACTATTTTTTTTTTGTTAAATCAGTCAGGGCCTAGTAGCAACAGTTTAAGATTCAATTTAAAAACACAGAAGAGAACTTTCTGGTTACCTTTCATACCCAGTAGACAGCTGTAGTTTAAATTTCATAGTCACTCAGGGCCTAGCATCAGCAAAGTACTTTTAGTTTCAAATTAAAACACAGAAGAGAGCTTTCTGGTTAAATTTAGAATCCAGCAGAGAGCTTGTAGTTTAAATTTCATAATAGGTTAGAGCCTAGTAGCAGCAAAGAGCTATAATTTAAATCAAATCAGAATATAGCTTAGCACAAGAGGCAAAACAAGGTCAATTCTCCTTGAGCAGCATATAAAGTCTTCTAGAGACCTTTACAAAGAGGCCTTCTACCTAGTGGGCAAGCAACCTGTGAAGCTTTTTCAATAGGTGTTAACACCAGCTGGCAGTTCAAAAGGCCATTTTGAAAGACTCCTTCTATCCAAGCAAGGACTGTTAATTACCCAGGAAGTAGGTCACTGCTTACATCATCAGCACAAGCATAAATAGCTCAACCAGAGCTCTGTGACCCTGTCTTGACGGACTGGAAAGGGGGGCTGTTACTTCTGGAGAGAAATCTGAAATTGTGAGTATATACTTCTGGGAATTTTTCTGAAAGGAATTGTTTTTTCTTTTAAAGCTAATTAATCTGTGAACCCACTATTTTTTTTGTTAAATCAGTCAGGGCCTAGTAGCAACAGTTTAAGATTCAATTTAAAAACACAGAAGAGAACTTTCTGGTTACCTTTCATACCCAGTAGACAGCTGTAGTTTAAATTTCATAGTCACTCAGGGCCTAGCATCAGCAAAGTACTTTTAGTTTCAAATTAAAACACAGAAGAGAGCTTTCTGGTTAAATTTAGAATCCAGCAGAGAGCTTGTAGTTTAAATTTCATAATAGGTTAGAGCCTAGTAGCAGCAAAGAGCTATAATTTAAATCAAATCAGAATATAGTTTTCCTCAGCAGCACAGGACAAGGTACTGTGTAGCAGCCCTTTTTTAATAAGTGTTATATCCCTCCCTCCCTCCCCACACCCACCCTCCCCTGGGAATTTCACAGCTTTATAGGTACTTGCACAACTTAAAAGACAGGAGGTGCTCTCAGGTGAAGCTCATTACCCAAATCAGTCATACACCAAGGACCTGAGATTAATTAAGCTTCAGGTGAACAAGGTATATTAAACTTCTTAGGTACAGTTTTAGTGGTATAAATATCCATTGCACCCTTTAGTACATATAGAACTTAAAGATCTAAACACAAACTTAAAACTAAGATGCAGACAGCAGTCCAGCAGCGGGATGTGGGCTTTCCAGTCTTTTGCATTGAGTGTCACATGTATGATTTTCTCCCAGCTGGTGAGAGGTCTTACGTGTGCACTAGGTGCAAGGAGCTCTCTGCTCTCAGGGAACAAGTCCGTTCTCTAGAGGCTAGAGTAGCAGACTTGGAAAACATAAGACAGACAGAGAGGTACATAGACGAGACCTACAGGGATATAGTCCTGAAGTCCCACCTCCAGTCTGGCAGCATCCCTGTTGCCATGGAGGAGAGAGGTCACGTGACAGGAGAGCATCACCCTGGTGTGGCAGGAAGTGATCCTGTAACTAGGACCTGTCCTCCAGGTGATGTAAACCCCTCTCGCACCGAGGAGGTTTCTCCAGGGCCAAGTGCCCATGCGGGAAGGGTTAGGACAGCAGTTATAGTTGGTGATTCGATCATTAGGCATGTAGATAGCTGGGTGGCTGGTGGACGTGAGGATCGCCTGGTAACATGCCTGCCTGGTGCGAAGGTAGCGGACCTCACACGCCACCTAGATAAGGTCTTAGATAGTGCTGGGGAGGAGTCTGCTGTCTTGGTACATGTTGGTACCAATGACATAGGAAAATGTGGTAGGGAGGTTCTGGAAGCTAAATTTAGGCTTTTAGGTAGGAAGTTGAAATCCAGAACTTCCAGGGTAGCGTTCTCCGAAATGCTTCCCGTTCCACGCGCAGGACCCAATAGGGGAACTGGGGAACATTCTGGGGAAAGGAGGGGCTCTTCCGAAGGGATGGGCTTCACCTTAACCGGGATGGAACCAGGCTGCTGGCATTAACCTTTAAAAAGGAGATAGAGCAGCTTTTAAACTAGATAATAGGGGAAAGCCGACAGTCGCCCAAGAGCGCATGGTTCGGAAGAATGTATCCTTGAAGGATACTACAAAAAGCAGAGAGGTTCCAAAAAAGAGTAAAGTAGCCCAAATGCCCTCGAGTATGGAGCAGACAGAACTTAAAGATCCCAAATTACCCATACACCACCCTGTCCCTCAGCCGGCTTGTGGCCTGGGTCCACTGGGAGCAGAGGCCCCATTGAGTCACCCTCATGTGAAGGCAGGGATCCAGGGTTAAAAAAAAAATCCAAGTTATCAATGTCCCTGTTTAATGTACGTTTACCAAGTATAAGTTATAATGTAAACTGCTTTGATTGAAATGATAAAGCGGTATAAAAAAAATGTTAAATAAATAAACAAACATGAATTGTGGATGCCATGTGACTCAACAGGCGGAGCAGGAGGTGGGCATTGAGTGTCGGCACTGTAGGGCCACAGCCAGCACCCTATGGCAATTGGCTCTGTCCTGAGGGAGAAAGGCTTTGACCTGAACGGTATCCAGTCTTGCCCCTATGAACTCCAGACATTGTGTCGGGAGGAAATGAGACTTTGGATGGTTTATTACGAATCCTAAGTGCTGCAGTTTGAGGATGGTGCGCGCCGTTGCATGTTGCACCTCTGCAGCAGTGTGGCCTCTTATGAGCCAGTCGTCCAAGTAGGGGAAGACGAAGATAGATCACGACCACTATCAGGCACTTGGTGAACACTCTGGGTGCGGAGGCCAGCCCGAAAGGTAGCACCCTGAACTGGTAGTAATCGCCTCCCACCACGAACCTGAGATATTTCCTGTGTTTGGGATGGATGAGGATGTGTGTATATGCATCCTTTAAGTCCAAGGAGCATAGCCAGTCTCCCGACTGGAGATAAGCAGCCGTGTTCCAAGGGAGAGCATTTTGAACTTCTCCTTCACCAGAAACCTGTTTAGGTTCTGCAGGTCCAGAATGGGCTGGAAGTCCCTGGTCCTTTTGGGTACGAGGAAGTACCTGGAGTAGAACCTTTGTCCTCGAGGTGTGTGGGCACCGGTTCCACCGCCTTGTCTTTGAGAAGGCCTGTGAGCTCTTGCAGCAGAAAGGTCTGGTGGAGAGGAGTCCTGGGGAGCTCTCCTGGAAAAAACTGAGGGGATGCCTATGTCAGGTGGAGGAGGTAACCCTCCTTTACCACCTGCAGTGCCCAGGAGTTGGTAGTGATGGATGGCCACTGGTGGGCATAGAGAACCAGATGTCCTCCTGCGGGCTGCTGGGCTGGGCCTCCTGGGGGAAGAGAGACTATGCCCAAGGAGTCAAAAACTCCCGCCAGGCTGGGCCGTAGCCTGGGGTATGGGAGTCTTAGGCTTATGAGGAGCATGCCCTTGTCCCTTGGCCTGCTACCCCTATTGGAAAGCTGGGAAGGCCTGGTACTGAGGGTAGTTTCCATAAGCCTTCCTCTTCTTCAGGTAGAAGGGCCTTTTACCTGAAGACTTCCATTGGGAAGAGTCAGTGGTCTTCTTGAAGAGCCTGTTCCTAGTCAGGAACTCGGACTCCAACTCTGCAGCCTTATGAGTCATGGGTTTGCTGAAAAGATTCTCTCTCTGGCAAGGGACAATGACGAGCTTGTCCTCAACCCATTGCTCCAGGTCAGAGGACTGTAGCCAGGCCTGGTGTTGGGTACCGATGCCCGCTATAGCTATAGCCACCAACTCGAAGCCGTCATAAGCTGCTCGAGTCATGAATCTGGAGCACTCTCTGACACCTGAGGCCAAGGTCCAGAACCGCTGGAGAAGTTCCTTAGAGAGACCAGCCAAGAACCTGCAGAGTTCCTTTGTCAAGTCTCTCAGGTGCATGCCCATGTACAGCTGGTATACCTGGATCCAGCCAATGAGCACCGAGCCCTGGTATCACTTTCTGCCCAGGGCATCCAAAGCAAGGGCCTCCCCACCCAGTGGTACCGAGGAGTGCGTCTTTTGACTCTTAAGGCGACGCATGTCTGATTCCACCAACATGGAGTTGTGTGTCAGCTGTGTTTTCTGGAAGCCGGGGCTCCGGTGGTCCCAGTACATCAAGTCCAGCCATCTGCTCACTATAAGCACCGACGCGGGGGGTCTCCCACATGTGGAGGAGCAGTTGTTCTAGGATCAGGTGAACAGGTACTGTGAGTGCCTCCTTCAGGGGGAGAGGGGGCCTCGTACTGGAGGATCTCAGGTTCTTCAGTCCGAGAGTCCTCCTCCAAGTTGGTCTCGAAGGCCAGTGCATTGGCCATATCCTGCATGAAGTCGAGGAAGGCCGTGTCCTCGGGTGGGGACCAACGCCAGGTCTTGGGGGAAGACAGGTCAGAGAGCACATCCCAGTGCTGACAGGTATCTGGGGACTCGTCGTCCTCAGTCTCCCAGTTCAACTCAAGACAGCCCCTGGATCCTGGAGGCTCTGCGGTCAGAGCCACAAGCCCTCATCGGGGATGACCTTGGTCCAGGGGACCAATGCCGAGGGATCTCTTGAGGCTGGAAGCGCTCAAGGATTGGCTCGACGTCCGGGGAGTTCCTCGAGGTCAAAGTCCCGGTAGTTGAGAGTGATGACCCAGTGGATCCTGGCAACAGAGCCCCCTGCTGGGCCATGAAGGCAGATAGACTGCGCTCCAAGGCCACCATCCTGGTCTTAAGGCCAGATGGCTCCGCAGCCTTCAGCGTGGGCATAGAGGGGCTCAGGCAAGGGGAGTCTTCAATTAGGATGGCCTCGGGGTTCTGAGGCTGGTTGCCAGATGCCAACAATTCTTGTCGGGGTATTTTGGTCGGCCGCTCCCACTTCTTACCCTCAGACTTGCAGTGAAGACTGCGGGTCTGGGGCTGGGGGGTCTTGCTCACTTTTCCAGACTGGTCCGCCAATTCGGTCTTCAAGGGTTTCTGGCTCTTCCTCCGGGTCCAGCTGGAGGACCTGCGGCCTCGGGGATCTGAGGCAGCCCAGCCTCCCTATGGTTCTGGAGGGGGCCCTGGAGTACAGTGTCACTGGAGACTCCGATGTCTTATGGAAGGACTCCCACTGCTGCTGACGGCTCTTGATGGCCTTGGAGATCATCTTTTTGCAGAGACCACAGTCCAGGGGGTCATGATCTGGTCCTAGACATTGGAGGCAGCAGTCATGTGGGTCGTTTCGTGACACAGTTTTGGCGCATCGATCACAATTTAAGCCATTGGCTGAGGCCATGATGGGGAAAATGGCTCCTGTGAGGTCGAAAACCTCCGGCCCAGCCAGGGACAAAAAAAGGTGCAACGCCGGTAGAGAAGCTCTTGAAAGGGGGAAAAAAAGGAATGAATCAGAGATGTGATGCAGAGGCAGACAAGCAAGCTCGGGCGCGGGAAAGGGAATCAGTATGCGACAGGAGAAAGAAAAATCAAGAGAAAAAACTAACACTTTTTCCGGGAAAACAGATACACGTCCAGTGGGCTCTGCGGAAAAAAGGAGACTGAGGCAAGGTGGTACCCTTGGGCGGGAAGAAAACCATGCATGCATGGTACATCTTCCAAAGGCTTTCTTTGAAAGTTGGGGAGACGCTACCATACGTGCTCCATCGGCGTCGACGTCACCCATATGTGAGGACCGACTTCCTGCTTGTTCTTTCTCATGCATGGTCTTCTTCCCGCCCAAGGGTACCACCTTGCCTCAGTCTCCTTTTTTCCGCAGAGCCCACTGGACGTGTATCTGTTTTCCCGGAAAAAGTGTTAGTTTTTTCTCTTGATTTTTCTTTCTCCTGTCACATACTGTGGTGAGAGACTGAATCCAGTAGAGAAGAGCTCGAGTCATCAGGTTTGCACACACACACCTAAATGGAGGATAACAGTGAAAGTTGAGAACTGATTCCTCGGGAGAGAGTTCATCTTATGATCCTGGGGGTCTTTTAGGGCTGTACCACTCTCCACCGGGATAGTGGTCTGCTTTGTGACTGCTGTGACATGCGTATTCACTTGAGATGTGCTGAACTAGGTGGTGCATTCCTCCTGTGGCTGAGCTAAAGCTCTCTACAAAGTCTCAATCACACGTTTGATAACCTCTGGAAAAGGAATGGCCGTTGCAGAATTTTGTACTGTCAGACCCTTAAGGGGAGCAGTCAGAAGAGCAAATGTTTGAACTCAAAGCCTAGAGCTTAAGCTGTGGGGGATGGATGGTATGTTTAAGTGGGAGCTGAGAGAGTATGCTTGGTGGGGGTAGTAATAACTGGAGGTGGGTGATACCTGGAGAGAACTGCTTTAGGGACTACACCTTTTTCTGAACCCCTCATGGAACTTACTCCTGGAGTGACTATTTGTGGACCAAGAGTTGAGAGAAGGTGTCTTTTCAGACCATACCTTCTGTTATAAACACTGAAAGGTGGGTGAGAAGAAACTAGATTGGAGATGGACATTGAACAATAGTTTGCTACAAGATAAGCTTCTCTGTAATTATAGATGGGAAATAGAGGAATATTTTTTACATCATAAGCATACGGTCATACCCCCTGCCTGTGGTATGGGATGCCTTTAAGGCAGTCACTCGCAGTTTCTTTTTTGAGTGGGCGACTCACCAGAAGCAAGCTGATCTTTGGGAGTCACAACATCTCCAGCAGCAGATCGCAGAGTGTCAGGGACTGCTATAGGCAAACAGGTTCTATGCATGCTCTGTGTGAACTAGTGACCCTGTGGGCAGTCTTGAACATGCGAGAGGCTCATGACTTGGAAATTTAAATTGCATAGGGTTCATGATAGTGTTATTATGAAAAAGGTAACCATGCTGTTAGGTTGTTGGCTCTCCAACTGCAACATCAAACACTAACTTGCTCCGTCGGCCAGATAAAGATGGCAGGAGGGATTACCTTCTCTTTAAGTCCTCTGAGATTCGATCCAGATTTGCTCAATACTTGCAAGAGCTTTAGGCTAAAGATTCAGACATTACCCCAGCAGATACAGATTACTTGCTGGTGGTGGTGGGGAGAGGGTTCTCTTCCTCTGCTCTGTGCTGGCCAGGTAGCCCAACTGGAAGCAGAGGTTATTGCAGGCTATTAAGGGGCTATCGATTGGTAAGGTGCTGGAATTGGATGGGTTGATCTCAGAGCACTAACAGGCCAATGCAGAAAGTTAGCGTGGCCTTTAAGCACTAATAGCCACGTTTAAGAACACTTTAAGCACTTTTAAATGCAGAAAACAGACAAACACTGATGGAAAAACTAGCACCCAATTAACACCACAAGTATTTAAATGTATTTAAATTGTAGAAAAATCAGCTGCACATAATAGTCTGGTATGCAAATCATGGTTATGCCTGATGCAGAGACAGGCGTAGAGGATTTCGCAACCAGCCATAGCACCAATATTTTTTACTGCAAGGTCTGAGGTAACTTAAACCTCTAACACATTCCCCCAACAGTATTTTGATGGCACCATATGCTTTCCCCAATGCCTAAATAATCTTCTCCTCTGATGATCAGGCAAAGCTCCCGATGCCATCAAAATAGGGAAATCGAATCACTGGTGGCCCAAAAGCCCCGATCCCTCCCACCCAACAGTGGCCACTATTCGAAGACTCAAACCCCTCCTCAGTCAAGACCACTTCCAGACAGTTTGACAAGCTGTCGTTACACCCATACTGGACTACTGCAATTCCCTATTCCATGGTCTCCCAAAGCAAACTATCTGACCGCTGCAATTATCCCAGAACACCATTACTGGCTTAGCAAAACATAACCACATAGCCCCACTCTTAAACCAACTCCATTGGCTACCAATTACCTCACGAGCCAAATACAAAACTGCACTTACCATCTTTAAAATCAGAAACAACTTGTCAGCTGGAACATTGCAATACTTGATCAGCATAAGACCCATCAACTGACCACGGCGACAGAGCGCCACAGACACCATTCCAACACCCAACTCATACTCGAAGTCCAGTAAGTCTACTGTGAAGAGGGCACTCTCACTTGTGGTACCTGCCATATGGAACTCATTTCCTGAGACACTTAGGTTCACCAAGGACATAAAAGACTTCAGGAAGCAGCTAAAACCCTTCCTTTTCACAGACCACTTCAGGGAGTACACCTAACACTCCGAATCCCGGACTACTGATCATGTAAACACCCAGACACTCACTAACTTACCTTTTAGCATTCGTACATGTGTTTCACTGTAGATAAGTTATGCTTCCAAGTATCAACCGCATGTAACCCTTTCCCAAGTTTCCTATGTAAGTTTTTTGTAATTTATTTATTTATTTAGCTGTATTTATATCCCGCTTTTCACCGGGTCAAAGCGGTCAATTGGGAGATACATTTAACACGAGGGGATATGACACACATACGCTAATACTTACAGGGAACATGGGCAATGGAGGGTTAAGTGGCTTGCCCAAGACCACAAGGAGTGCCTATAGGACTAGAAATCCCAGTCCCTCCAGCCTGAGATTGCTGTCCCCAGGTGGGACTTGAACCCCCGGCCCTCCGGCCTGAAGTACCTTGTCCTAACCACTAGGCCACTCCTCCCACAATGGTTTGAGTTGTAATGTAAATCGCTTTGATTTTAGGATAAGGTAGTATAAAAAAAAGTGTCAAATAAGGGGGCTGGTGTCCTGACAGAAAGAGAATCTCTGGTGATCCAGCAGCCCCGATCCCCCCACCTGACAGTATTTTGATGGCATCAGGGACAAAATACTATTGAGGGTTGGGTTCCCCATCAGAAAGAGATTACTTGGTGGTTTAGTGGCCCCTGTACCCCCCCCCACCCCAAATTAAAATAAATTAACCTGGTGGTCTAGCAGCCCCTGAAAGCCCCCACACTCCACCCCAAATGAAAAAACAAAATAGCCTGGTGGTCTAGCAGCCCCTGAAACCCCTACACCAAATTAAATTAAAATAAAATAACCTGGTGGCCTAACGGCTCCTAAATCCACCACCCCTTACCCGGTACCTTAAAATAAACGGGAGCACTTCCTACACCCTCCCACTCTGGGTCTGTCATCTTGAAAAATGGTGGTGCCTGGCACCGCGCGGTGCATCCAGGATGCACCGGGAGAGGTCTGACTGCCATATAAAGTAGAGGGTAGGCAGCACTCCAACTTATTTTAAGGTACCGAGTGGGAGAGGTTGGATTTAGGGGCCGCTAGACCACCAGGTTATTTTAGTTTAATTTGGGGTGGGGGGTTCAAGTGCCGCTAGACTACCAGGTTATTTTATTTTAATTTGGGGTAGGGGGGACTCAAGGGCCGCTGGGGGGTTCAAGGGCTTCTAGACCACCAGGTTATTTTAGTTTAATTTAGGGTGGGAGGTTCAAGTGCCACTAGACCACCAGGTTATTTTATGTTAATTTAATTTGGAGTGGAGGTGGGTGTTTCAGGGACCACTAGACCACCAGGTTATTTTATTTTAATTTGGGATAGGGGGGCTCAAGGGCCGCTGGGGGATTCAAGGGCTTCTAGACCACCAGGTTATTTTATTTTAGAGGGGGTAGGGGGTTCAAGGGCCACTAGATCATCAGGTTATTTTATTTTAATTTGGGGTGGGAGGATTCAAGGGCTGCTAGACCACCAGGTTATTTTATTTTAGAAGAGGGTGAGGGTTTCAGATGCCGCTAGACCAGTCAGTTAATTTATTTAAAGGGGGGTGGGGGTTTCAGGGGTCATTAGACCACCAGATTAGTCACTTTCTGTCGGGGTACCGGCCCCAGACAGTATTTTGATGGCATCAGGGGCTTTTCCCAATGCCGCGATCATCCCCGATGCCATCAAAATACTGTTGGGGGCCGATATTCAAATTAGCCATGTGGTACCAAACTAGCGTGGACTTCTTGTCCACGTGTTTGGCTTGCTCTCCCAGTTTAGCAGGTGGCTCATTTGCATGCACACGGTTACCGCATCCTTAATTTGCATACCCTATTTTTGTGGCATCGCGGGTTAAAAGTTGTGCATTGTTGGGCGTGTAAAAAGTTGATTCAGTGCATGTCTAGTGCCAACTTTCTGCATCGGCCTGTAAAAAGCATTTGGGATGTGTCTATCCACCTACTTAGCTGCTGTGTATAATGAAGTTTTGGTGGGGAATGTCTGCCTCCCTCCCTGTTAGAGGCTTGGGTGAAAGTGATTCCTAAGGAGGGGAATGATAGGTCAGATTGCCAATGATATAGGCCCTTTTCGATTTGGAACTTAGATTTGAAAAACCTGCTTACGATAACTTCCAGATGAAATAGCATTTTGCTTTCTCTAAATCTCAACAATACGGAGGTTTTAAATGTCAATTTGCCATGAGCACCTCAGGAGTGCCTTCAGGCTTATTTCCCAGTTCAGTGGGTTAAGAAGAGGATTAAATATCTGGGGGTCATGTTAACTAGTTCCTTGTCTACTTTAAATGCAGCTAATTATCTGAGGCTAATTAATCAGGAGCAGCGGGACCTTGAGACCTGGCTAAAGGTAACTATTTCTTGGTTGACCTTTGTAGTTTTCCGGGTCATGCTGCATCTTAATAACTGGAACCAATGTGTCAATAAACATGCTGTGGTTTTCTTCAGGGTGAAGTGGGTATGCAATGGATGTCTGTTCTTTCATATAGTAGTTCTCAAACTGGATTGGAGGCCGGAGACCTCTCTTTTCCCATAGATTGGAAGGTTCTCTGGTGAACAGACATCCACTGCATAACCACTTCACCCTTGCTTGATTGCGATGAGGGTACAAGAGTAAGCGTAGTTACTCACCTGTAAAAGGTGTTCTTCGGGGACAGAAGGAATCAGTCCTCACATATGGGTGATGTCAGCACTGACAGAGCCCTCGCGGAAGCATATCCCCAGCTTTCAAAGAAAACCTTTGGGAGATGCCATCACGCATGCGGTCCCCTTCCGCCCAAGGGTGTCATCTTACTCAGTCAGATGCCACAGCTAGCCAACAAAAGACGGAACACCTTCCATTTAACAGATCAAAAGCAACTTATAACATAATCACCAAAACCACCACATGCTTACTTGACCCATGCCCAGTTAGCTGGATCAAGGTAACCAAATCAGAACTAGCCCCATATCTGCTTCACATAATAAACCAATCCCTTGAACAAGGCTACATACCACGACAACTTAAACAATCCATGACCGCCCAATACTAAAAAACAAACAAATCCCTAGACAAAATGAGCCACAGCTCATATAGACCCATAGCGAACATCCCATACATAGCCAAGCTGATAGAAAAAGTTGTACAAACACAGTTGCAAGACCATATTGACCTAAATGCTCCCCTTGATCAACACAAGTATGGGTTCTGCCCCTTTCATGGTGTGGAAACCCTCCTATGAATCCTCACTGACAAACTCCTATGTGGAACAGACAAACCAAAACAAGCATTTATACTAGTTTTCCTTGACATAGCTTCCGCATTCAACAATGTCAATCACCACATATTACTCAAAAGACTGGAACACATCGGCATCAAAGGAACTACACTACAATGGTTTACATCAGACCTCTATAACCACACTCAACTTGTACAAGTTGGTTCAGAAACATCCCCTTGTTTTAAAGAAGAACAAGGTCTCCCTCAGGGCTCTGCCCTCTCGGCACTTTTATTCAATGTGTATCTCCAACCATTATGTAGCATCTTCACGAAGTTCAAAGTAGGATATCATATATACGCTGATGATATCATGCTTTATGTACCCATTGACATATCCTAACCAACACATACTCCCCTCATGCATCAAAGTAGTACAATCTTGGTTAACCACAATGAACATCCGGATAAACTTCAATAAAACAAGTTTTCTACACCACCAGGATCCCAAACTTCATCCCTCCAATAAATCTTACAATTGGAGAAACATATCTTCCCACTAGCAAAGAAGTAAAATACTTAGGAATCATATTAGATCAGACGCTCAGTATGAACTCCCAAGTAAAGCTAACCACAAGAAAAATATATATTATAAACTCTGAACCTTACAACACCTGAGACCATTACTGGACCTTCATGATTTCAGATAAGTAGTACAGGGACTGGTCACTCCTCACATTGATTTCTGCAATAGCCTACTTCAAGGACTGCCTAAAAAAAACATTAATCAACTGCAAATAGCTCAAATGTTGCAGCTAGAATTATCTGTAAAGCCTCCCTAACTGATCATATCACCCACATTTTGCACATGTTCCACTGGCTTCCAGTTGCCAGCAGAACTAAATACAAAATTCTAATAACTCCTTCAAACTCCTTAACAATCTCTCTCCCTCATACCTTTCTATGCTAATTCTCCCAGCCACTGAAACTAGAAACAAGAGGATGTCACTTAAACATTATCAAATATCCACATGGCTACCGTAAAGCTAAACAAACCATTAGTAATAGAGCCTTCTCACACATAGCCCCAACTCTGTGGAATGCTCTTCCTGGCACATTAAGATCCATTAAAGACCTTCAATCATTTAGAAAACACGTCAATACCCACCTATTCAAAGAACATTTTGGCAAAGACAACAATAATCACACAACATAACAACCCCCTCAATCCAAATATCCAACTTACACAACCCCGTTCTGCCCCCCACCATCTCTCTATGATTCACATTTAAAGTATATGACTAAATTGTATACAGTTCATCCAGTACATAGTTAAATATGAATAATACTCCACTTTTACCCCCCACCCCAGTTTGATATGCTGTGACCCGGATTCTTAGCGTGAGCCCAGCCTGCTCATAGGCGAGGGTGATGCAGTCCGCCACCCAGGTGGACAGTGTTCGCTTGGTCACCGCTTACCCCAGTCAACTGGGGTTGTAGGACATGAAAAGCTGAGCAGCTTTGCGGTGGCCCTGCCTACGCTGAATGTAGAAGGACCGGGCCCTCTTACAGTCAAAGGTGTGAAGGCCTCAAGAAGAAGGTGGGGAGCACCACCTCCTGGTTGAGGTGGAAGGAGGACACCACCTTTGGAAGGAATTTGGAATGCATGTCTAGCACGACCCTATTCTTGTAGAACCTGGTGTATGGCACCTCTGCCACCAGGGCTTGGGGCTCTCTGAACCTGCGAGCGGAGGCGAGTGCCACCAGGAACATGACTTTCCATGAGAGATACCTGAGGTGACAGGTAGCCAGGGGCTCGAAGTGTGGTCGGGTGAGCTGTGACAGCACCACATTGAGGTCCCACTCTGTCGCCGGGTGGCAGATGGGAAGGTTTGACAGCAGGAACCCCCTCAGAAAGCGGGTCACTAGAGGCTGAGCTAAGAGGGGCTTGCCTTCAACAGGAGGGAAGTGGTGTGCTGCTAGGGCACTGAGGTGCATTCTGACAGAGTCTGATTTGAGCTTGGATTACGAGAGATAAAGAAGGTATTGCAATATCAGCTGCACCAGGCAGGATAGGAGAACGGGTTCACCCGTTGCTCCGCGCACCACACGGAGAACCTGCGCCATTTTAAAGTGTAAGCTTTCCTGGTGGAAGCCTTGCGGGAAGCCAATAGGATCTCCTCCACTTCCCCTGAAAGGTTGAAGGAGGCTAAGGCTACCCTTTCAGCAGCCACGCTGTCAGTGATAGGGACTCCAGGCTGGGATGCAGGAGAGAGCCCTCCTCCTGAGACAAGAGCCCGGGAGCACTCCCCAAGGGGGTCAGTGTCTCTGCCGATAACCGAAAGAGCAGTGGGAACCATGGCTGTCTGGGCCACCAGGGTGCCACCAGGATCAGCAAGGCTCTGTCGTGCAAGGCCTTGAAAAGGGTCTCGACAATTAACAGAGTGGTGGGAAGGCATACATGAGGCCTTCAGACCATGAGATGAGAAACACATCCGCTGCTATCCAACCCGGGTGGGGTTGGCAGGAGCAGAAGCGGGGCAACTGGTGGTTGTGCAGGCTAGCGAAGAGGTCCACCTGCAGGGTCCCCCAGAGTTGGAAGAGCTGGATGGCCACTCTGGAATCCAACTGACATTTGTGCAGTTAAAGGACCAGCTTGTCTGCCAGGGCGTTGTCCTGGCCTGGTAAATACACCACCTTTAGGAGCTTTCCCTGACGGAGCATGTAGGAGCAGAGTGTCATCGCCTCTCGACAAAGAATGCGAGATCCCATGCCCCCTTGCTTGTTCACATTGAACATCGCCATTTGGTTGTCTGTTCGGATCAGCACTTGCTGGTGGCTCAGACGGTGGTGAAAAGCTCGTAGGGCTAGGTAAATGCTCAGAGCTCCAGTAGGTTGATTTGTTGGTTGCCCTTAGCTTGTGACCAGCTGCCCTAGGTGCGAAGCTCCTCGCAGTGGGCTCCCCAGCCCAGTAGGGAGGCATCCATCATGAGGACCCTTAGAGAGCTTGGGGCTTGGAAGGGCATCTGCGCCAGGAGGTGCTGCAGGTCCTGCCACCATGTCAGGGAGTCTACTAGCTGGCAGGTCACTAAAACTCTGTCTTGGAGCCAACCGATGAGCCTGTGTCCACTGGTCCCGAAGACACCATCGGGCAAGCCCTCATGTGCAGAGGGGCGCCTGGGGTGACATGGATTGTGGAGGTCATATGGCTGAGAAGGCGCAGGAGAAGCCGGGCGGACACCAAGGGACGGTGTTGTATGTCTGCGGCTAGTGCTCCGAGACGGTCAGCCCGATCCAGGGGGAGGAAGGTCTTTGCCTGGACTGTGTCCTGCTTTGCCCCTATGAACTCCAGACCCTGTGTCAGGAGGAGATAGTAACATAGTAAATGAGGGAAGATAAAGACCAGTATGGTCCATCTAGTCTGCCCAGTAAGATGGCAAGAGTAGGTGCACCTGCCGCTCCGTGCAGGCCACCCCTCCCCATGTCTTTATTTTAGGGGTGAACCCACTGCTCCGTGTAGGACACCCTTGTATGTTGAGAAATTAGTTAGTTAAGTTTATTTTGATTTTATCCTGTTGCTGTAAAGGGATCCACTGTGTCTGTCCCATGCCATTTTGAATTCTGTCACTGTATTTGCCCCCACCAATTCCACCACCCTTTCTGTCACTGTATTTGCCCCCACCAATTCCACCACCCTTTCAGTGAAAAAGTATTTCCTGACATTGCCTTTCAATTTACCCCCTTGTAGCTTCATGTTATGCCCTCTAGTTTTACAGCTTCCCCGTCTTTGGAAGAGGTTTGTTTGTTCATTATTCCTCTTTAAGTATTTAAAGGTCTGAATCATATCTCCTCTGTCCCTCCTCTCCTCCAGAGTGTACATATTTAGGTCTTCAAGTCTCTTCTCATAAGGCTTCTGACGCAGGCTCCAAATCATTTTGGTCGCCTTCCTCTGAGCAGTTTCCAGTCTTTTTATATCCTTTGCAAGATATGGTCTCCAAAACTGAACACAGTATTCCAAGTGAGGCCTCACCAGTGACTTATACAGATGGGACTTGGGGTCATTTATTACAAACCCCAGATATTGTAGGACGTGGATGGTGCGAGCTGTAGCTTTCTGCACCTCGGTGGCTGTGCTTCCTTTTATCAGCCAGTCGTTCGGATAGGGGAAGATGAATTCCCCTTGGAGACAGAGGTAAGTGGAGACCCTTGGGGTGGATGCCAGTCCAAAGGGTAGTGCCCTGAATTGGTAGTGGCCTCCCCCCACCATGAAGCGCAGGTATTGCCTGTGTCTGGGGTGAATGAGGATGTGGGTATAAGCATCCTTCAGATCCAAGGAGCATAGTCAATCTCCCTGCTGGAGGTAAGGCAGCAATGTTCCAAGGGAGAGCATCTTGAACGTCTTCCTCACCGGAACTTGTTCAGGTTTCACAGGTCCAGGATGGGCCTTAGGCCCCCCTGTCCTCTTTGGCACAAGGAGGTACATGGAGTAGAACGCTTTGCCCATGAGATGTTGGGGCACTGGTTCCACCATCTTGTCCTCGAGGAGACCTGCGAGTACTTGTAGCCTGGTGAAGGGGAGGCCTGAGGGGCTCTCCCAGGAAGAAGGGGAAGAAAGGGGGGGAGAAAGGGGGGGTGTCTGTGCCAAGTGGAGAAGGTAGCCTTCCCTGCCTACTTGGAGTGCCCAGAATCGGTGATAATGGTTGGCCACCTGTGGGCATAGTAAATCAGAAGTCCCCCTGTGGGGTGCTGTCCTCCCTGGGAAGAGAGGCTATGCCCAAGGAGTCAAAAGCTCCCTCCAGGCTGGGACGGAGCCAATGTCTGGGGCTTGGGACTCTTCTGCTTACATGGGCCATGCTCCTGTCCCTTAGCCTGCTGACCCTGCTGGAGAGGCTTGGAAATGTGGGTAGCAGTCTTCTTGGAGAGCCTGGTCCTCGTCACGAGTTCAGTCTTCAACTCGGCAGCCTTCTCTGTCATGGGTTTGCCAAAGAGGTTCTCCCCTTGGCAAGGAACATCAACCAATTTGTCCTGGACCCATTGCTCGAAGTTGGAATACTGTAGCCAGGTTTGACATCGGGCACCGATGCCTGCTGTGGCTACTCTAGTTGCCGACTCTAAGCCGTCATGGGCGGCTTGAGCTATAAACTTGGAGAACTCACGGACGGCTTTTGAAAGCTTCCTGAACCACTGTAGGAGTTCTTCGGAGAGACCAGCTGAGAACCCAGAGAGCTCCTTTGCTAGGTCTCTCAGGTATATGCCCATGTACAGCTGATAGGCCTGGATCCGGCCGATGATCATTGAGCCCTGGTAGCACTTTCTTCTGAGAGCATCCAATGTGCAGGCCTCCCTACCTGGGGGGCACCGAGGAGTGCAACTTCTGGCTTTTCAGCTGATGAATGGCCAGCTCCACCACCATGGAGTTATGCGGCAGCTGTGCCTTTTGGAAGCCAGGGCTCCGGAGGACATGATACATCGAGTCGAGCCTCTTGCTCACGATGTGTACCAACGCCAGTGTTTATCACATGCGCAGCATGAGCCGTTCCAGGATGGGCAGGATAGGGACCGTCAATGATTCCTTCGGTGGGGTCTCCTATTGGAGGATTTCTAGCTCCTCTTACGAGGGTTCTCCTCTGATTCTGTGAGGAACACTAAAGCCTTTGACATGTCCTGCACGAAGTCGAGGAACGCCATGTCCTCGGACAGGGACAGACAAGGCCTGGAGAGAGACGGGTCCGAGGGAACGTCACAGTGGTGACAAGTATCGGGGGATTTCTCGTCCTTGGTCACCCATTCCGAGTAATCGGTGGAAGACTTGAGGGGAGGGCGACCCAAGGGCTCCAAGCCCAAGCCTGGTCCAAGCCCTTTGGAGGTTCCTTTGCTGGTGTTGTGCACACTAGCCCGGGAAGATCTCAGTCCTGTCGAGCAGGACCTGGATGGGGACCTTGGCCGAGTATCGACTCGGGGCTGTATGGCCTCGAGTATCGGCTCAGCCTCCGGGGACATCCTTGATGTCGAGGGTCTGGGCGGAGGAACCGGTCATGCCGGACATCAATGCTCGCTGCTGGTCCTTGAAGGCGGACAGGCTGCACGCCAAGGTCGCCATTCTGGACTCCAGCTCAGATGGCTCTGCAGCCCTCGGCGCAAGCACTGAAGGACTTGGTCCTGGCACTGGTTTCTCTGAAGAGGATAGCCTTGGGTGTCCAGGGAAATCTCCAGTCGATTCCTTCCGGGCAACTTTGGTAGACCACTCCTGCTCTGAGCTCTCGGACCAGCGGCGTGGACTGCGGCCTGTCAGAACCATCCAGAGATGCTGCCTTCGAGGGTTTCTTCTTCTTCCTGTGTTCCCTTGAGGGAAACACCCCTCTCTGAAGATCCACGGGAGTCCGAGGCTTCAGATGGGGCCTTGGCCTTTGGAAGTGCCGGGGACTCTGGGAAAAACTTGTGCTGCTGCTGATGGCTCTTGAGAGTCTTGGTGGACATTTTTTTTGCAAAGACCACAGGCTGCGGGATCGTGGTCTGTTCTGAGGCAGTGTAAACAACAATCGTGTGTATCAGTGAGAGACAATCTTTGTACACCGATCACACTTTTTAAAACCATTGGTAGTCATAGGTGAAAATATTACCCCAGCAAGGTTGAAGACTCGTGGTGCTGCCAGTTGGGAAAAAAGGCGCAGACATCAAAGATCAAAAATCGAAAACAAACCTGAGACTCTACACTGAAGCAGTGGGCTTGGGTGGCGGGAAGAGTACCAGTGCAACTCAGAGAGCAAATAATCAATTTTTTCTTGAGGAAGACAGACAGACGTCTGAAGGGCTCCACCAAAAATAGGAGACTGAGTAAGATGGCACCCTTAGGTGGGAAGGGGACTACACATGCATGGTGGCATCTCCCAAAGGCTTTTTTGAAAGCTGGGTAGATGCTTCCGTGAGGGCTCCGTCGGTGCCGACATCACCCATATGTGAGGACAGACTTTCTGCTTGTTCCCGGAGAATTCCTATAAGCTTAAGTATAGGTGGTACTTAACCCCTAGTAGACTTTGTAGGTGGTACCTGCAGTTGGGGGATGCCTGCTGGAGGAAATGTGGGGGTCATGGGACTATGGCCCATATTTGGTGGACTTGCCTGCCTATTCAGACATTTTGGAAATACGGGTGGAGATGCCTTGCTGAATTTGGCCACTGCCGGATTGTGAGCCTTGCAGAGGATTCTTGTTTGCTACTGTTTGAACACTGCTAGGGTATCTTTGGTTTCGGTGTGGTGTTAGCAATCAACTCCCCCTCCGTTGGACTGGCTGTCCAGCTGTGAGATATCTATAATATGGAAAGGCTGGCTGTAGTATGAAGGAAGATATTTAGGAGCCTTTTCTGCGGGTATACGCTGCAGCAGGCTGTTTTGGCTGATATGAGTGGTTTGAGGCTAATATTGGACTTGTTTCTTGGGTCCTTTTTAGGACTAGTGCCTAACTTGATTAGTTTCTTCTGCACTGTGAAGCTGACTCCTCTCCCCCTTTTGTTCTTGTTTTGGGTCGGGGGGTGCGGGGGTGAATTTGTGCCGAAAAATCTATTATTAGAAAAGCAAGGGCTTTCCTGGGAATTTGAAGATACTCGTAATTTGAGGGTGATGGATATTCATTGTGATATGGGACTTGCTATATACTTACGCTGAGATATTGGTTTCTATTGACATGTATAGCACTATTGTTGTTTGTTAAGTGTTTACTAAAACCTTGCTTAAATTTAAAAAAAAAGATTTGTAGTGATATAACCTGATCATATGATCAATCGAAATCCATGATCTTACCCCGGGATAAGCATTGTGGAATCTGTATACCTTTTTGGGAACCTGACAGGTACTTATGGCCTGAATTGGCCGATACTGGAAACAGGATACTGGGCTTGATGGACTGGTCTGGCTCAGTATGGCATCTCTTATGTTCTTATGTTATAAACATAAACGGCTCTTCAATTATTAAAATTACAAGCTTGTATTTTTACTTGCCTGCCACAAAATGTCTACAGATAAGCCTGCAGAACGCAACAATAAGGTATTATAGGGTAACATCTCTGAATACGGAGGTCTGGTCACATAAGCCATTCACCCTTCTGCAGCAGACAAATGAGTGCTAGTTTTATCTGGGTAACGATCGTTGCGTTTTACATCATTTTAACAAATCCCACCTATAACTAAGGTTCTTATTGTATGATGCACAGAGAAGCGTGCCCTTGCACGGCACCATGGCAATGTCTGTCGCATACAGCGTAGTTACTCACCTGTAACAGGTGATCTCCGGGAACAACAGGAATTTAGTCTTCACATATGGGTATCGTCGGTACCGACGGAGCCTGCGTGGGAATGCTCCCCAGCGTCCAATAGTAACGCTTTTGGGAGCATCCCTCAGCACTTGCGCGCTGCCTTCCCGCCTTTCCAACTGTCCCTCTTCAGTTAAGTTTGTAGCTGAGTGAAAGGATAGAGAGAGAGAGGAAAGAGACAAAGAGATAGAGACACAACTCCTAGGGGAGGTGGGTGGGTTGTGAAGACTAAATTCCTGCTGTTCCTGGAGATCACCTGTTACAGGTGAGTAACTACGCTATCTCCAGGAACAAGCAGGAATGTAGTTTTCACATATGGGGACTCCCTAGCTGGAGATGGCCCCAGGAAGGTGCCACCCTAGAAAGGTAGGCATCCTTCCTCCCATGGATCTCTGGCATTCCACCAGGGTTGGTGGGTAGGAGTTGAATTAGGTCTGAAAGAGATTTTGAAGAACAGCTTGGCCAAAGACGGCATTCCAATGGGAGGCTTTATCCAGGCAGTAGTGGGCTGTGAAGGTGTGTACCAAAGCCCAGGTGGCTGCTCGACAAATGTCATCGATAGACACGGAGTGGAGATTAGCTATGGAAGCTGCCATGGCTCTCACGTCATGAGCTGTGACATGGTCTTGAGGAGGAAGACCCTTACTCTCATAAGCAAAGGATATGCATTGGGCAATCCATTTAGATAAAGTTCTTTTGGAGACTGGAAGTCCCAAATGACTAGAGTCAAAAGCTATAAAAAGTTGCGAGGACTTTCTATGTTGCTGTGTTCTCTGTAGGTAAAAGGCTAAGGCTCTTTTACAATCCAAAGTATGAAGGTTTCTTTCTGCATTAGAGGCGTGAGGCCTCGGAAAAAATACAGGAAGATAAATTGATTGATTCAAATGAAAAGGCGAAACCACCTTTGGCATAAAGTGTGGATGAGTTCTAAGAACAACCTTAACATGATGAAACCTAGTATAAGGAGGATCAGCCACTAAAGCTTGCAGTTCACTAATGTGACGTGCAGAGGTGATTGCAATTAGGAAGATGTCCTTCCAGGTCAAAAACGTAAGGGTTGTAGTGGCTAAAGGCTCAAAAGACGGCTTTATTTAAGACTAATAAAAGAAAATATTTTTTCACTCAACGTGTAATCGAACTCTGGAATTTGTTACCAGAGGATGTAGTAAAGGCTGTTAGTGTAGCTGGGTTTAAAAAAGGTTTGGACAAGTTCCTGGAGGAAAGGTCCATAAACCATTATTAAGAAGGGACCCAGGATATCAATGCTTGAACCAATACAAGCATTGTGGAATCTGTGTCCCTTGGGGAAACTGCTAGGTACATATGACCTAGATTGGCCACTGTTGGAAACAGAATACTGGGCTTGATGGACCTTGGTCTGACCCAGTATGGCATATCTTATCTTATGTTCTTATGTTCTTCATGAGCTGGCTGAGAACTAGATTTAGATCCCATGCCACTGGTGGTGGCTTAATGGGAGGTTTGGTCAACAGAAGACCTCTCATAAATCTGGATATGAGTGGATGAGAGGAAATTGGTTGTCCATTCAGAGGCTTATAAGAAGCTGCAATTGCACTAAGATGGACTCTTACCAAATTGGTCTTTAGACCAGACTTCGATAAGTGAAGGAAATACTCTAGTATCGATTCTAAAGGTATGACAAGAGGGTTTAATCCCTTCTTGGAGCACCATATAGTAAAACGTTTCCACTTGAAGGCATAAGATCTTCTTGTGGAAAGTTTTCTAGAAGCCTGAAGGATATCCTTTACCTGTTGGGAAAGGTTGAAATCCTGGAGGTCTAAGCCTTCAGCAACCAGGCCGTGAGATGCAGGGACTGGGGACTCGAGTGCCATAGCGTCCCGTCCTCTTGGGAAAGGAGATCTGGAGCATGCCCTAACTCCAGAGGTGCAGCTTGAGAGAGATGCAGAAGCAGGGGATACCACGCTTGGCATGGCCATCGTGGCACTATGAGAATCATGCGACCCCTGTCTCTCTGAAGCTTGAAGAGTGTTTTGGGGATGAGGGGAATGGGTGGGAAGGCATAAAGAAAGTCCTGACCCCAGTGAAGGAGGAAGGCATCCCTTGCCTGACAATTGTGAGCTGGAATCCTGGAACAGAACCGGGGAAGTTTGGCATTCAGTGGACTTGCAAAGAGGTCTATGTCTGGAGTGCCCCAGATATGAAAAATCTTTGCTACCTGGTCTAGGTGGAGAGACCACTCGTGAGGCAGCAGTACTCGACTGAGTTTGTCTGCCCAAAGGTTTTGAATACCTGGCAGATATACCACTAGAAGGTGAATTTGATACTCTCTGGCGAGGGCCCACAGTAGCAAAGCTTTGTTGCATAACGACAGAGAGCTTGTCCTGCCCTGCTTGTTCACATAGAACATGGCTACTTGATTGTCCGTCTGGACTAGGACTGTCTTGTAGCTGAGCTGGGCGTGGAATACTAGAAGAGCTAAATAGATTGCTCTTAATTCCAGGAGGTTTATGTGTAGACCAGCCTCCTGTGGAGTCCAGGTGCCCTGGGCAGAGAGATGATTCAGGTGTGCTCCCCAACCCACCTGTGATGCATCTGTTGTTAGGGGTGGCCTGAAAAAGGGGTTGATGGAAAGGAGACCCCACTGTCAGATTTTCTAGTGATTGCCACCATTGGAGGGATAAAATTAGTCGTTGAGAGTTTACTATTTTGTCTGATAAATGTCCTGTGGCCTGTGTCCACTGTGTGGATAGGGTCCACTGAGTTGCTCGCATGTGGAGGCGAGCATATGGGACTACATGAACTGTGGATGCCATATGTCCCAGCAACTGCAGTAGCTCCCAAGCAGTTAGGGAGGATTTCCCTGCTGCTTGAGAAGCTAGCTGCATTATGCGAAGACACCGGGCCTGTGGAAGGAAAGCCTTTGCCTGTCTGGTATCTAGACAGGCCCCTATGAATTCCAGGCATTGGGAAGGAACAAGTTGGGATTTTGGGAAGTTTATTACCAACCCCAAGTATTGGAGGATTCACATCGTGCGAGACAGTGCATTGCTGGCCTCTGCAACTGTAGGGGCTCGAATGAGCCAATCGTCTAAGTAAGGGAAGACGAATATCCCCAGGGTTCGCAGAAATGCAGCTACTACTACCATGCATTTTGTGAATACTCTTGGTGCTGAAGCCAGACCAAAGGGAAGAACCCTGTACTGGAAATGTTTTCCCTTGAAAAGGAATCGTAAGAATTTCCTGTGATCTGGATGGATCAGAATGTAAGTGTATGCATCCTTTAAGTCTAGAGAGCAAAGCCAATCCTGGCTTTGAAGGTAAGGCAGAAGAGTTCCTAGAGAAATCATTTTGAACTTCTCTCGGAACAGGTATTTGTTCAATTCTCTGAGGTCTAGAATGGGTCTGTGTCCTCCTGTTTTCTTTGGAATAAGAAAATAGGGGGAGTAGAACCCTGCACCCCGTTGAAGAATGGGTACCTCTTCTATTGCCCCTTGGGCAAGAAGTGTTGAGACCTCATGATCTAGCAGATTGTCTGCGGAGGTTTGAGAATTGAATTGCCTTAGAATTGTAGGAGGGGGCATGCTGTGAAAATGGAGCTTGTACCCTCTCCTACAATCTTCTGCTGTTATCTGATGCCATCTGTTGGCAAAGTGGCATAACCTGCCTGGGATATTGGGGGGTTGGGGACCCCTCAGAGGCAGGAAGGCTAAGCTCTCTAGGAAGGAGTCAAAGCCCTTGAGGGGGCTGAACCTGCAGAGCTGGTTGGGCTCTCGGGCCTTTTGGCTTCTTTTGCTGTCTAGTTTGTCCCTTTTGGGCAACCTGACCCTGAGTTTGACTCTGCTGGGTATAGGAAGGATAAAATTTCCTCTTTTTGCTAAAAGAGGGTTTTTATAAGGCTTCTTTTTGGCTGGAGTGGCTGTAAATTTTGACAATCTATCTAGAGTGGCATTGTCAGCATCTAACTCATTAGCCTTTTCCTGCCAGTTCTTGCCAAAGAGATTCTCTCCCGTGCAAGGAATGTTGCCTAACTTGTCCTGTACCCAAGTCTCCAAGTCTGATGCCTGAAGCCAGGCAATCCGTCGTGCCCCAATGGCAATAGCAGAGGTTCTGCTGATGCATTCAAAGCAGTCAAAGGCTGCACAATTCACAAACTTGGAGACATCTTGAGCATGCTTAACTAGAGCAAGAAAGTCTTGTCTCTTGTCATCTGGGAGAAGTGGGCTCATAAGCTCCAAGTCTCCTGTAACTTCTTTGAGGAACATTCCCATATATAGTATATATGAACTGATCCTAGCTGAAAGCATGGAAGCCTGAAAGGTTTGGCACCCAAAAGCATCCAGAGTCCTGCATTCACGACCTGGGGGATTGGATGCATGCTTCTTTGAACTTTTCATCCTACGCATGGCTGACTTCACCACCACTGGAATGGTGTGGCAGCTGAGTCTTTTGAAATCCAGGACATGGCGGGACTCGATACATAGTATCAAGCCTCCTAGAATGAGGAGATGTAGTCAGAGGTGTCTCCCACATTCTGAGCATCAAGTTATGCAGAATTTCATGGATGGGCAGAGTGGCTGCCTCCTTTGGAGCTTTAGGATACTGGAGAATTTCCAATTCCTTTGCTCTGGGTTCCTGTTCAGGAGCTACCGTGATTGAAAGGCCCTTGGCCATATCACGAATAAAATCTTGAAAAGACATGTCCTCTGGAGGTGACATTCTGCGTTGGGGAGAAGAGGGATCTTCCGGGAGAAACCCTTTGGTACCAGCAGAATTGTCAGAGTCTTCGGAATCGGAGGATTCGAAGTATTCCTGACCACGATGCTCATGCAAAGCACGGTCCCGGTATCAATAGAAGTCGGTACCGAGTTGATCCGGTACCGATCTGTCGATTCCAGCCAAAGATGGCGTGGGAAGAATTCCCACCGGGGCCGGTACTGTTGGTACCAGTACCGGTGTCTGTACTGGTGTAGGTACCGGCATCAGTATCAATGTCAGTACCGGTGCCCGTTGAACCATAGGTGTCAACGATACCGCAGCTGTGAGAAGAGCTGCAATGCTGCATTCGATAGCGAGGAACCTCTGGTCTATCAACGCTGCCAATGCCTGGGTGTCGGTACCGGTGAAAACAGCTGGGACCCCTGAGCATGGCACCAGTAGTTCTTGCGAGGTCGAGGCCTCAAGAACATCCTGGAGTCCCCTTGATGCTTTGGAAGCCGAAGCCTCCCGCTGGGGCTGTTTTGCCGGTGTGGTTCCCTCAAGGGCAATGCCAATGGCCTCTTGATGCTTAGCAGGAGAGCAACCCTTTGAGGACCGGCTTTTTTGTTTAGTTACCTGAGATCCATGGGAGGAAGAGGAGGCTCTTGAAGATGTCGATGCAATGGATCTGGCATCTGAAGAAAAGAGTACCGAGCTTTGCAGCCCGGTTCTGTCTTCCTCTCTTAGTCATCCCCATACAGGAGAGACATTCAGATGGAGAATGTTCAGGCCCTAAACATTTAAGACACCAATCATGGGTGACAGTGACGGAAATGGTACCGCCACACTTAGTACATTTTTTAAAACCACTAGTTGGTTTTTCCGTGTTTCAGGAATATGAGGCCTAATGCCCAAAATGGCGCCTAGCACCGAAAAAGAAAATTTCTGAAGAGAAACAGTTCAAAGTATAAAATTTTTGAGAAAAGAACCGGCGGTACCGGTAGGTGTCGTGCGGAGGCAAACGCGACCACAAGAAAACAATTTTAAAGACGGAATTTTCTGCGGTGACAGGGTATGGGTCCTGTCGGCTCCACGTAAAACGAAGAACTGAAGAGGGACAGTTGGAAAGGTGGGAAGGCAGCGCGCATGTGCTGAGGGATTCTCCCAAAAGCGTTCCTATTGGACGCTGGGGAGCGTTCCCGCACAGGCTCCGTCGGTACAGACGATACCCATATGTGAAGACTACATTCCTGCTAGTTCCTGGAGATATGACATACCACATTCCTAGTAAGACATGTAAATGCAGTTTTCATGAGCACTTACTAAAGAAGCATTGAGCTTTCTATGCAGATAGACGCTCCCTGAGTCTGTCAATGAGATCTCCTTCGCAACCTGTTTATCTGTGATGACTCCATAGTGAATCGTTTCTATGAAATCTGCAATGGAAGATTTGCATTTTTTCAAGACTTAAATAACACACACATTAAACCATTTGAGATTCTAGTCTATAAACTATTAGAAGTTAAAAAAAAGTATGCGAGAACATTTTAGGATATCTAATTTCCTTCCAATAAGGATGTACAAATTGTTTAAAATGTTATCTATTTACTGGAACGTAAACAGTAAACAGTCTAAGCGATAACACTCCTTGTGGCTTTGGGCAAGTCACTTAACCCTCCATTGTCTCAGGTACAAACTTTGATTGTAAACCCTCTGGGGATAGGAAAATATCTACTGTACCTGATTGGAACTTGCCTTGAACTACTATGGAAAGGCATCAGCTAAATAAAATAAAATAAACTGGATATCTGCAACTGTATGTGGAGGGCCCTTCTAGCAAGGCTACATGCTCCTTGTCCACATGCTTCCCAGACTGGCCAATAGCAGCCCAGCGTGTCCCAATGTGGGAAGCTGTGCAGAATGTCAGGAAAGCGGAGCCACAAACCAGCTAGTGTCAAGGCGTTCAGTGGCGGCAACCGGGGAACTCCCACTCCATGCCAGTTCCTTCATCTATCCCTGCCCATGGAAATAGAACTATTTGCCAGTTTACACAGCAACCAATAAGAAAGCAGTAGAGAAGAGTCAGCAGCTTTCACAGTAAAAACAGCAGCAAAGAAAATGAAGGTATAATTTTTAAGGATGGGGTGGTAGTGCAGTTGTGAAGGAGTATTTTTTGCAGTAGGGTAGTGTGCAGGGTGGTGGGGCAGTTGCGAGGAGGTAGTGTTTGGGGTGTGGGGCAGTTGCAGGAGGGGTTAGGTTTTCCCAGTGGGGCATTTTGTAGGGTGGGAGTACAATTGTGGGGGGGGGGGGATTTTTGGGGGGTGAGGTAGTTTGTGACTTAATGGGGCAGTTTTGGGGTTGGGACAGTTTGCAAGACAGTGGAGCAGCAGCCTGGTGACCAGAGACACCAATGTTCAAATCCTACTGACACTCCTTGTGACCTTGGGCAAGTCACGTAACCCTTCATTGCCTCAGGTATAAACTTAGATTGTAAGCCCTCTAGGGACAGGAAAAAAACCTACTGTACCTCACCGCAACTCACCTTGAACTACTACTGGAAAGGCCAGAGCTACATACTAAATAAACATCAATAAATTTATTTTATTTATATAGCTGCATTTATATCCTGCTTTTCACCGGGTCAAAGCGGTTGGGGGATACATTTAACACGAGGGGATATGAGACACATACACTAATACTTACAGGGAACATGGGCAATCGGCTTGCCCAAGACCACAAGGAGCACCTGTGGGACTAGAAAGAGTAGGTACTCACCTGTAACAGGTGTTCTCCAGGAGCAGCAGGAATCAGTCCTCACATATGGGTGACGTTGGCGCCGACGGAGCCCCCGTGCGGAGCATTTCCCCAGCTTTCAAAGAAAGCCTTTGGGAATGCAGCGCGCCTGCGCGGTTCCCTTCCCGCTCAAGGGTGCCATCTTGTTCAGTCTGATGACATAGCTAAAAGACAGCAAAAATCAAAATAAAGTATATGACTGCAACTCCAGGGGAGGAGGGAGGGTCGTGAGGACTGATTCCTGCTGTTCCTGGAGAACACCTGTTACAGGTGAGTAACTACTCTTTCTCCAGGACCAAGCAGGAAGTCAGTCCTCACATATGGGACTCCCCAGCTCTAGGCTACTGGGAACCCAAAGCTGAAAAAATGGCTCCCTCTTAAGAGCCTCAGCATCAGTGATAAGAATATCCTGAGAACGCCCCCGTACAGTAGCCCAACACAAGGGCCGGAGGGTAGGAGTTGCCTAAACCTCAAAGAGATTACGGAGTACCGCCTGTCCGAAAGCACTGTCCCTTCGGGACTCTCTCTCGAGCCAGTAGTGGGCTGCAGAAGTCTGGCTTGAAGACCAAGTAGCGGCCCGGCAGATGTCTGCCAACGGAACAGAGCGGAGATGAGCTACTGACACGGCTTTCGCCCTGACACGGTGGGCCGTGACTCGACCCTGCAAGGGAAGGTCTGCTGCCTTGTACGCCCAGGCGATACAATCTGCTACCCAAGTGGACAATATACGCTTGGAGACAGGTAACCCCAATTTATTAGGGTCAAAGGAGACGAAGAGCTGAGTAGCCTTTCAATGCCCCCGCGTACGTTCAATGTAAAAGGACAACGCCCTCTTACAGTCCAGAGTATTCAAGACTGTCTCAGCCCGGCTGGTATGCGGCCTGGGAAAGAAAGTCTGAAGAACCACCTCCTGGTTGAGGTGGAAAGAGGAGACAACTTTTGGAAGGAACTTCGGATGAGTCCGAAGGACCACCCTGTTCCTATAGAACCGTGTGTACGGTCTATCAGAAACCAGAGCTTGTAGTTCACTCACATGTCTGGCCGAGGTAAGAGCTACCAAGAAGAGCACCTTCCAAGAAAGGCAGCGTAAATGGTAAGTAGGCATCGGCTCAAACGGTGGGCGAGTAAGTTGTTGTAAGACCACGTTCAAATCCCACTCAGTGGCAGGTGGACGAATCGGAGACTTGAGCAAAAGCAGGCTTCTGAGGAAGAGGGACACCAAGGGGTGAACCGACAGTGACTGTCCCTCCACTGGTGAATGGTGTGCTGAAAGAGCACTGAGGTGAACCCGAACAGAGTTGGACTTTAGGTCTGACAGGTGAAGTAGGTATTGTAGCACTACTGGCACAAGGCAGGAGAAAGGATCTTCATTGTGCTGAGCACACCACACTGAGAACCTGTGCCACTTGAGTGCATAGGACTTTCTGGTGGATTGCCTCCTCGAGGCCAAGACCACCTCCTCAACTTCCCTAGGTAGAAGTAAGGGAGCTAGCACTATCCTTTCAGCAGCCAGGCCATCAGATTGAGAGATGTGAGATTGGGGTGCAGAAGGGAACCCTGATCCTGAGACAGAAGATCGGGTTGCAACCCCAGAGGGAATGGAGTTTCCACCGCCAACTGCAGAAGAAGTGGAAACCACGGTTGCCTCAGCCATCTGGGGGCTACCAGAATGACTGAGGCCTTTTCCCGTAGAATCTTGAACAGAGTTCAGGCCACCAGGGGTGTGGGAGGAAATGCATACAGGAGGCCCGTAGACCAAGAGATCAGAAACGCATCTGCTGACATTCTCAGGGGATGCGGCTGTCTGGAGCAAAACCTGGGCAGCTGATGGTTCAGTGGACTTGCAAAGATATCGATGGATGGAAGCCCCCATCGTAGAAAGATCTGCTGGACCATTCGTGAGGCTGGAGAATCCTGCTTAGTTTGTCTGCCAAGAAGTTCTCCTGACCAGGTAGATAAACTGCTTTGAGAAACATGCCTTGTTTGACTGCAAAGGAGCAAAGGGCCTGCGCCTCCTGACACAGGAGTCTGGACCCTGTGCCCGCTTGCTTGTTCACAGAGAACACTGCTACCTGAATGTCTGTCTGAACTAAGACAGACTGGTGAGAGAGGGCATGAGAAAAAGTCTGTGGAGCTAAGCAGATTGCTCGCAGCTCCAAAAGATTGAGCTGTGTGGCCTCCTGAAGAGACCAGTGGCCTTGAGTGCACGTGCCCTGGCAATGTGCACCCCAGCCCTTTAAGGAAGCATCGGTCGTCAGCACCCTTGTGTGTGCTAGGGCCTGAAAAGGTACCCCCCTGAGAAGGTTTGGGAGATGTAACCACCACTGCAGGGAGTCCAAAAGTGGTTTGGACACCTTTACTCTGTCTCGGAGGTCGCCTGTGGCCTGTGCCCACTGAGCTCTGAGGCACCACTGAGCAGCCCGCATGTGCAGACGGGCATTCGGAGTCACATGCACCGTAGATGCCATCTGGCCCAGGAGCCACAGGAATTGCCTGGCGGAAACCTGAGAATTGCTTTGGAACTGGTTGGCCAAGCCCATCAATCTGTGGGCCCTGTCCTCGGGCAAGTAAGCTCTTGCCTGCAGCGTGTCTAATCTTGCCCCAATAAACTCTAGGTTCTGTGAGGGGAGCAAAGTGGACTTTGCGTAGTTTATGACAAAGCCCAGATGCTGAAGAAGAGAGACAGTACGAAGAATGGCTTGTCTGGCCTCCTGAAGAGACTGGCCCCTGATGAGCCAGTCGTCCAGGTATGGGAAGACAAAAATTCCCTGATTTCTGAGATAGGCCGCCACCACCGCCAGGCATTTGGTGAAAACCCTGGAAACGGAAGTTAGGCCAAAGGGAAGTACTCTGTACTGGAAATGGTTTCCTCCCACCACAAATCTGAGGTATTGTCTGTGATCTGGATGGATGAGAATGTGAGTATAAGCATCCTTTAGGTCTAAGGAGCATAGCCAATCTCCCTGCTGGAGGTAAGACAACAGTATCCCAAGGGTAAGCATCTTAAACTTTTCCCTCTCCAGAAACCTGTTTAGGTTTCGCAAGTCTAGGATAGGTCGGAGGCCTCCTGTTCTTTTTGGTACCAGAAAGTACCTGGAGTAGAAGCCTTGCCCTTTCAGGTGGTGAGGCACCGGTTCCACCGCCTGTTCCTTTAGAAGACTTGCCAACTCCTGAAGGAGGAGGTTTCTGTGCAGAGGGAGTCTTGGAGGCTCCCCTGGAAAGTAGGAGGGGGGTATCTGGTGGAAGTGGAGCAAATAGCCCTTTTCGACTATGCTGAGGACCCAGGTATCCCCTGTGATGGCTGGCCACCAGCAGGCGTACAGGGTCAGCCGACCTCCTGTGCTGAGTGGAGCCAGCTGTGGAGAAGAGGCTATGCTGTGGGAGTCAAAACCCCGCTCCCTGCTGTGCAGGAGCTGGAGCTGGCGGCTTGGGGGTTTTCTGACTATGGGGCCCATGCCCCTGCCCTTTGGCCTGCTGGCCCTGTTGGGCAGCTGGAGAGGCCTGATATTGAGGGTAGGATTTGTAGGCAGCACCCTTCCTCGGGAAAAAGGGCTTCTTTCCCGAGCCCTTCTTTTTCTGAGAAGAGGCAGAAGTCTTCCTGGACAGCCTTGTCCTGGTGAGAATCTCAGTCTCGATTTCTGGAGCCTTTTCTGTCATGGGCTTACCGAATAGGTTTTCACCTCGGTAGGGGACATCGACCAACTTGTCCTGTACCCATGGCTCCAGGTCTGATGACTGTAGCCAGGCCTGACGGTGTGCACCGATGCCGGCCGCTGCTACCCGTGCTGAAGCCTCGAAGCCATCATAGGCTGCTCGAGAGATAAACTTCGAGCACTCTCGAATCCCTGTTGACAAAGCCTTGAACCTCTGCAAAGGTTCCTCGGAGAGGCCAGCTGAGAACCCGGCAATCTCCTTTGCCAGGTCTCGGAGGTACATGCTCATGTCCAGCTGGTAGGTCTGGACACGGCAAGATAGCATAGAGCCCTGGAAGCACTTTCTACCGAGGGCATCCAGGTTCCGGGCCTCCCAGCCAGGGGGCACCGAGGAGTGCATCTTCTGACTCTTCAGACGGTGCATGGCCGATTCCACAACCATGGAGTGGTGTGGTAGCTGCGCCTTTTGGAACCCAGGGCGCTTACGGACTCGATAAATGGAATCGACCCGTTTGCTAAGAACCGGCGTCGAGGCCGGTGCCTCCCACATACGGAAGAGTAGCCATTCCAGCATCGGAGGAACCAGTACAGTAAAGGCTTCCTTCGGAGGAAAATCATACTGGAGGGCATCGAGCTCCTCGGCTCGAGGCTCCTCCTCGGCGTCCGCAGGGAAGGCCAAGGCCTTGGCCATATTCCTCACGAAATCCGAGAACCGGGTATCCTCTGGGGGGACCGTCTCCGAGGCTCGGACTCCGGTGAGTCCGAAGGGATGCACCGGGTCCGGAAGATGTCCGGGGACTCCTCATCCTCCGTCTCCCACTCCGACTCCTCTGAGGAGGAATTGAGCGGCTCCAGCCATGCGGGCCTCGGTGCCACCCGCCCCGATGACCTCTGCCCCGCACGGGAGGTCAAGGGGGACCTTGACCAAGGATCGACTCGAGGATTGGCTCAGTCTCTGGGGTCGACTTAGACGTCGAGGTCCCGGTGGTCGGGGCAGACGCACCAGTCAGACCGGCGATCAGCACCTGCTGCTGTTCAATGAAGGCAGCCAAGCTGCTCTCCAAGGCCGTCAACCTGAGTCCAAGCTCAGGAGACTCAGCAGCCCCCGACTTGGGCCCCGACGGCTCCCCCGGAGGAGAGTCCACGAGGACAACTGCACTTACGTGACTCGGGGACTCCGGCTCCACACGAGGTAACTTGGACGGCCTCTCCGACTCCGAGAGCCCGGGGCGGCGGTCAGGGCTACGTGACCTGGCCCTCGAGGAACCAGGAGCTTCCACCAACGCCACCTTCGCGAGCTTTTTCTTCCTTCTGTGCTCCCGGGAGGGAGACTCCCTTTCAGAGGAACCCCGACGGCGCTCGGGGTCGGACTCCCGAGATGTCGAGGCCTCTGATGAAGTCCGGGCCCGGCCGGATGCGGAGTCAGAGAAAATTCTCTCACGCTGATGCTGATGGCTCCGAAGCACCTTCGACGACATTTTGCTGCACGGGCCACACGCCAGCGGGTCATGGTCTGGCCCGAGGCATCAGAGGCAGCAGTCATGTGTGTCAGTGAGAGACATATGTTTCTTGCACCGATCACACTTTTTGAACCCGCTGGCAGCCATGGGGGGAAAAAGGGCCCCTGCAAGGTCAAAAGACCGGGCTGCCAGCGAAAACACAAAAAGAGCACGAACGCTAGTCACAAAAGACAAAAACTGAAAACACAACTCCGGACTCGATACCGGTGTACGAAGCCCAGGCGGGAAGGGGAACCGGCGTCAAACCGGTTAAGACAACGCGAAAAATCGCAGAAAAAAATCAACTTTTTCCGGGTGACACAAACTCACTTCCGTCGGGCTCCGCGGAAAAAGAAAGACTGAGCAAGATGGCACCCTTGGGCGGGAAGGGGACCGCGCAGGTGCGCTGCATTCCAAAAGGCTTTCTTTTGAAGCTGGGGAAATGCTCCGCACGGGGGCTCCGTCGCCGCCGACGTCACCCATATGTCAGGACTGACTTCCTGCTTGGTCCTGGAGAAACCCCAGTCCTTTCGGCCCAAGGTTGCTGTCCTCTAGTGGGACCTTCCGGCATGTGGTACCTTGCCCCAACCACTAGGCCACTCCTCCCTCCCAAATAAATAAATACTTTTATAAAATAGACAACCAGAACCTGTCTCCTTTGTGCACAAATCCTCACACACAAATCCCCAACCGCTTTGAAGCAGATGTAAACGTCTGTGTATATTACTCTATGCAATAACAAATCACAACTTGTCTGTAAACCTCCAGAAAATCGAGGTCCTACATATCACCAAGGATACGAACGTCACACCACCCACGCACATAAACACAACTAATGCACTGCTTCAAGTAAAATTATTAGTGCGCTACCTGGGAATCATATTAGACCAAGGCCTAACGCTGCAACCACGCATAAATGCTATTCTCAAACAAACCTACCATATAATAAAGACAGATCTCAATCTTCAACCAATTCTTGACAGACATGACTTACGCATAGTTTTCCAGGCATTGGTACTACCACACCTGGATTATTGCAATATAATACTACAAGGCCCGCGCCTGAGGGCCTCGCCAGAGGGCCCTTTGGCGTGGCCCTTAGGCGGGGTCCTCTCAAGCTAAACACCTAGAAGACACCGCTCCAAAGTCTCACCAAACAGCAGCCAGACCATCTGTTCTCCCGGTCCCCCACCGCTGTCTACGATTGATTGGACATACACGGAACGGCTCCTTCAAGCAAACACTCCAACCTCAGCAGAAGAGATCAACCGACACCTCAAACAAGAACCAAATAACTAACCAGCTGGAGCTCCCCTTAGGTTGAGCTCGCTAAACATCATCAACCAGATCATCCTCACAGAAAAGCAAGTAAACCAGCTCCAAATGAAAAAACGATATAACTAACTTGTGCCTATCAACATACATAATCTTACTGTTGTCAGTAATCTCCACACATATCCTATTTCCAAAAGAATTACACACTCTTATCTATAACTGTGTTCACAGAATATAATTGCTTATACTGTTATATAACTGCTGTCTGAAAAGAACAATCATATTACTGTTGTCAGTAACCAACCAATTCATCAAAAACTATTATCAGTAATAACTAACCACTATACTGTTGACAGTAAAAACTAATCTATCTTCATACACTGTTATACTAAATTTATAAACCAATACTCATTATACTGTTGTCAGTAGTCACTCAAATCACCAGGAACTGCTATCAGACATATATCCTAGTGTCAGTAACAATCAAACCTCCTACCCATCCTTCATACAACACCATACTGTTGATTGTAACCTCTACCCCCTATACTCATCAGCTAATCCCCTTACACCAAAAGACCCCCTCTGAAATACACACAATGCCTCCTACAAAACAAATAAACATCCCCTTCACTCTCCTCCTAATAACACTCCTAATACAACATATCTATACATACAAAACCAATCAAAACACCTACAAAAACATCCCCATCATCCATAATCACTACAGAAGCTCACAAAACATTAACCCCATCATACAGGCTCCTTACCAAAACCCATCGCATAGTTCAATACACTCCCATAATCACAATACACGCCATGACTCAAACAAACACCAACGAAGACTCATACAAATAAAGCAGCATCCATACAGAGGTATAACTGACAAAACCACTAATATAGACGCCAAAATAAAGCTCATCTTAATAAACATTAGATCCATACGAAACAAAATACCAATAATCAATGACATGATAAAAGATAAAAAACCTGAAATCATATGCATCACCGAAACATGGCTCTCTCCCACAGACACCGTACTACTGAACCAACTAACCACACATCAGTATGACATATTCAGCTGTCATCGAGATGCAAAGAGAGGTGGTGGTACTCTCATACTCACCAAAAAAGACCTACAATGCACCTTAACAAGTTTAAATAATATAGACGGAATGGACATAATCAACATAGAAAATAGAACCCTTGCACTCACACTCATATATAGACCCCCTAAAGCTGATCACAAAAACCTCTCTCCCATCCTTGAACTTGCTTGCACAACATCACCAAGCAAACCGCTCATAATCCTAGGTGACTTAAACCTCCCTTCTCTGAATGATTCCCAATCAAACAACTTCATGGACACTATGTTCCAAATGGGATATACACAGATAGTACAAGCACCTACCCACATAAAAGGTAACACTCTAGATCTCATCTTCCTCCCCAGCTCCTTTATAAACCACCAGCAACACACCCCTCCAACAATAACAGAAGTACCATGGTCCGACCATCACCTCATCACACTCCACCTCCCAATACAAGCAACGCAGAACTCCACGCACCACACACCTCACATATCATGCTTTGCACACTTCAACAAAGATACCTTCCTCGACAAAGTACTACCCATACTCAACACAAACCTCCCAGACATCAACTCCACCGTAAATCACTGGAACTTTACAGTTCAAAAAGCAGCTGCCCCCACACACCCCACGCATAGACAGTTAAAAAAGACAGAAAAATGGTTCACAAAAGAACTAGTGAACCTAAAAAAACAACTGAGAAAACAAGAAAAGAAATGGAGGAAAACTAAATCTGCTGAGAATAAATCCCAATACTTAAACACACTCAACGAATACAAGAATGCGATTAACAAATCAAAAAAGGATTACCACTCCAAGGTAATAAACCTAGCTATCAATCGCCCGAGAGAACTATTTGCAATTGTAAAAACACTGACAAAAGTCAAAAATCCAGAACCAAAACAATCAGCAATAAGTATCCAAACCCTAGCAACCCACTTTGCAGAAAAACTAAAATGCAAACTTAACACAACACCAACACTAATCCACACAAACACCGAAACTAACAACAACTGGACAACCTTTCACACGATAGATCAAAAACACCTCCTCAGGATTATAACAATTATCAACACCACAACCTCCCCACTCAATCCATGCCCTGTGTCATGGATCAAAAGTACTAAGGAAGAACTAGCTGGAAACATTCAATACATAGTAAATCAATCCCTATCCCAAGGCATTATGCCTGATGCCCTAAAACTCACAACAATCCGCCCAATAATAAAAAACAATAAACTCGACCCGAAAGACCCAAACTCATATAGACCGATAGCCAGCATTCCATTCATGGCTAAAATAATAGAAAAAACTGTTCAACTTCAACTACAAGAACATATAGACGAGCACAACTCCCTTGACTCCCACCAATTTGGTTTCCGCCCCTTCCATGGGGTAGAAACCCTCTTAATTACTCTGATGGACTTCCTCATAAGACACACAGACGATAACACTCAAGGCCTCCTACTCCTTTTCATTGATATTGTCAAATGCGGCGGAAATGTCTATCACCTCACACTGATTAACAGATTAGAAAACCTAGGAATAGGCGGGACTGTCCTCAATTGGTTCAAGTCCTACATCACACACAGACTAATGTGAGTTCAATTAAACCAGGAAGCATCAGAAACCTTCCCCCAAGGACAAGGAATACCCCAAGGATCAGCCCTTTCTGCTCTCCTTTTCAACCTATACCTACAACCCATCACAAAAATATTTAAAAAACACAAAATCAGTCATTTTATCTACGCCGACGACATCATGCTCGCCCTCCCCATAACCACGAAAATCCCTTTTTATAACACTCTATCCGAATGCATGGCGGAAACCTCATCCTGGATGGAAACCAACTTCCTCAGCATCAATCTCAAAAAAACTGAGGCAATGTTTGTATCAAGAGCACCTATGGCTGAAGATACCTACCCAACAACTATCTCCATCAATAATACAATGATACCTGTTAAAACAGAGGTAAAATACCTAGGCGTTATAATCGATCACACACTCACCATGCTACCACACATAAAGCAGACGGTAAAAACTATATTCTACAAACTTAAAACTATTCAACACTTAAGGCTCCTTCTTGACACGCAAGACTTTAGATCAGTCGTAAGTGCACTCATAACCCCTCACTTTGACTATTGTAATAGTCTCCTAACCGGCCTCCCACAAAAGAATATCTACCTATTACAAAGAGCACAAAACATTTGTGCAAAAGTAATCACTAAAGCCCACCTAGCAGACCATATAACCCCTATACTGCTAGAACTACACTGGCTCCCCATAAATAACCGAATCAAATACAAAATACTACTAACAACCTTCAAACTACTAAACGATATTGCCCCCTCCCATCTATCCACACTCCTCCACGCCCCAAATGATTCAAGAGCCCGCAGACTAAATGCAACCCTCTCACTAGAGCTGCCAAAAACATTCACGAAGACTAAAAAATCCACCAGTGCCAGAGCCTTCACATTCACCGCTCCCACACTCTGGAATGACCTCCCAATAGACATCCGAATCATAAAGGACCTCCCCCAATTCAGGAAAGAACTCAAGACATACCTATTCTCTGAGCATTTCGGAATCCCCTACCCTCCAAGTCCAGCCACACAGCGTCCACAGACACACAAACAAAAAAACCTGCAGACACACAATTAACACACACAACCCCTTCTTCAAACAGCCCCCAAAGACACCCCAAACAACCTACGAAAAAATGGAAATAAATTCCACCACACACACTCACACACACATACACACACACTCACACACACACACTTGAATAGTGAATTTTATCTACCATAAATCATGTATCCTAACCTTTTGTAAATCATGTATCCTAACCTTTTTGTAAATAACAACTATAAATAGCAATGTCAGCTTGCTGACATTCCCCTGTAAATCCAGTAGTATACAAAAGCATACACCCTGTAAATAGTTTTAACAACTTACTGTTCTGTTTTATGTAAAAAGTTAAAAAGTTATATGTAAAAAGTTAAAAAGTTCTTGTTCTATGTAATGTTATACGAATGTATACAATTGTTCCATGTAAACCGCCCCTGATCTCTGGAAGGGGCGGTATAGAAGAAATAGATAAATAAAATAAATAAATAAATAAAGGCCTACCAGCATCCATAACCCACTCCTTGCAGGTGGCTCAGAACACTGCCGGCCAAATCTTGCATGGTGCCTTCATTCAAGGACACATAGCACCTATACTACAAAACCTACATTGGCTGCCTATCACATCACGTGCCAAATACAAGGCCATTATCACAAACCTCAAAGCATACCACAACCTCTCCTCAGAATATTTATGTTCTCTCAAACACAAAACACCAGACGACAGACCGAGGAGAGCTAGTACAGTCCACACTAATCATCCATGCAACATGCAGAAAAAGCAGCCAAACATCAAACAGAGCATTCACGCTCTACGCTCCACATGTATGGAATACTCTACCACCTGACATCCGCTCCAAAGAGACGTGCAAGACTTTAGATAGCAACTAAAGAGACATCTATTTAGGGAGCACTTTGGTGAAGACCCTACCTAATTTCAACCCCACACAAGCCATTCGTCCCTCCCCCCCAGTCTTCCCTACCTTCTCCCTCTTCCTCACCCTCTCTCCAGAGGGCTTGCACTTTAACATTTAAACTGTATAATATTAAAGTTATTATGTAACTACTGTTCCAGGTCTATGTATGCTAGCCTAAATCAGTTAAGTTAATTTAGTTTAGTTAATACCTCACTGTTCCATGTAAAATCTAACAGGCCGATGCAGAAAGCGGGCACTGAAGTCGCGCGCTATCAGTTTTCTAGCCTCTTTTCAGCGCACCAATAGCACACAACTTCAGTGCGGCTATGCAGAAAGGGGCTCATATGCAAATGAGCGATGCATTAAACTGTGTGCAAAATGGCAGCGTTAAACTGGGAGAGCAAGCCAAACACATGCGCGCAAGATACTGGCGCTGATTTGGCACGCTCTCCAAGAGAAACAGGCACCGCATGGCTAATTTGCATATCAGCCCCAACAGGATTTTGAAGGCACCAGGAAAAGCTCCCGATGCCATCAAAATACTGACGGGGGCATGTGACGCAACAGAAAGTCACTCCCTGGTGGTCTAGCGGCCCCAAGAGCCCCCCCCCCACCCCACTTAAAACAAAACTAACCTGGTGGTTTAGTGGCCCCAGAACCCCCTTTCAAATTGGAAGCGCTGGTATCTTTCAAAGTGGGAGCGCCGCCTACACGCTCCTGCTCTGTCCACCATCTTGGAAAATGGCGGCACCTGGCCCCACATGATGCATCCTGTGATGCTGTGGGTAAAGTCAGACTGCCAGAATGCAGTGTGTGTGGCCAGGCAACACCATTTTCTAAGATGGTGTACCGATAGCAGGAACACGTAGGCGGAAAACGTAGGCAGCACTCCCACTTTGAAAGACACCAGGAAGGGGTTCTGGGGCTGCAAGACCACCAGGTTAGGCTTTTTTTTTTTTTTTTTAAAGTAGGGTGAGGGGGAGGGTGGGATCAGGCCGCTAGACCACCAGGGAGTGACTTTCTGTCAGGGCACCAACACCCAACAGTATTTTGATGGCATCTGGGGCTTTTCCCGATGCCAAGCAAAATCCTGTTGGGAGCACGCACTAGAGGTTTAAGCCACCTCAGACCCAGGCGTAGAGAGATTGGTGCTAAAGCTCATTGCAAAATCCTTTACATCCGTCTCTGCATCAGGCACAGCAATCATTTCCATACCAGATTATTACGTGCAGCTCATTTACTTGCAATTTAAATACATTTAAATACTTGTGGCATTAATTGGGCACTAGTTTTTCTGTTGCCATTTACTCGCACGTCTGTCTCTTTTCTGCATTTGACGTTAGCTTAAATGTGCTTAAACGGACCATTTTCGGTGCTTAAAGGCCGTGTTAGTTTTCTGCATCGGCCTGTAAATGTTCCATGTAAACCGCCTTGACATCTTGATAAGGCAGTATATAAAACCAGCTAAATAAATAAATATTTATGAGCTCGTGTATTTAATAAAATATCCACTCCGGCTTCGTCCAAATCCCACCTCCAGGAACGCCTATGTGCAGGTGTGCATAAGTACATTCTATCATCGGCTTGCCCACTTATATGCACACATTCAACTGTGCAATTTTATGAGACACTTTCTGTGTGTAAAACACTTCACATGTGGAAAGTGCTATATAAACTTATAAACTAACACAACAGCTCATTTCCCTTTTCTCCTCTAGTAGATTTAGGGGCAAGGGTGGTGCATACCATATGCCAGGGCCAGCACTACAAGGGAGCAGACACTGGGGGGCTGGAAGGGAGCAGACACTTGGGGATGGGACTGGAAGGTGGCTGGATAATAGGAGGGGGGTTGGAAGAAAACTGACATGGGGGAAGGTGGGGGCTGGAAGGGAGTTCACATGGGGGGTTGGAAGGGAGTGGAAAAGAGGGGAAGGAAGGGGCTAGAGGGAAGGTGGAGGCTGGAAGGGAGCTGGCAACTGGGGATGGCACTGGAAGGGGGATGATTGGAAAGGAACTGACACGGGAGGGGACACTGGGACTGGAAGTTCGCTGATACCTGGGATGGTATTTGGACTAGAAGGGGTTGGACGATAGAGAAGGAGGGGGGCTGGAAGGGAATAGACACCAGTAGCGGTGCTGGGAATGAAAGCTGGTTGACACTGGGAGGGGAGGCTGTAAAGGGGGCTGATACTGGGGAGGGTTACTGGGATTGGATAAAGGCTGATGGAAGAAAATGCAGACAGCAAATGGAGAGACAAGAAATGGCAGATGGACTATAGATACAGAAAGAGAGCTAAGAGAAGACAGCGGAAAAAAGAAACCTCAGATTGGGACCAATATGATCAAAAATCATCATATAAAGGTAGAAAAAATAATTTTATTTTCAATTTAGTTACTGGACTTTGCGCTATCTTGATATTTCACACAGTATGTGGAAATGCATCTCTTATCTGGTGTGGCACTGCATGCGGAGTCTGGCTTCTTGGGGTTTCATTTTAATTTTTGTCTACATATTTTTATTTTTACTTTAGGTTGTGGTCACTTATTCTGTTCTTGGTGAGGGTCTGTGTTCTGAGTGTGAGACCAAGGCCAGGTGTTCTGTTAACATGGAGTTTGTACATAGGGATCTGTATTGTAGTAATTTGACTTGTACAGCTTTTCAAATAGGTGTATGGAGGTTTTGGGGCCCATTGCAGTATTTGCAGTGCTGTTTTTTTCTGGGTAGGCCCCTTATTGTATGAGTTTTGGAAGTATATGCTGGTATGGTATGGTAGATTTGGCCTTGTAGACCTTCAGTGACTTTTGCAGTGTTTTATATTAGTTCACAATATGCCTGGCACTGGAGAATGTTTATGTTGTTGTTAGTGAGATGACCAGAATCAGATTTTATTTATTTATTTTTTTGGATTATCACAGCCTGTTTGTATGATGCTAAGTATTTTTATTTTGGCTATGCAATTGCTTTTTCGCTGCAATTTTCTTACAACACTGGATTTGAAGGAGAAATACTAATATCGCTTGAAAAAAGTTCACAAAGCAGTTTTGAGAAAGAGGAGGGTAGGGTGCAGCCAACATTAATAAAACCTAGCACCGGCCCTGCCAGGCACTACCAGGAGTACACAGTGTTATACAAACGCACAGAAGAAAAAAAGTGGAATAATGACAGGGGCAGGGGTGTGGAGGGTTAGGAGGGAGTGTATATTTGCCAAGGAAGTATGAATGTAGAGGGTGTGGATGCAGGCGGGGAGGGGAACTACGATATCTGTGAGATCCCTGTGTGTGTCTCTGTAGTGAATGGCTGTTGTGGGCACACACTTTCTCCCTTCATTTTGCACTCCATGTTTAATCTCCTGCCCTTCTACAGTCTTCCTGTCTTACCCCATGTTCTACTTTTCCTTCCCCCTCTGCCTTCTTTCCCTCCCAACCCAATCAGTATTACCACTTTAACAGCTGGTGGCTACTGTTTGGGTGATGGGCCAGCCCCTACAGCTCAGTTTTGCTTGTGCTACTTTGGTCTGCACATGCATATGGATGGACAGACAGACAAATGCACTCTCAACAAAAAGCACTAAAAGTATGCAATATTGGTTTCAGGGTCTGATTCGTACAGCACATAGGAGATACATGAATCCTCTCTGAAGGCTGCCATGAAAAGTATAGTGAGATATTAAAATTCCCCAGAAAAGGACCTATACACTCCATTCTTCACAGTAAGCTGCTTTTAAAAAACATAAAGGTCTTCTGTGTTAATCAAATGCCTTGACTTAGTCTCAGAAATATCAAGGTCATTCTTTTCAAAATAAAGCGTTCTAGACCTTTAGAAAAGGACTCCAGAGGCACAACATATGACAGGAACTGGAATTCTTTTAACATTTTTGTTAGTAATATTGCGGAAGGGCTGTCAGGTAAGGTTTGCGTAGACACCCAGGAAGGATTAGATAACATGAGGAGGGATCTTGCTAAGCTTGAAGAACGGTCAAGAATTTGACAGTTGAGATTTAATGCTAAAAAATGCAGGGTCTTGCATTTGGGCTGTAAAAATCCAAGGGAGTGGTACAGTATAGTGGATTAAGTACTTCTGTCCACGAAAGAAGAGCGGGACCTGGGCACCATTGTTTCTGATGATCTTATAGTGGCTACACAGGTAGAAAAGGCGACAGCGAAAGCCAGAAGGATGTTTGGGTGGATAGGGAGAGGACTGGCCAGCAGGAAAAAGGAGGTGATAGTGCTTCTGTATAAGTCTTTGGAGACCACACTTCAAAAGGATATAAACAGGATGGAGTCTGTGCAGAGGATGGCTACCAAAATGGTCAGTGGATTTCGTCATAAGGATATGGGGACAGGCTTAAAGATCTCAAAATGTATACGTTGGAGGAAAGGCGGGAGAGGGGAGATATGATAGACATTTAAATTCTTCCATGGCATAAATTCACAGGAAGAGAGCCTCTTTCAATTGAAGCCAAGCACTGCTACGAGGGGGCACAGGATGAGGGTGAAAGGGGACAGAAGTAATATGCAGAAATATTTCTTTATAGAAAGAGTGGTAGATGCGTGGAACAATCTCCAGTGGAGGTAGTGGAGACAAGGACAGCATCTGAATTCAAGAAAGCATGGGACAAACACAGAAGATCTCTAAAGGAAAAAAAAGGGACTATAGTAGTTGGTATGGAAGGGCAGAGTGGATAGGTCATATGGTCTTTTTCTGCCATCATGTTTCTATTTTTGCCCATGTGCTTCACAATCTTTGGACCATTTGTATAATTTTATATAAGGGGTTAAGAATCTCTCTCTCTCTGACTGGGGGCTAAATAACTCTCCAAACATGTGCAGATGATCACAGTAACATAATAAGGGATGGCAAAGACCAGTTTGGTCCATCTAGTCTGCCCAGTAAAGTGGCTAAAATGGTGCCTGCTGTTCCGTGCGAGACACCTCCTTGATACCTTTGATTGGGGTTGTACACACCGCTCCGCACAGGTTACCTCCTTGATACCTTTGATTGGGGTTGTACACACCGCTCCGCGCAGGTTACCTCCTTGATACCTTTGATTGGGGTTGTACACACCGCTCCGCGCAGGTTACCTCCTTGATACCTTTGATTAGGGTTCTACACTCCGCTCTGCACAGGTTACCCCCTTGATACCTTTGATTGGGGTTGTACACACCGCTCCGCGCAGGTTACCCCCTTGATACCTTTGAATGGGGCTGTACACACCGCTCCATGCAGGTTGTCCCCTCTATTTGTTGAAGTACAAAGGTTATTTATTTAAGTTTTTATAAACTGTTTTTCCTTAGATCAAAGTGGTTTACAGTGGTGTATAAAAGTCTGGAATCACTTGTGAGTTTTGCGGGTTTTTTTGTACTTTCTAACAGTTTTTTTTTAAAATTTTGCATTAGCCCAGCATATTCATCTTTCTACCACGTTAAAAGGGATACATTTAGCTATTAGAGTTGACATTTTTGCATTCCTTGCTTCCAATTTAAATACTTTACAGACACTGGGAGATAACTACAGCGATTTTTGTGGAACCTGCGTCAAAACTGAATCGAGATTATCCAATATGCACACGTTATTTCTGACCAATCAGAGGCTGGTTCCACTAACCAATCACAATGCAGATATCTAGCCAACAGTGTAGCTATAAAAACATGTGGAATTTTTGAATTTTATACGCTTTCTGGATCGACCATGAAGATGACTCGGACCCTGACGTTGGAGGAGCATGTTCGTGTGTCCTTTATGAGCAAGGAAGGATTTTCAACCCATCAGCCAGGAAAGTTGGCTGCAGTCAGAGTGCTGCTGTTAAGATTGTATAGAAGAAGAAAAAAAACGGGTTCAGTGGTGGACAAGCCTCGTTCAGGTCATCCACATGCATCAACATCACACCAGGACCGCGCACTATGACGCATTTCACTGATTAATCGCAAGTTGACCTCTCCTCAGCTAGTTCGAGAGTGGTCAGACGAGTGAGGTCAATATCAGCTCATCAACAGTTCGTCACCGGTGCCTGCAGTTTGGTCTCCGGGGCTGCAAAGCACGGAATAAGCCACTGATGACTGACATACAAAGGCACAACCAGATCGTGTGGGCGAGAAAGCACTCAACCTGGTCGACTGAAATGTGGGAAAAGGTGCTATTCAGCGATGAAAGCACCTTCTGCCTGTTCGGTAACCAGGCCCACACCTATGTGAGGACATTTCAGGGAGAGGAATTCAAGCCTGAGTGGCTCAACCTCACTGTGAAGCATCCTTTCAAGGTCATGGTCTGGGGCTGCATGGCTGCCAGGGGTATTGGACGTCTTCACATCGTCGATGGAATGGTCAATGGGGCCAAGTACATCACCATACTGTAAAAATGCATGGTGCCATCAGCACACCAGCTGTTTCCTGGCCAGTTCCTGTTCCAAGATGACAATGCACCCTGCCATCGCTCCAGACAGGTGATCAGCTGGAAGCAGCGGAACAACATCAAGTCAATGGACTGGCCTGCCCAGTCTCCAGATCTGAATCCAATCGAGAACCTGTTGCACAAGGTGGCCTTGTAAATACCCAAGAGGCATCCGACATCAAAGCATGAGCTGATTGAGTCACTCATTGCAGCTTGGAACCGCGTTGTCACCAACGATCACCTTGTCAGACTGGTTCATTCAATGCCGACAAGGTGCAGTCAGGTGATCAAGAACAAAGGGTGGCCCATCAAATACTGAGCCATCACTGACACATAAAAACGGCCTTTTTCAAGGCCACATATATTAATTTGAAGGAAACCTGGCAATGCATCCATAATATTTTAAAGCATACTTACAATAATATATTGTTGGCCAACGAAGCACAGTTACTTACCTGTAACAGGTGATCTCTGGGAACAGCAGGAATAAGTCTTCACATATGGGTACGTCGGTACCGACGGAGCCTGCGCGGGAACGCTCCCCAGCTTCCCAAAAAGGAAAGCTTTTGGGAGCATCCCACAGCGCCTGCGCGCTGCCTTCCCGTCTTTCCTAACCAACTCTCCTCAGTTCGAGTTTAAAGCTGAGACAATAGAGAGAGAGAGGAAAGGAAAGATAGAAAAGATACAACTCCTAGGGGAGGTGGGTGGGTTGTGAAGACTTATTCCTGCTGTTCCCAGAGATCACCTGTTACAGGTAAGTAACTGTGCTATCTCCAGGAACAAGCAGGAATGAGTCTTCACATATGGGGACTCCCTAGCTGAGATGCCTGGGAGATCCCCAAGGATATGAGACCCTGAAAGGGGTCTGCGTCCTCCTATGGATCTCAGGCATCCATCCAGGGAAGGAGGGCAGGAGTTGTTTAAGAATGGAACAGGTGTCTGAGGACAGCCTGACCAAACAAGGCATCCCGGCGGGAATCCTTGTCCAAGTAGTAATGGGCTGTGAAGGTATGAACAGAGGCCCAGGTGGCTGCTCGACAGATCTGGTCGATGGACACAGAATTTAGATGAGCCATAGAGGTGGCCATGGCCCTCACATTATGAGCTGTGACATGGCTCTCCAGAGAAAGGTTCTTACTCTGGTAGGCGAAAGAAATACACTGAGCAATCCAATTGGACAGTGCTCTCTTAGAGACTGGAAGTCCCAAATGAGAAGGATCAAAAGCAACAAAAAGCTGGGAAGACTTTCTATGTTGCTGTGTCCTATGTAAGTAAAAAGCAAGAGCTCTTTTACAATCCAGAGTATGAAGATTCATCTCTGCACTGGATGCATGAGGAGCTGGAAAAAAGACAGGTAGATATACCTCCTGATTAAGATGAAAAGGTGAGACCACTTTAGGCATAAAGTGTGGATTTGTCCTAAGGACTACCTTGTCATGATGGAACCTTGTATAAGGTGGATTAGCCACTAAGGCCTGCAGTTCACTGATGCGGCGAGCAGAAGTGACTGCAATGAGGAAAATAACCTTCCAGGAAAGAAATTTCAAGGAGGTAGTGGCTAAGGGTTCAAAAGGTGGCTGCATAAGCTGACCAAGAACCAAATTTAAGTCCCATGCCACCGGAGGAGGCCTAATGGGAGGTTTAGTTAAAGTTAGGCCTCTCATGAATCTTGAAATAAGAGGATGAGAGGAGATAGGTTGTCCATTGATGGGCTTAAGGGATGCTGCAATAGCAATCAAAAGGACTCTTACTGAATTTGTTTTAAGTCCTGCATTGGAGAGATGCAGGAGATAGTCTAACAAAGAAGTTAAAGGTAGTGCTAGAGAGTCAAGACCCTTTTCAGCACACCAAATGGAAAATCTTTTCCACTTAAAAGCATAGGAACGCCTGGTGGAAGGTTTCCTGGAAGCATGGAGGATATCCTTCACCTGCTGAGAAAGATTCAAGTCTTGAAGGTCTAGGCCTTCAGTAACCAAGCTCTGAGGTGAAGGGGTTTGGGTGCCACAAAGTCCCTTCCTCTTGAGACAGAAGGTCTGGAGCAGCTCCCAAGTCCAGGGAGGGGGCTTGGGAGAGATGAAGAGGTAGAGGGTACCACACTTGGCGTGGCCAGCATGGAGCTATGAGGATCATAGATCCTTGATCCCTCTGGAGTTTGAACAGAGTCTTGGGAATCAAGGGAATGGGTGGAAAGGCATACAGGAAGCCCCGACCCCAATGAAAGAGGAAGGCATCCTTGGCTTGAACCCCCTGACACGGAATTCTGGAACAGAACCGGGGAAGTTTGGCATTCCACGGACTTGCAAAGAGGTCTATGTCCGGGGTTCCCCATTCTTGAAAGATTCTGAGTACCTGATCCATGTGCAGGGACCATTCGTGTGGAAGCAGAACTCGACTGAGTCTGTCTGCCCAAGAGTTTTGTATTCCTGGGAGATATACTGCCAGGAGATGGATTTGATGCTCTCTGGCGAAGGCCCATAATCTTAGAGCTTCGTTGCAAAGCGACAGAGAGCCAGTTCCTCCTTGCTTGTTTATGTAAAACATGGCTACCTGATTGTCTGTATGAATAAGGACTGTCTTGTAGCTGAGGAGGGTATGAAAGACCTTGAGAGCTAGAAACACTGCTTGAAGCTCCAAGTGGTTGATATGAAGAGAGGTCTCCTGTGGGGACCAAGTGCCTTGGGTGGAGAGGTCTTGTAGATGAGCTCCCCAACCTGTTTGAGAGGCATCTGTTGTGAGGGTTGCTTGGGGCAACAACTGTTGGAAGGGGGACCCCAGCAACAGATTTTGAGTGGACATCCACCATTGGAGAGACCAAAAGAGACGTTTGGAGGTTGCTATTTGGTCTGAGAGAGCTCCTGACGCTTGAGTCCACTGGGTGGACAAAGTCCATTGAGCTGCTCTCATGTGTAGGTGAGCATAGGGTACCACATGTACTGTGGAAGCCATGTGGCCTAGCAGTTGTAGCATCTGCCTGGCAGTTAAGTGGCTCTTTGACTGAATCTGGGAGGCTAGCTGCACTAGACGTTGGCAACGGGCCTGAGGAAGGTAGGCCCTTGCAGTGGTGGTATCCAACCAGGCCCCTATGAATTCCAGGGACTGAGTAGGGATGAGCTGGGACTTTGGGAGGTTTACTACCAGTCCCAGATACTGCAGAATGCGCCTTGTGCGGTCCAGGGAAATCTGGGCCTCTGATTGAGATGGAGCTCGGATGAGCCAGTCGTCCAGATATGGGAAGACAAATATTCCCAGAGTGCGTAGAAATGCAGCAACTATTGCCATGCATTTGGTGAACACTCTCGGAGCAGAGGCCAGACCAAAAGGAAGGACTCTGTATTGGTAATGTTTTCCCTGGAAAAGAAAATGTAGGAACTTTCTGTGAGGTGGATGGATGGATGAGTACATGTGTGTACGCATCCTTGAGATCTAGAGAACAAAGCCAATCCTGACTTTGAAGGTATGGAAAGAGAGTGCCCAGAGAAAGCATCTTGAACTTCTCCTTGCATAGAAATTTGTTCAATTCTCTGAGATCTAGAATGGGTCTGTATCCCCCTGTCTTCTTTGGAATGAGAAAATAGGGGGAGTAGAACCCTGACCCTTGTTGAAGAAGAGGAACTTCTTCTATTGCCCCTTGGGCAAGAAGGGTAGTTATCTCCTGACCTAAAAGGTCGAGAAGAGATGTGGGAGAATTGAAGTGTCTCACCATGGTGTGGGGAGGAAGGTCTGAGAAATGAAGTTTGTAGCCCTCTCTTATGATGGAGAGGGTCCACTGCTCTGATGTGATTTGCTCCCATCTGGGAGCAAAATGAGCTAACCTTCCTGGAATGGTGAGAGGTTCTGGCTGTGTTAAAGCCAGAAAGGCTACGTTCTCTAGCATCAAGTCAAAAACCCTGAGGGGGTTGGGACTGCTGGGTTACAGCAGCCCCTGTAGACTTAGGCCTGGCCTGCTTAGGTTGCTGACGCTTAGAAGTGGAAGGAAACCTGCCCTTTTTGAAAAAAGAATTTTTAAAAGTCTTTTTCTTGGCAGGAATGGAGGTAGACCTTGAAAGTCTATCCAGAGCAGAATTCTCTGCATCCATTTGAGTGGCTTTAATTTGCCACTCTTTGCCAAACAGATTTTCACCTGTACAGGGCAGATTTCCTAAGCCATCTTGAACCCAGGATTCTAAATCAGAAGCCTGGAGCCAAGCAATTCTTCGAGCAGCTATGGCAATGCCTGAGGCTCTACTGGCACCTTCAAAGGAGTCAAAGGCTGCCCTGTTTTAAAACTTGGAGATGTCCTGAGTATGCTTGAGCCACATGCGGAATTCTTCCCTTTTATCTTCTGGAATAAAAGGGAGGTAAGTGTGCAGCTTTTCTGCCACTTCTTTCAGAAACATACCCATATGAAGGCTATATGAGTTGATTCTGGCAATAAGCATACTGGCCTGGAAGATTTTCCTACCAAAAGCATCCAAGGTCCTGCATTCTCTTCCTGGAGGAGCAGAAGAGTGTCTCTTTGTACTCTTTATCTTCTTCATAGCTGACTGCACCACAATGGAATGGTGAGGAAGCTGAGTTTTCTGGAACCCAGGACAAGGAGGGACACGATACATAGTGTCCAACCTGCGAGAATGAGGAGAGAGAGTGAGAGGAGTCTCCCATAAATCAATCATGTGTTCATGAAGAATCTCATGAATTGGTAAGGTGACTGCCTCTTTAGGAGCCCTAGAGTATACTAAAATATCTAATTTTTTTGCTCTAGGCTCTGATTCAGAGGTTACTGGAATAGAGAGTCCTTTAGCTACTTCTCTTATGAAGTCTTGAAAGGACAAGTCCTCTGGAAGAGACATTCTTCTTTTTGGAGAAGTCGTCTCCTCAGGAAGGGCTATGGATACTTCAGGAGACTCATCTGATGTATCAGAATCATCAGAGGAATCGAAGTATCGCCTGTCAGGGTGCTCTTCTAACGCTCGATACGCGTATCGAGTGGTATCGACATAGGGCGTCCCCGGTACCGGATCGGTACCGAGAAGTAGCCTTGGACAAGGAACCGCAGCAGTCGGTATCCTGGTCGATGTCGATGCCGTCGGTACCGACATCGGCGGTGGTGCCGGTACCGGAGCCGATACCGACAACGGAGCTCGTTGCGGTACCGCCGGCGTCGCAGCTTGAATGAAGGCTGAAATAGCCTGCTGCATGGACAGAACATTCTGATCCATCGACGCCATGAATGCCTGGAGGTCGGTACCGGTAGATTGAGCCGGACCCCCAAAGCATTCTAACAGGTGATCGGTCGAGGCCGTGCCATCGATGTCAACCTGTAACCCCATAGGAGGAGCTTTGGAAGCCGGAGCTTCCCGCTGGGGTTGTTTGGCTGGTGCAGGATGCTCGAGGGCAAGCCCGGAGGCATCTCGATGCTTAGAGGGAGATCTACCCTTTGAGGACCTGCTAGGTTTATGTTTGGTTACCTGAGATCCTTCAGGAGAAGAAGACCTGGAAGATGTCGATGCTACTGCCGGTGCCTCAGCGGGAAACAGGACATGGAGCTTAGCTGCTCGGTTCTGTAACCCCCGTTTAGACATAAGGGAGCAGGACGGACAATCTGGAATGGAGTGTTCAGGACCCAAACATTTAAGACACCATTCATGGGTATCTGTAACAGAAATAGTACCGCTACACTTAGTGCATTTTTTGAACCCAGAGGTTGGTTTTTCCATGAGGGAAATTTTCTTCTGGGCCCTGAGGCCTTAAGAAGAAAAATACACCAAGTGAGGAAAAAATATCGATTTTTTTTTTTTTTTTTTAAAGAAAGAAAGAAAAGACCAGCGGTACCGGTCCGGAGTCGGGGAAGGCAGACACGCGACCAAAGAAATAAAATAAAGAACTTCTTCAGCGGTGACAGGGCTCGACCTGCTGGCTCCGTGGCAAAGAAGAACTGAGTTGGTTAGGAAAGGCGGGAAGGCAGCGCGCAGGTGCTGTGGGATGCTCCCAAAAGCTTTCCTTTTTGGGAAGCTGGGGAGCGTTCCCACGCAGGCTCCGTTGGTACCGATGTACCCATATGTGAAGACTCATTCCTGCTTGTTCCTGGAGATTGTACATTATGCGATTTTCACAGAAAATTTATCAACAGGACAACTATGGGGAACAAACCCAGAAAATAAGAGCCAAACCAATACTAAAAATTGACCCTAACAGCCAAATCTATCACTTATCATGAGATACACAGAAAAAGCCACTGGGAAGAAAAAAATAAATTAAGATATAAGGTCACGAAGTTGAAAAAATGCCAAATTTACAAGTGATTCCAGACTTTTGCACATCACTGTACATTTAACCATAATGCTTTTAAAATAAAACACTTAGTGAAACATAGTATTAAACAGATCAACGTGGGTTAAATTAGCACCTAACAGCTTTACATAGTGTATCTGATTTGGGAAGAAAATAAATGTGTTTATTTTTTTTACAGTACATCATAACATTAGTATATGATTTTTGACTGACAACTATGTGAGAAGTGGAGTCTTCTTATTAAAGAGTCATGGCCCCAATCATCAGTCTGTTAGGCTTGCCATATTATGTGTCTTCTCCAAAGTATTCTTTGAACAGTAGTGCTGCCTGTCCCTCTAATTTGTATATAGTTTCCCCTGTTATCTCCAAGTTACCAACCCTGTTATAATGTAAGCAAAGGATTGTCCCAATGCAAAATTTGTTAACTGTAAACCGCACTGGTACCAAAGAGCGTGGTATATAAGAACTGTAAATAAATAAATAAATAAATTATCAACAGGCCCCTTTGAGAGAGTCTGCAGCCCAGAGCTCAGGGTTGGGAAGGCGTGGCTCACAGGAAGAGGTTAAAAAGCCATCAGTCTGCAGGAGGGAGAGAGAGGCCTGTGGAGCCAGGAGTTCTTTCCAGGCAAGCCCTACAAAGGTAGGAACTTTAACTGGGCAAGGAAGGAATTTTAATCGGGCTGGAGGAAGGGCCGGGAGACCAGCTTTGTGAAGGTGTAACCAACTGGGTCTGAATAAAAAATATTTTGTTTTTTCCTGAACTGCTGTCTGCATGCCACACTACCACACTTCCATAGAGCTGAACTGGGCCATATTTGGTGGGATTTTTATTTCTCTGAAACCCCGGGTCCAGTCATGCCCATTTTCAAACTATGTATCTTTTCATCAATTCCTTCCCCCCCCCCCAATGTCAAATCTGGTCCCCTTCCATTATGCCCCCTTTCTTCCTGGGCCCTCCACCTCCACCGCTGCCCCCATCTCTATCATCTCTCTTCTCTCATCTCTTTTCTCAGCCATGGGCAAAATAGATGAGAAAGAGAAAGAAAAAGGAAAAGATAAAGATAAATCTGGTTATAATAAGAATTTTTTAAACATGGATTCCCTCAGGAAAAAGAACACGCGAGATTCGTCACGCACACGGTATCCAAGAAAGGAAGGTTTTTGGGAAAAGGAGCAGCAGTCAGAGAGACCCTATGGTCAACCCCAGAGTTTCAGGGGACGAGGGCGAGGAAGAGGCAGAGGTCGGGGGGGGGACCCGACAGATCTCTAGAAAGAAGGTGGTAGATAATGTGATCAACCTTTCAAAACATCAATTAACTCCAGATGAAACTTCATTACTTAATAAAGGTTTGTCTTTTGTGCCAGTCCGTAGGTATGACCCCTTTGAGACTAAAGTTGATTTGTACAAATTTTTTCGAAAAATTCGGGTGAGGAATTTCTTTATTAATCAAGGAGAAATCTCTAATGATGTATCTATAGTACGAAAAAAATCTAGATGGTTGCCTCCACCCACTGTGGATCCGTTAATAGAGGTGTTTGAGAAAATGGTATTAAAAGAAGTCAGTGGTTTTAAGACCGAGCCATATCCGCCTTATCACAATTTAACGAAAGGGGAGAAATTGGCTATTAAGACACTTCAGAAAAATAATAACATTATTATCAAACCCGCAGATAAGGGAGGGGCGACAGTCATCTTGGATAAACAGATGTATGTTGGCGAAATAGAGAGGCAACTGAAGGACACCACATTTTACCGTAGGTTGGATGATGATCCCACACAGTCTTTGAAAAGTTCGCTGGACAGTTTGGTACGTATGGCTTATGAACTTGGGAAAATTACATCAAAAGAGAGAGAGTTTCTGATGGTATCCTCCCCAGTAATTCCTACTATTTATGTTAACCCGAAAATACATAAGTCGTTGAAAGATCCTCCAGGGCGTCCGATAGTGTCTGCGATAGGGTCACTTTTTGAGCCAGTGTCCCAATTACTAGACATATTATTGCAGCCATACATTGAGAGCATGTGGTCATATGTCCGGGACTCCACACAAGTTATCAACATCCTTAAAACTATAGAATACTCCGACGAGCTGTTACTTGTAACTTTGGATATCGAATCGTTGTATACAAATATACCGCAGGAAGAAGCATTAATAATAATTCAACGATATCTATACAACAGAAGTAGTCACAAACGTATCCCCACGATATTCCTTATAGAAATGGCTCGGATGGCTTTGTGCCATAATTATTTTTGTTTCAGGAACATTTTCTATCAGCAGATCAAGGGAGTAGCCATGGGCTCATCGATGGGACCTGACAATGCAAACCTTTACGTATATGAGTTTGAAGAGACATATATAAAGAACAATCCCTTCAACAAGCAGATACACTTATGGTTGAGATACATAGATGATATCCTTATTTTGTGGAACAGTTCAGTGGAAGAGCTGTCGGAGTTTAATGTTTGGATCAATCAGTGTGATGATAACCTTCGATTTCAAATGACCTATGACCCTGAAAAAATTCCATATTTGGATCTTTTAATTAAGAAGACAGGAGCGGGGTTTTGCACAACGTTATACAGGAAGCCTACGGACAGGAATCAATTGTTGCATTATGGTAGTTTTCATAATTTGGCATTAAAAAACAATTTACCATATGGGCAGTTTCTTAGGGCTAAGAGAATTTGCACTTCTAAGGAGGAGTTTGAGTTGCAAGCTAACATTATCAAAGACAGACTGGAGGTTAGAGATTATCCTTCTGAACAAATCAGAAAAGGATATCAAAAAACTTGTTGCACCACACGGGAAGCTTTATTGCAGAAGAAAAAGAAAGAAGAGAATCTTAAATTGGTATGCCCCTTGCTTTACTCATATCGTTCACAGAATATCAAAAAAGTTTTGCAAAAATATTGGCACCTCATTCAGTCCCTCCCAGGTTTTGCAGATACTGACTTAGTTATTGCACACAAACGCAACATTAATTTAAGAAACATGTTGGTCCCGTCGGCGTTTACAGAACGCAAGTTTCTATCTCAGTATAAAGGCCACTATCAATGTGGAAAATGCTCTGTATGTGTACATGCCCTTTCAGTTAGGGATAAATATATACATCCTCAGAATAACAGAGTTTTTTATTTGGATGATTTTACCAATTGTGCGACCAGTCACGTTATTTACGTGATTCAATGCCCATGTCAGAAGATATATGTAGGAATGACTTCACGACCTATCCGAAAGAGAATAATAGAGCACAGAAGCTGCATTAAAAGGAAATTAGAGGATAAGCCGCTGGTAGCCCATTGGATAGAATATAATCATAAGGTTGCGGATTTAAAATTTTTTATCATCAAAAAAGTTAAGTTAAACTGGAGAGGAGGAGATTTGGAAAGAACAACAGCACGTTTAGAACAGCGCTATATTTTCCAACTCAATAGTTTACACCCCGATGGGTTGAATATGGAAGAAGACTTATCAGTATTTCTCTAATGGTAATAGAGCATGGTATGGTAGGTTTCCTTGAATGATGATAGGAACATTGCTAAAAGATAGGTTTGGAATTGAGTCATCAGTGGAGATATTGTAATTGGATGTAATTTATCATCTGATTTTTTTAAAATACAAAAATTGCATATAGCTATTGTTGACAGCCTTTTCTTTTTGCACAGTGATAGATTTTTTTGGCAGTTCTTTGTCTATGGACAGAGAATCCGCAAGGTTAGATAGAGATACAATGGTTGGTTAAAATACGTAAGTTTATGACGTCACTGTTTTCTCCCGCGTTTTTTGTAACCTTTATTTCAAACGCACAGCTGCGGGCGTTTCTCAGAAGTTGTGCAGGAAGAGAGTGAGTGCTCTGCGTTCAAACGCGTGTACTATTTGAGATAGCAAGATTTTGGTAAGTTTGCGATGGTTGTAATATTTAGTATGACTGTTGATATCGGCAATTATGCTTCGGGGCAATGCACATGGCAATTTACCTTGAAAATGATAGCAGTATGAGTCTTCTATCATGGGTTGTGAATGGCATGAATTTTAGGAGGACACATGCACACGAGGTTTTAATAATAATCTGAGCCATGGGCAATGGTTGGATTAGATATTAAGAGTAAGGTACCTTAACTTGTGTATCCGGTTTCCTTTCAAGGCTAAGGTTTTTTTAAAAATGAGCCGTAAATGTTTCTGCACGATGAAATTTCAGGGCAGTTGTTTTAAAGGATATAGGTACATTTATTGCTCTGACGTTTTAAGGCAGTTATTTCAAAGAATATTATATTGCTTTTCAGGACAGAGGAGCATATATTTTCGTTAATTTTGATAAAGGAGCATGTATTTCCATAGTTTTTAAATGGTGCTCGTTGCAACGGGCTTAATGATGATTTGGTTTGAAGAGAGGAGGAGCATGTATTTCCATAGTTTTTAAATGGTGCTCGTTGCAACGGGCTTAATGATGATTTGGTTTGAAGAGAGGGTCTAAAGATAAGTACTAATTGTTCGGTAGCAAGGAGTTATGGAGTGGTATATGGACTCTTTTTCTTGTTGGAATAGGATTTAAAAATTTTTTATTTATTTATATTGCAGTGGATACCGGCTTGTGGACAATCATAGTACTGTTGTGCCTTAGTGCTGACAGTATTGAGTTTTAGGACATCAATTGCAGAGGTAAGAGCTTATGATGAGATGAGGTAGGGTATCTAGGTTCCTGTTGCGCTTTTCCTGGGTTTTTTTGGGTTTGGTTAATCCATCTAGTTTGTATCTATTTATTATCTATTCTATTTTATTATCTATTTTATTATTTGTTATTTAATTTTTTATTTATTGTGATATTCTTATGGGTGTACCTTTTTATACTAGTCTTTTTCTCCCTTTTTTTCCTTTAGCAATTTCAATGTGGCATATTGCACAGGTAAAGGTAATGAATATTATGGATATAGGTTATATTGATTTTCATTTTAGTCGTTTTTCCACGTTTTAATATTATTTGTTGTTTTAATATTATTTGTGTATTTATTAGTATTGTTTAAGTATATATCATTTGATGATATGTCAGTACCTATTTGGTGTGTACAATTCAACATTCAGTACATTGTTACATTTTATTGGAATTATTTATTTATTATTTTTAGATACGTATCATTTGGTATTTATGTAATTATGAGATGGCAGTACCTTTTAGATATGTCTAATTTATTTATATTTTTAGGTAGTTTTTTTGCTGTACTGTATTAATTATTTAATCATTTATATTCGTTTAATAACACTTTAAGTGTTTTATTGCTGTGTCAAATAGTTTGTTAGGTGCTTTAATTGTGTTATTTTGTTATGTTTACATTTATGATTTGTGTGTACAGATTATGAATGTTTTTAATATTGTTTTTATGTTGTAGCCATAAGCCCCTGAAGAAGACATAAGCGAAACACGGCCTGTGTCGGGCCTGGCTTTGTAATACAAGAGTGGTAATAAACAGTTCCTTCCTTGCCTCCACGCCTTTGACTGGGTTTTTTTTTCCCAGGGGTTGCTTGGGCAGGGTTTACACCACTGCATTACACCCATTTTAAAAGAACTACACTGGCTTCCACTACTAAGCCAAATTAAATACAAAGTACTGATAAGCATTTTAAAAATACTGTATAATCTAACCTCAGAGTACCTACAAATTCTCCTGTGAAAACTTCCAGACAGCAGACTCAAGGGAAACTGCATATGGAATACAATCATCATACTGCTCTATAAAACTGCTTGCTCATGCGCTCTCTCACTATACGCACCAGGACTTTGGAATGCCCTCTCTAAAAAAAAAAACAACAAAAAAAAACAAAACCCCAAAAAACCTAGAGCTTATAGCATTTCACAAGGAGCTAAAAACACTCTAAAGACCAAGCCATCACAGGGAGAAACACTAATATGCTGGAACACAGCAGTTAGGAAATTGCACCTTGCAAACTATTTTTATTTACTTTATTAACATTTCTATATCGCAATTCCCAGTAGATCAATTGCTGGTTACAGGTAACAACAATATGAGTAATACAAAAACAGTTATATTCTCGTTTACAATAAAACGATGTAGAACTATTTACAGTGGTATAATATGCAAAACTATTTCTCCTCTCTTCTCTATATTCAGGCATAGACACACATAGAATCAACACATATACACACCCATACTTTCAGAAGGATTGAAAATAATTCCATGAGGCATGATCCACTTGCTTTCCCCACCATGCCCCAGGCCCCCCCCCAAAAAATAAAATCTACTGAGGTGGCTTAGTGTGTATTGAAGTGTGTATTTCATCTTTGTTGTAAATTGCATTGTGAAACTTAGCGAATGAACCACACAACTGTCTTAATGGTTACTATTCATGGTGATAGCTACTGACTGAACCGTGTAGTTTGCTACTGGTTGCCATGTATATTGCCACCTAATGATGGAGGGCAATAACTGTCACAATGGAACAGTGGAATCCTGTGGTTAAACGGTAGAATCCATCTTTTGACATCTGTTGACAGTGACTTCTAATTGTGAAATATATTATGAGAAAAAAATCACCAATGGAATGTTTGGGAACCGCTCCATTCAAACAGTCTCTTCCCTCTAGGTCAGAGATCAAGTTTCAATATTATTTGCTATACCACCGATCATCAAGTATGTGAGCAGTTAACAATGAAATAAAAGTATACTAAAACAAAATATAATACTGCACCGTAACAAAATATGCACACATCTTTCCATAAAGCATAGTTACTCGCCTGTAACAGGTGTTCTCCATGGACAGCAGGAATCAGTCCTCATATGGGTGACGTCGGCACCGATGGAGTCCACATGGAGCATTTCCCCAGTTTTCAAAGAAAGCATTTGGGACATGCTACCACCACGCATGCGTGATCCTCTTCCCACCCAAGGGTGCCATCTTGCTCAGTCAGATAACATATCTAGGATGGTAGTAAAAATAAAACAAGATAGGGAGGCAACTCCCAGGGGAGAAGGAAGGGTCACGAGGACCGATTCCTGCTGTCCCTGGAGAACATCTGTTACAGGTGAGTAACTACGCTTTCTCCAGGAACAAGCAGGAAGTTAGTCCTCATATACGGAACTCCCTAGTTCCAGGCTGCCGAGGAACGAACCATGACAGTACCAATGCGACCAATGGGGTAGCCGTGAGTTGCAGAAGATGAGCCCCCATTGAGAGGCTCTGCAGGACCCTAGCATCCAGCGGCACTATCTCTCCAATAGCCTGAACATAGACGGGTTGGAGGGCAGTAGTTGCCTACACCCCAAGAATATTATGGCATAGGGCCTGGCCAAAAGCACTGTCCCTGCGGGACTCACTCTCCAGGCAGTAATGAGCTGCGAACGTATGAATTGAAGATCATGTGGCAGTCTTGCAGATCTCAGTCACCGGCACCAAGCACAGGTTGGCCACAGACGTGGCCATCGCTCTCATGCGGTGCACTGTGATCCGGTGCTTAAGGGAGAGGCCAACTCGCTCACAGGAGAAGCAATACAGTCCGCCACCCAGGTGGACAGAGTTCGCGGAGTCACAGGGAGCCCCAGTCTGCTGGGGTCATAAGACACGAAAAGCTGAGCAGCTTTGTGATGGGCCAGAGTCCACTGTAAGTAGAAGGACAGGGCCTGTTTGCAATCCAATGTATGAAGTACTAATTCCTCCTGGCTGGCGTGAGGCCGTGGGAAAAAAGTGGGGAGGAGCTCCTCTTGGTTGAGGTGGAAAGGAGATACCACCTTCGGGAGGAATTTGGGATGCGTGCGGAGCACTACCCTGTTCTTGTAGAACCTTGTATATGGGTGGATCCGCCACAGTGCCTGGAGTTTGCTCACTCTTCGAGCAGATATGAGGGCCACCAGGAAGGCCACCTTCCAAGAAATGTACCGCAGGTGGCAAGTGGCTAGGGGCTCGAATGGTGGTCTGGTGAGCTGTGAGAGCACCATGTTGAGGTCCCACTGCCGCTGGAGGACGGAGAGGGGACTTGGATAACAGGCCCCGGAGGAACCTGGAGGCCAGGAGCTGGCCCAAGAGGGTTTTTCCCTCGATAGGATGGTGGTGGGCAGCTATTGCACTCAGATGCACCCTCACGGAGTTAGACTTCAGCCCAGTCTGTGACAGGAGCAGTAGGTACTGAAGTACTAATTGCACATGGCAGGAGAAGGGGTCCTCCCTCCTTTCTGCACACCAGGCAAAGAACCTTCTACACTTGAAGGCATAAGCCCATCTGGTGGAGGGCTTTCGGGAGGTCAGTAGGATCTCCTTGACTTCTCAGAAGATTGAAAGGGGCCACTGCTACCCTTTCAGCAGCCACACTGTTAGTGTTAGCGACCCCAGATTGGGGTGCAGGAGGTAGCCCCCCCTCCTGGGACAGGAGGTCTGAGGCTCAGCCCAGTGATACTGGGAGTGCTGCCAACAGAGCAATCAGCAGTGGAAATCAAGGCTGCCTGGCCCACCTGGGGGCAATTAGTATAACTGACACCCTCTCGCTCTGGACCCTGAAGAGGGTCCTGGTGACCAGGGAAAGGGGGGGTCAGTGGGAATGCATAGAGTAGGCCATTGGACCACAAGATCAGGAAGGCATCTGCCACCACTCTCTCTGGGTGCGGCTGATTCAAGCAGAAGTGAGGCAGTTGCATATTGTCTGGAAAGGCAAATAGGTTCATCACGAGCCTGACCCAGAGGTGGAAGAGCTGTTGTGCCACCCTGGTGTTCAAGCGCCACTCGTGTGGCTGAAGGATTCTGTTCAGCCTGTCTGCATGAATGGGGCCTGGTGCTTCGGTGCCTTTGTCTTCTGAGCTCCATGGCCTTGCATCCTAGGGTGAGAACCTTGTTGCTGGCCCGAGAAGGGCTGGTAGTAGTGACTCTGTGCAAAGGGACCCTTTTTCCTCAGGAACAGGGATCTTTTCCTCGATGGTTTCTTGTGGGGAAGGGATGAGGTCTTTTTAGAGGGCCTCTGGTGAGTCACCACGTCGGCCTCGTTCTCGGCCACCTTGTTGGCCATAGGTTTGCCGAACAGGTTCTCTCTGGTGCAGGGGACCTCAAGCAGCTTGTCTTGGACCCATTGCCTGAGGTCAGAAGACTGCAGCCAGGCTTGGCATCGGGCACCGATGATGGCTGCTGCGACTCGAGCCGCTTACCTGAAGCCATCATAGGCTGCTCAGGAGAGGAACATGGAGCGGTCCTTGATTCTGGAGGTCAGAGACTGAAACCGTTGGAGGGGCTTCTCAACAAGGCCCACCAAAAACCCCAACAGCTCCTGGGTTAGAACCTTCAGGTATATACCTATGTATAATTCATAGGCTTGGATCCGGCAACCCAGCATTGAGTCCTGATAACACTTGCATCTGAGGGCATCGAGGGCTGTGGCCTCCCTTCCAAGGGGACAGAGGAGTGGGTCTTTTGGCTCTTACGTTTTTGCATGGTCGACTCGACGACCATGGAGTTATGTGGGAGCTGGGGTATGTGGAACCTTGGGCTTTTCCGGACACGGTACATGGTGTTGAGACGCCGACTCACCTCCGGTACCGACGCCGGCGTCTCCCACATTCTGAGCAGTAGCCGCTCGAGGATCAGCTGCACAGGCACTGTGAGGATTTCCTTGGGTGGAGCCTCGTATTATAGGATCTCCAGCTCCTCTGTGCATGGGTTTTCCTCTGCCTTGGTCTGCACTGAGGGAGCTCTGGCCATGTCCTTGACAAAGTCATGGAAGACCACGTCCTCCAGAGGAGAATGGCACCGCTGCGCCAGGGGAGACGTCCGAGGGAATATCTCAGTGCTGTCTGGTTTCCAGGGATGCCTCATCGTCGGTCTCCCACTTGGAGCTGAGGGGTGATGACGAATCTAAGGCCCTGCAACTCACTGCCTCGAGACTGGCACCGAGGGGTTGGTGGCCTCTGGAGGACTTGGGGTCCCAGTCATGGAAACTAGTTGAGGAGGTCAGATGCCTAAGGAATGGGACCGGGACCTTACCTGAGGCTGGTGGCGCTTGGAGCTCAGCTCGACAACCGGAGACTCCATCAGTTACGGGCTCGGTCGTCGAGGCAGATGATGTGGATGAACCAGCCATCACTGCCTACTGCAGGGCCAGGATAGCAGTGATATTCTGCTCCAGAGCCGCCTTTCTGGTTTCCAAGCCAGACGACTCCGCAGTTTTCGGTGCGGGCACAGAGGATCTCGGGCCCAGGGTTGGCACCTCTTGCGGGTGTGTCCTCGATGAGGACTATATGGCCTCGAGGAACCTCGCATGGTCTCTGCCGGCTGAAGAATCCTTCTTGAGGACCTTGGTAGGGTGTTTCTCAGAGTCGCCAGTCTCTCCAGGTCGTTTTACTGGGTTTCTCCAGTGCAACCTCAGCAGACTTCAAGGACGTTTTCTTCTTCTTCTCCGGGTCCATGGTCTTCTCGGAAGAGCCGCCACCGCGGGACTCCGAGAACGCGCGGGCCTCATGGGAAGTGCTGGACTTAGAGCTCAGCATCGGGGAGGCCAGGGCCAAGTCGGACCTGGGGAACAGTTTTTCCTGCAACTCTGACCTCTTTTTATTGCTCTTAAGTGTCATGGCCTGGCACAGGTTGCAGGAGGTGCTGGCATGGCCCAGGCAACGCAGGCAGTAGTCATGGATTTCAGTCACCGACATGGTTTGGCTGCAGCAGTCACATTTTTTGAACCCGCCGGGGGACATGGTGGGGAACACCTGGACAGGGTCAATGACCCCCGGGCGAAAATAGGTACAAACAAGCCTTGATCAAAAAAGAAAAAGGGGCCAAGAACAGCACCAAGGTCAGCGCCAGCTCGAGGTGGGAAGAAAAACCAGTACGCAAACCGGGAAAGCTAACTTTTAAGGATAATTAGCCAGGATTTTTCTGGGGAAACAGGAGAGACGTCCATTGGGCTCCGCGGTAAAAAGGAGACTGAGCAAGATGGCACCCTTGGGCGGGAAGGGGACCACACATGTGTAGTAGCATGTCCCAAAGGCTTTCTTTGAAAGCTGGGGAAATGCTCCGTGCGGGCTCCATCAGCACCAACATCACCCATATGTGAGGAATGACTTCCTGCTTGTTCCTGGAGAAGTTATAAATTGCAATAATATATAGAGTAAAATAAAGTACATAAGGTAAAGTAAAATTAAATAATGTATCAAATAAAGATAGCATTAAAATTGTTATATAAAAATTATATCAAAATTGCAGACAATAATGTCAGTCTATTCCAAAGCTACAGGCTACTACTACTACCGAACCTTTGTATAGTGCTACAAGACATACGCAGCACTGCACAGACACATGTAAAAGACGGTCCCTGCTCATCAGAGCTTACAATCTAGTCAAGATAAACACAGTGAATGTACACATGGGATACAGCTAGGGGGAATGGTAAGGAAACACGAGGAAGATCAGGTGAATCAAGATCCGAAAGCGGCAGCGAAGAGGTGTTTTCAGCCCAGATTTGAAAAGGGTCAGAGAAGGCGCCTGATGTATAGACTCAGGTAGTTTGTTCGAGGCATAAGGAGCAGCAAGGTGAAAGGAGTGAAGTCTGGAGTTAGCAATAGAAGAGAAGGGCACAGATAAAAGTGATCTGTCAGAAGAGCAGAGATCCCGAGGAGGGGTGTAGGGAGAGATAAGAGAAGAAAGATGTTGAGGAGTTGCAAAGGGAATGCACTTAAAGGTCAACAGGAGAAGTCTGAACTGGATGAGGAAATGGATAGGGAGCCAATGAAGTGACTTGAAAAGAGGGGGAATATGAGCATGACGAGGCTGTCGGAAGATTAGCCATGCAGCAGGGTGCTGAACAGATTGAAAGGAGGAGATATGATTCAGAGTGACACCAGCAAACAGTAGGTTACAATAGTCTAGTCGGGAGGTGACTACGGAGTGGATAAGTGCCTTAGTAGTGTGTTCAGAAAGGAATGGGCAAATTTTGTTGATGTTGTAGTGAAAGAAATGATAGATTTTAGCTATCAGTTGGATGTGTGTGGAGAAGGAGATCGAAGAGTCAAAAACAACCCCCAAAGGTTGCGAGCTCAGGAGACAGAAAGAAGTAGAGAGTTATCCATGGAGAATGAGAAAGGAGGAAGGGGGAGAAGGGTTTAGGGGGGGGGGGGAAATAAGAAGCTCAGTTTTGGCCATGTTCAATTTCAAGCAGTGCTGAGACATCCAAGCAGCAATGTGAGAAAGGCATGCAGAGATCCTGGCCTGGATTGCCAGAGAGATTTCAGGTGTAGAGAGGTAAATCTGGGAGTCATCAGCGTAAAGATGGTACTGAAAGCAATGGGAAGAGATGAGTGCACCATGGGACTGGGTATAGAGAGAGAAAAGGAGTGGACCCCCAAGACAGATCCTTGGGGTACACCAATTAAGAGCAGGATGGCAGTATTGGAGGATCCACCAAAACAAACACTGAAAGAGTCATAGGAAAGATAAGAAGAGAACCAGGACAGCACAGATAGACAAGACCTTTATCCAAACCCACCTGCAAAAAATGTGAGAATGTCGGGTAGACGTGGCCAATAACGCTCGATGCCCTCTCTCTGTATACCAGTCTCAAAACTCAGCTGAACCATGGATTAAATGCTATTGCATAGCTCTCTGTTAAACCTCTTACAGGAAAAATGACAGAGGCAGGTGGCTTGTGCCTCAATAAACTGGTTAGTTTATAAGGTGCTAACTGTCTCTGTTATTTTTGCTGTCTCTCTGAAAACTCTTATAGGAAGGCAGGGCAGTCATTCCATAGAGATAGAGCCACAACTGCAAAAGCAGATTGCCTATCTAGTTAATTCAAATCATATTTTTGAGTGAGGCAGGATGACAAGATGATGTTGTGACAGCCATAATGATCTCAATGGAGCATAGGGGATTAATAAACTGACTAGGAAAATGGGAAATCCGATGTAAATAATCGTGAGTAAACCTGAGAATTTTAAAGCAGATCCTAAATGTTAAGGAACAAACTTCCAGAACTGAAGAGGAAAGAGAAACAGTTCACCTTCTGCTTGGATATTAAAAACATGGTTACTCAAATCAATTCTATGGACCAGGATAGGGCTCAGAGAAAGGATATGCAAACTTTATTTTAGATATCTTTCTAAAAAAGACAAAACTATTATGTTCAGATGTGGCTCAGGAGAGAGGGAGGGGTTGGCAGTTTTTATCTGGATTTTACTGAGCGTGGTTAATAGGATTTGTAATATTTCTGTTTGGATTTTAATTAGGGGTGGGAGGATGGGTGATAACTTCGTATTTTGTTTTTAAAGTGTAAGTCACTGTGTATTTTCTATGGAGAAAATTAAATTAAATTAAATTATGGGGAGCCAATGTTCATCCTGAAGAAATGGGGTTACATGATCATACTTTTTAGCTCTGGATATCAATTGTGAGCTAGGTCATGCTAGATCTTTGTATTTAATGAAGATAATGCAATGCAATGCAGTATGTGCTACTGAGTCAATGTTGACTCCTAGAGATTCAGCAGCTTCTGAGTTTTCTTGGCAAGGTATGACCAGAAGTAGATTACCAGGCTTTTCTTCCGAGGCAATGAAGGAGAAAGTCACTTGCCCGAGACCACAAGGAGTGCTAGTGGGAATTCAATCCTGGTCTCTTGCTTACCAGGCCACTGCTCTAACCACTAGGCCTCCATTTTTCATAAGTTTTAGCTTACAGTCAGGAATCCAGTAACAGAATTTTCTTTGATAAATTACTTACTGTTTGTAAGTCATATGAATCAAGAGAGTTGCCAGAGGGGCCATAAAAATATTAGAGAGGATTGGTGCCAATACAGATCCCTGTGGGACGCCACAAGTAAGAGAACATGGGGATGAATAGACATATCTATTGTCCAAGAATGAACAAAACCAATCAAAGGTCTTATCGTGAATTCCCAAGGTTTGTAGTCTTCGTAACAGCAATGTGTGGTCAACAAGATCAAACGCTGCTGTCAGATCAAGGGATAACATCACCTGTTCCTCAAATACTCCCCAGAGAACAAAGAAACACAGTCACACCCAAATATCAATAACTACATTCCAACCACGTAAACTTTCCTGTCTTAACAGCACATTACACTTCTTCAACAGATTAACAATACACTATTCAGACTCTATGACACCGTTATGTAAATAGTTGTGGTGTAAATAGTTGCTCCTGTTATCCAAGTTGATTTTCCTGTTAACTGTAATAACCAGATAAATGTAACTTGTCTGAAGTTTCTTGTTCCATGTAAACCGCACTGATAACGAATAGTGCGGTATATAAAAAATGTTAATAAATAAATAAATAAAACAACAACAATATATCCCTACCTTTATCTATAGTCAGTCATTCTAATAATTAGTAAAGCCAATCAAGGTGAAAGCAGCAACCTGTTTGTCATGGATAAAGTGCACTGGTGCATACACACACATTCATGCACACACTTGGTTTTTATAATGGAAAAGAAACCCAGAAGGAGGGCAGTCACCAAATATTTGTCTATAATATCTTTCACCTTCAATATACATGGCAGAAAAGTCTATTTCTGTGCACTAGATACAAAGAGGAGAACAAGTACCTGATCCATCTCATAAACACAGAAAACAGGTACATGCAGTGCTAATAAGTCTCTCTTTTATATCAGGCCGCCTCTGGAGATGTTGCAAGTGAGTGAACCATTATGAGAAAAAGATAATCAACTGCTCAGAGATACCTAAATCTGGACTATGATCAGGAAAACTATGATGGGCAAGGTAATAACAGCAGAAAAAACAAATTATATAGCTTATGAAAGCACCTTAGGTCACCTCACAGAAAAAGAAATAGTGCAACAAGAATCCTAATCAGCTTATGGAGTCCAAGGAAGAGCGTCAGTGTCACTGTAGGGGAAAGGCGGTAATAGCTCCGAAAGAAATTTGCTGTGCTTTCAGTGATACTTATGTTCGAAAACTATGTTCAGAAATAAAATTATTCCAAGTTGTTTCGAGGGTTCAATCTATTTTTGATGGGTTTATGAGTAAACAGACTGAAATGTACTGCATCTGGGAATAACACTTGGGTTCTCAGAAAGCGCAGAAGGTGATCTGAGAATCCAGTTTGTTCTTCAGTGATTACATAAAACTGTCATTTTATGGCACATTGTTGATAAAGCATTGTGGTTTCCAAATTAATCCACTTGAATATGTGGCAATAAACTAAGTAAAGAAAAAGAAAATATATATGGTGACACCTTTTCTTTTTTTTGGCCTAACAATCTATTTCTTGACTAGTTTTCGAAAGCTAAGCCTCCCTTCCTCAGTTCAAAATAGAGTGAGTAGGTCAGTGGAAGAGATGACATAGCATGGTGCTCATTTTTTTAATTAAAAAAGAAAAAGTAGCAGATTGAGGTCAGCAGCAGCCTCCACCTTTCACTTCAACTGCAATGAGCAAAAAAAGAAAGCAAGTTCAGAAGTGTCCAGGTAGGTGATCTAGAAAAAAAAATCACCAGTACTTAGAAACAAAAGCGGAAACCTGACATAGTAGTAAAAGACAAAAATACCAGAACGGCATTGATAATAGAGGTATTGGATTTAAGCGATTTATTCTGTGAATCGTCTGGAGAGGGATAAGATCCTGAAATACCAAGAAAAGCAGTCAAAGATCAAGAAAATGTGTCAAAAAGATACAGAAATATTTTTCATCATATTGGGGAGCCACAGACCTGATTAAGAGGAATTGCCAATTACACCTTGACAAGCTGCCTAGACATGGTAACATTTTACTTACCAGTTAATGTCCTTTCCTTGAGTCCTGCTAGACAAGTCCAGACCAGTGGGTTGTGTTCCCCTACCAGCAGATTTGTGGAGACAAAGAACCAATGAAAAGCACAAGTTTCAATGTCATCACTCCCATGCCTCTATTCACCTCAGCCACCAAAGGTCCCTTCAGTATGTGTCCCAAAGCATACGAGAGAAACATGGCCAGCCAGACAGTGATGGACTACTGAGGAGGCCGTATAAAGCGTAGTTACTCACCTGTAACAGGTGTTCTCCAGGGACAGCAGGAATCAGTCCTCACATATGGGTGACGTCAGCACCGATGGAGCCCACACGGAGCATTTCCCCAGCTTTCAAAGAAAGACTTTGGGAATGCCACCATGCATGCGTGGTCTCCTTCCTGCCCAAAGGTGCCATCTTACTCAGTCAGGTGCCATAGCTATAGCCCTTTCAAGAAGATGGCAAAAATATACAGCAACTCAGAGGGAAGGAGGGTACTTGTGAGGATTGATTCCTGCTGTACTTGGAGGACACCTCTTACAGGTGAATAACTACACTTTCTCCAGGAACAAGCAGGAAGTCATTTCTCACACAGACTACAGACGACCTATAGGAAAAAGCATGGCAGCACCATGAGCAGTTGCCAGTGAAAGCTGAAGGCAGCCCGAGGACCCCGGGTCCATAGATGGACACACTCTTGGTAGCCAGAACAAGAAGGGTTGGAAGGCAGGATTTGCGTAAACCCCAAACAGATTATGGAGTACAGTCCAGCTGAAGGTGGCATCTCGACAGGACTCCCGCTCCAGGCAGTAATGCACCGCAAAGGTATGAGTAGAAGACTAGATGTCTGCCAGTGGCACCGAGCGCAGGCTAGCGACTGACGTTGCCATCACTTGGACATTGTGAGCCGTGACTCAGCGGTCCAGGGGAAACCTGGCATGGGCCAAGGCAATAAAGTCCGCCACCCAGATGGACAAGGTATGCTTGGTGACCACCATCCCCAAATGGCTGGGATCGAAGGAGACGAAGAAGCTGCCCAGGTCTGTGGTGGTCCCGAGTCCACTGCAGGAAGAAAGAGAGAGCCCTCTTACAATCCAGGGTGTGGAGAATCGCTGACGCCCAGTCGGCGTGGGGCTTTACAAAGAAGGTGGGCAGCACTATCTCTTGACTGAGATGAAAATCAGAGACAACCTTCGGGAGGAACTTGGGGTGAGTCCGCAGGACCATTCTGTTCCTCTAAAACCTCATGTACGGCACCTCGGCCATCAGCACCTGGAGTTCGCTGACCCTCTAGGCAGAGGTGAGAGCCACCAGGAAGGCCACCTTCCGCAACAGATGCCGCAGTGGGCAGGTAGTCATGGGCTGAAAGGGAGGCTTGGTCAGCTGCGTGAGGACCACATTGAGGTCCCATTCCACCAGAGGAGGGTGTGTAGGGGGCCTGAAAAGGAGCAGGCCTTGCATGAAAAGCATAGCTACTCACCTGTAACAGGTGTTCTCCAGGGAAAGCAGGAATCAGTCCTCACTTATGGGTGACGTCGGCACCGATGGAGCCCGCGTGGAACAATTCCCCAGCTTTCAAAGAAAGCCTTTGGGATTGCTACCACGCATGCGTGGTCCTCATCCCGCCCAAGGGTGCCATCTTGCTCAGTCAGGTCCCTTAGCTCGAGCCCTACCAAGCAGATGGCAAGGGAAGGACAAAAATACAGCAACTCAACAGGGGAGGCGGGAGGGTAGTGAGTACTGATTCCTGCTATCCCTGGAGAACATCTGTTACAGGTGAGTAACTACACTTTATCCAGGAACAAGCAGGAAGTCAGTCCTCACTTATGAGACTCCCTAGCTACAGGCTACCGAACCTGTAACCAAAAAATGTCTCTGTGAGGCCGTAAGCAGAAGCCAAAGCCTGAAGGAGCACGAGTCCTCGGGGCAAAGCCCTCGGTAGCCGTGAAGAAGGGTCGGAGGGCAGGAGTTGCTTATACCCCGAACAGATTACGGAGTACAGCCTGGCCGAAGGCACTGTCCCGGCAGGACTCCCTCTCTAGGCAGTAGTGGGCAACAAAGGTGTTCGTGGAAGACCAGGTCGCCGCCCGGCAGATGTCCATCATGGGCACGGAGCGCAGCGAGGCCACCGAGGCCACTTTGGCTCGTACCCCATCTGCGGTGACTCGATGATCCAGAGGGACGCCCGCCTTCGCATGGGCGAAAGCGATGCAGTCCACCACCCAAACTGAGAGGGTGCGCTTGGTGACTGCTGCTTGCCCCTGTCGATTGGGATCGTAGGTCACGAAAAGTCTGTCAGACTTGCGGTGAGTCTGGGTATGATGCAAGTAGAAGGCAAGGGCCCGCTTGCAGTCGAGGGTTTGGAGAGCCGCCAACGCCTGGTCGGCATGGGACCTCAGGAAGAAGGTCAGGAGCACTATCTCTTGGTTAAGATGAAAAGCCGACACAACCTTGGGTAAGAATTTAGGATGGGTCCGGAGGTTCTGATAAAACCTGGTGTAAGGGGTGCCAGCCATAAGCACCTGAAGCTCACCGACTTGGCGAGCCTAGGTCAGCGCCACCAGGAAGGCCACCTTCCAGTACAAATGCCGGAGCAAACACGTCAGCATCGGCTCGAAGGGTGGACGGGTGAGCTGCATGAGCATCACGTTCAAGCCCCATTCCTCCAGAGGGGGACAGATGGGCAGCTTGGATAGCAGAAGGCCCCGCATGAAGCGGGAGACTAACGGCTGCCCTGAGAGAGGTTTTCTCTCGATAGAGAGATGATTAGCCGATATGGTGCTCAACTGAACTCTAACAGAGTTCGACTTCAGCCCTTCCCTCGAGAGGTAGAGGAGGTACTGAAGAATCCACCGAACCAGGCATGAGAAGGGGTTGATCTGGTGTTCCAAGCACCAGATGGAGAAGCGTGTCCACTTAAAGGCGTAAACCCACCTAGTGGAGGCCTTCCTCGAGGCAAGGAGGATTTCCTCGACCTCCTCCGGAAGGGCCAGAGAAGCTAGAGAGACCCATTCAGCCGCCAGGCCGTGAGGGATAGGGAGGTTAGGTTCGGGTGTAGTCCTCAACCCTCTTCCTGTGTTAGCAAGTTCCTGGCCGAGCCCAGGGGAATCGGAGGCTCCATCGACAGCCGGAGCGGGAACCAAAGCTGCCGAGGCCACGAGGGTGCCACGAGAATCAACAATGCTCCGTCCCATTGAGCCTTGAACAGAGTCCTCGCAATGAGGGGAAAAGGAGGGAATGCATATACGAGTAGAAGACTGGAGGACCAGTCCAGGAGAAATGCATCGGTGCCCTCCCTGCCCAGGTGTAGTACCGGGCCGCAAAAGCGAGTGAGCTGCGTGTTCTTGGGGTTGGCAAAGAGGTATATCGCTGGAGTGCCCCAGCGTAAAAACAGCCAGCCTGCCACTCTGCAATCCAGCTGCCACTCATGGAGGTGAAGGATTCTGCTGAGTCTCTCCGCCAGACCATTCTCCTGACCCAGGAGGTATGCCGCCCTGAGGGACATCCTCCGTTGGGCAGCGAAAGAGCAGATGAGGACCACTTCCCTACAGAGGGAGCACAACCCTGTGCCCCCCTCCTTGTTGATGTAGAACATCGCTACACAGTTGTCAGTCTGTACCAGAACCGACTTCCCGCTGAGGAGATCGTCAAAGGCCCACCGGATGGCCCGGAGCTCGAGCAGGTTTATCTGCTGCTGAGCCTCCGTGGGTGACCATTGCCCCTGCATGCAGAAAGACCAGCAATGGGCTACCCACCCTAACAGGGAAGCGTTTGTAGTCAGCACCACGTCATGCTGTGGGGTCTGAAAAGGCGATCCCCGGAGGAGGTTGCGGGGGTTTTGCCATCAGTTCAGGGACAAGCGGAGGTCGGGAAGAACCCTGATGGGGTCCCTGAGGTGTCCGAGGGACTGGCTCCATTGGGCACTGAGACACCACTGAGCTGTCCGCATGTGCAGGCGAGAGTAAGGAACCACATGCACGGTCGAGGCCAAGTGGCCCAGGAGACATAGCATGGACCAAGCAGTGACCTGGTGGGCTCTTTGGATGCAAGCCGCCAGAGCTTGGAGGCGAGTGGAGCGATCCACCGGCAAGGCGGCAATGGCCTGCCGAGTATCGAGGCGCGCCCCGATGAACTCGAGAGCCTGCACTGGCTCAAGCTGAGACTTTGGGTAGTTGACCAAGAACCCCAAGCTCTCCAAGAGGAGGACAGTGCACGACATCGCCTGCCGGGCCTCCTCGACGGAGGAGCCCATAACGAGCCAGTCGTTGAGGTAGGGAAAACCCGGCACGCCCCAGCGCCGAAGGTGAGCAGCGGCCATGACGAGGCACTTCGTGAAGACCCGTGGGGCGGACGCAAGGCTGAAGAGGTGCACCCTGTACTGGAAGTGCTCTCCCTGTACCCTGAAACGCAGGTACTGCCTGTGTTAGGGGTGGATCAACACATGGGCGCAAGTGTCCTTTAGATCCAAGGAGCATAGCCAGTCGCCCTGCCAGAGGAAGGGCAACAGCACGCCAAGAGATAACATCTTGAATTTCTCCCGCACCAGGAGCTTGTTTAGCCTGCGGAGGTCAAGGATGGGCCGCAGACCCCCTGTCTTTTTCAGGATGAGGAAGTACCGGGAATAAAAGCCCTGACCTCGAAGGTGGGGAGGGACTTTCTTGACTGTCCGGTGGGTAAGGAGGGAGTGCAATTGCCGCTGCGGCAGAAGTTGGTGTGCAGGGAATTGAGGAGACTCCACCGGGGAGAAATGAGGTGGAAGCCTGTCGAAATGGAGGCTATAGCCCTCTCGGACGACCTGGAGAATCCAAGTATCCGAGGTGATGAGCACCCACGATGGGGCAAAGCAGGACAGGCGTCCCCCCACTCGCTGTTGTATCGCCGGAGGGCGAGGGGCCATGCTGCTGGCGTCAAAACCCCTGAGTGGGTTGCGGGGGGGGCTGGCGTTTGGGCCTTCGGGCCCTTTGGTTTATGGTGCCCCTGGCCAGGTTTTCCCTGCGCCGGAGCAGTCGGTGTGGGAATAGCCGGGTACAGCGGGTAGCTGTGATACTGGAGACCTTTCCTGGGGAAGAAGAGCTTCTTGGTTGGCTGCTTCTTCCAAGGCAGAGTGGAGGTCTTGAGGGAGAGATGGGTCCTGGTAATGAACTCTGTCTCGATCTCCGCAGCCTTCTCCTTCATCGACTTACCAAAAAGTTGTTCACCGAGGCAGGGTACGTCCAGGAGCTTCTCCTGCACTCATTGCTCCAAATCCAAGGATTGGAGCCATGCCCGAGCCGATGTCTCGAAGCCATCATAAGAGGCTTGAGAGATGTACTTGGAGCAGTCGGCCACTGATTTCAACAGGGCGCAGAATCTGTCGAGGGGCTCTCCCTCGAGGCCCGTGGAGAAACCTCCCAGTTCCTTAGCCACATCATGTAGAAACATACCGATGTACAATTGATATGCCTGGATGCAACAAGAGAGCATGGAACCTTGATTGGCCTTGCGGCCTAGGGCATCAAGGGCTCTCGATTCTCGGCCTGATGGTACAGATGAGTGAGACTTCGGGCTCTTCTGCTTCCTCATGGCTGATTCCACCACCATCAAGGTGTGTAGGAGTTGGGTCTTTCGGAAGCGCTACACCTCATACACTGTGTCAAGGCACTTGCTCACGATGGAGACCGAGGCTGGGGCCTCCCACACGCGGAGCAATAGCCGAGATAGAATAGGCGGCACAGGCACAGTGAGGGATTCTCTGGGCAGGGACTCGTACTGAAGAATATTGAGTTCTTCAGCATGAGGGTCCTCCTCGACCTGGGTGACCAGGCTGAGGGCCCGAGCCATGTCCCGAATAAACACCAAGAAAGAGGGGTCTTTGGGTGGTGAGCGCCGCTGGAATGCAGGCGGCGAGGGGTCTGAAGGAAGATCCCGGTGGGTACGACTTTCCGGGGAGGTGTGCCCATCGGACTCCCAGTCCAAAAAATCAGACAAGGGATCCGAGCCGGGCGCGTCGCCCTGTCCAATGGCTGGTGGCCTGGAGCTGCAGGCCCTGGACGATCTTGCCTACGATGAACAGGAGAGCGAGTGAGACCGACGTCGAAGACCTTCAAGAGGCCCGTGGCTCTTGGGGGTTTCCTGGATGTATTTGGGCGTCCCACGCAAGGGACCCGCGGTCTCTGGGTGCAAGTCAGCAAAGCTGGCCATGAGCGCCTGCTGGGACGCAATGAACACAAATGTTGCGTTCGAGCGCCAGCATACAGGACGCTCATGCAGGCATGGAGCCCTGGGATGCCGATACCAGAGTCACCGGATCGGGCTTCAAGGAGGAGAGGGGGTCCTCACCAGGACGACCCTCAGGAGACTGGGTGCCTTCGCTGGAGGCCTCCATTTCCCTGCGAGGTACCTTGCGGGGCTGCTCCTTGTCCGACTCTCAGGAATACTGAAAGGGACTAAGCGACCGGGTGGGGGAGTGCTCGTGCTTGTCATGCGTCCCGGACAGCGACTTAGAGGCCTTCTTCTTTTTGCGTCATTCCACCTTGGGAGACCCCTGGTCGGAGTGCCGCTGAGAACACGGGGCTGCTGGGGGTGAACCCATCGGAGGAGAGACGACCGAGGGCGCCACCGGGGATTCCGAGGCTGCCTTTCGGAAAATGTCTTCGGACTTCTACTTATGACTGACCAGGGCCTTAGAGGACATTTTCTTGCAGAGCGAACAGAGCTCTGGGTCATGGTCAGCTCCCAGGCACCGCAGACAACAGTCATAGGTGTCCGTAAGCGACAGGTTCCTAGAGCATTTTTTAAACCCGGTGGCCATGGGAGCAAAAATGGCCCCTGCGAGGTTGAAGACCCACGCAGTTGGAAAGAAAAAAGGGCGCGAAGCCCAAACAAAAAAAAAAAAAATAGGAAAAATGTGTATCCCCGGGAGCTCTGAAGTAGAGCAGGGGAAAGGACGGATAGAGGACTGATGCAACCGGAAAAAAAGAGAGCCTGTTAAGGCGAGGAAAATGAAACTTTTTCCGAGGACCAAGGACGTGCGTCTGAAGGGCTCCGTGGGAAAAGGGAGACTGAGCAAGATGGCATCCTTGGACGGGAAGAGGACCATGCATGCGTGGTAGCAATCCCAAAGGCTTTCTTTGAAAGCTGGGGAATTGCTCTGCGTGGGCTCCATCGGTGCCGACGTCACCCATAAGTGAGGACTGACTTCCTGCTTGTTCCTGGAGAATGAGAGACAAGCAGTTGCCCCAAAAGAGGTTTGCCCTCGATGGGGTGGTGGTTCGCTGAGATGGCACTCAGGTGAACCGTGATCGAGTTAGACTTCAGCCCAGACTGCGAGAGATGGAGCAGGTACTGCAAGACCAAACTGGTAGGGCATGAAAATGGGTTCACTCAAAGCTCCAAGCACTACACCGAGAACTGATGCCACTTTAAGGCATAAGCCCGTCTTGTCGAGTCCTTTTGTGAGGCCAAAACAATGTCCTCAATCTCCTCGGGAAGATGGTAGGAGCTAGAGCGACCCACTCAGCTGTCAAGCTGTGAGGGATAGGGACCTCTGATTGGAGTGGAGAAGCAGACCCTCCTCCTGCGTCAGCAGCTCCAGTGAGAATCCAAGAGGGACTGGGGGCTCCGTCAAGAGAGGGAGCAGCAGGGGAAACCAAGGCTGCTGGGCCACCTCGGGGCTATGAGAATCATTGAGGCCCTGTCCTGCTGGACCTTGAGAAGGGTCTGGGCAATGAGGGGCATGGGGGGAAAGGCATATAGCAGGTTCATTTCCCATGAGATGAGGAAGACATCTGGGGCCACCCTGCCCGGGTGCCGGAGAGGACCTCAGAACCGGGGGAGCTGCGAATTCGCAGGACTGGCAAAGAGGTCCAGGTCTGGAGTCCCCCAATGCTGGAAGAGTCACCGCGCCATCCGGGGACACAGGTGCCACTCATGCGGCCGGAGGACTCTGCTGAGCCAGTCCGCCAATGTATTGTCTTGGCACAGGAGGTAAGTGGCCCGGATGGTCATGCCCTGGCTCACCACAAAGGAGCATAGGGCTGTTGCCTCCGAACTCGGTGCTGCAGGCAGTCCCTGAAAATCTTGAGTGCAAGGCAGACAGCCCGGAGCTCCAGCAGGTTGATCTGCTGCTGGGACTCCTCGGAGGACAAGGTCCTTTGAGTGTGCCACCCCTCGCAGTGGGCTCCCCAGCTCGCCAGGAGGCATCCGTTGTTAAGATCACCTGATGTGCCGAAGCTTGGAAGGGCATACCTTGAAGCAGGTTCTGAGACTCCTGCCACCAAGTAAGAGACTTCGCCGTGCTGGGAGAGACCGAGTTGGGGTCTCGGAGGCGGCCTGTTGACTGTGTCCATTGCACTTGGAAGCACCACTATGCCGTCTGCATGTTGAGGTGGGTATTGGGCATGACATGGACCATGGAGGCCATGTGGCCAAGAAGGTGAAGCATCATCTGGGCCGAGACGGTGCTGCGGCATTGCACTTCGGATGCCAGGGACACAAGGCAGTCCGCCCTGTCCTGAGGAAGGAAAGCCATGGTCTATAGGGTACCCAAGCAAGCCCCGATGAACTCCAGGGACTGAACTGGAGTGAGGTGAGACTTTGGGTAATTGATCATGAACCCCAGATGCTCCAGGAGGCGAATGGTGCGGTCCGTGGCCTGTCTGGCTTTGGAGGCCATGCCCCTTGTTACGAGCCAGTCATCTAGATATGGATAGATGAAGGTGCCCTGCAGCCATAGGTGGGCCACAGCCACGCCCAGGCCCTTCGTGAAGACCCATGGGGCGGACACAAGGCCGAAGGGAAGTACCCTGTACTGGTAATGGCTTCTCTGAAACCATGAAGCGGAGGCACTTTCTGTGTTTGGGATGGATGAGGATGTGAACGTAAGCATCCTTTGAGTCCAAGGAGCATAGCCAATTACCCTGATGGAGGTATGGCAGTAACGTTCCAAGGGAGAGCATCTTGAATTTCTCCAGCACCAGGAACTTGTTTAGGTTCCGCAGGTCGAGAATGGGCTGAAGGCCCTCTGTCCACTTTGGGATGAGGAAGTATCGGTAGTAAAACCCCCATCCTCGGAAGTGCAGTGAGACTGGTTCTACCGCCCCATCCTCGAGGCGGCTTGCGAGCTCCTGACTCAGGAGGGCCTGGTGCTGGGGAAGCCAAACTGATTCCCCAGGGAAGTACAGAGGAGGGGCCTGGTCCAGATGGAGAAGATAGCCCTCCTGAACGACCTGGAGGACCCAGGCGTCGGTGGAGATGGACTTCCACCTGTGGGAGAAATGGATCAGACACCCCCCCCCCCCCCGATGGATAGCCGCCCTGTCCGAGGACAAGAGGCTATGCCGATGACGTAAAAAAACATCGAGGGTGGCTGAGCCGGCGCCGGGGGTTGGGTCTTGAGACCCTTCGGCTTACGAGGGCCATGGACCGTGGTCTTGCCCCGACTGCCCTGAACGGGGGTCGACGTTGGCAGATAGGCCGGGTAGCCCCTTCCAATGGAAGAAAGGCTTCTTGCTTTACTGCTTCTTCCTGGGGAGGGAGTAAGTTTTTCAGGAGAGGCAAGTATGAGTCACGTAGTCTGTCTCAATCTCCGCTGCCTTATCCTCCATGGACTTGCCAAATAGTTGCGCCCAGAGGCAAGGGACATCCAACAGCTTCTTCTGGACCCACTGTTCCAGGTCCAAAGACTGGAGCCAAGCCTGCTGGCAGGCTCCAATGCCAGCCACTGCCACCCAGGCGGAAGACTCAAAGCCATTGTACGCTGCTCGCAAGAGGTACTTTGAGCATTTTCCAATGGACTTTGAGAGGGCCTGAAAACGCCGGAGATGGTCTCCGTCAAGGCCCACTGCATAGTGAGGTCACGGAAGAACATCTCAATGTATAATTGGTAAACTTGGATGCGGCATGACAGCATGGAGCCCTGATAAGCCTTGCATTTGAGGGCATCAAGGGTACAAGGCTCTCTGCCCAGAGGGACTGACGAACTAGTTTTCAGGCTCTTTAGCTTCCACATGGCTGATATGACCACCATTCAAGGTATGGGGAAGCTGGACGTTCCGAAACCCCGGACCCTGCTGAACCCTATACATAGCATCCTGGTGCTTGCTCACAATAGGGACAGAGGCTGGGGTCTATCACATGCGGAGGAGTCGTCGGTTCAGAATGGGAGGAACCGGCACCGAGAAAGCTTCTTTTGGAGGGGCTTCATACTGCAGAATACAGAGCTCCTCCGCGTGGGGCTCCTCCTCCGACTTGGTGGCGAGCACTAGGGCCCGCACTATGTCCCAGATGAACTCCAGAAAGGTGGTTTCCTCGTGAGGTGACCGCTGCCTCTGCATGAGTGGTGACATTCCCAAAGGCTTTCTTTGAAAGCTGGGGAAATGCTCTGCATGGGCTCTGTCGGTGCCGACATCACCCATACGTGAGGACTGACTTCCTGCTTGTTCCTGGGGAAGGTCACGTTCTCTGCTCCCAGGTCAGATGTTAACAAGTTCTTCAGACATCTAGCACTAGAGGTTCCCACAGGAATCCTTTAAGTCTTTGGCTGTTAGAACTGGTGGAGCAGGTAGATGGGGGCACGACACGTTCAGCGAGCCTCAGCTTGCAGCCCTTGACCAGAGGTGGGTTGGGAGGGTAGGTCAGAAGATATAGAAATCCTGCAGTTAGGAATAATTCTGCTAAGATGCTACTACTACTATTTATCATTTCTATAGCACTACCCAATGTACACAGCGCTGTAGACACACACGAGAGACAGTTCCTGCTCCACAGAGCTTACAATCCCTATCTTAAATAAATAGGAATAAAGACTAATAAATACAAATAAACAAAGTTAAGAATGGAAGGGGGAACCACTTTATTGGATTAACGTAATACATTTTTGACTAGCTTTCAAGAACTAAAACCCCTTTCTCAAGCCGAGACAGAGTACAAGGCAAGCACAGTACTTTATCCATCTTAAATACAGAGCATGCAATTAGGACATGTGCTGACTTGGAACAGACACGCAAACAGATGTGACATCCACACATTGCCACAACACATTCAATTAGGTTTGTCAACAGACTAAGCTTAGAAAGGGTGAAAAAATAGAGCCCAAATTCTATAAAAAAAGCAGCTGAATTATTTTGAAATTATCTACACACAATAATATACCTTTCCATCCTTGTAAAAAATCCAGCAATTAAGTAATGCTCTTGAGAAATATTACTACTTCTGAGTAATAGGCAAATTCTGATAATCAGGGTGATGAGAATAATCTGACCCTTCATGTATACCTCACAGTCTAATACTTAAATAGGGACATCTTTGGATATGGAAGGGAGGTTTGGATATGGAAGGAAAGCTTATTTTGGGCACAGACTGTTAGGAGATTTTCAAAAGGAAGAAGCAAAAAGGAGATGGGCCATACTGTGAACGCAGCTCAATCAGCATAAACAAAATGAAGGCAGGAGAGGGAAGCAGAGAATGAGTGAGCTTGGTTTATGGATATCCGTGGCAGAGGTCATTTGAATTTCAATCTCAGGAGCTCCTCTCACTCACAAGCTAAACTATCAGCCCATATTTTCTTCTCTTGATCTCAAACTTTGTGATCACCATCAGCATCCTTTAACAGCAGTGCACAACGGCCCATGTGTGCTTTTCAAAGAATGCTGGCCAATTCTCAGAAATCCAGTGACAAAATCCCTATCAAAAAGACCACGAAAAACACCTGATCACCATCTGGAAATTCATTCAGTTGCCGTGTCTGCTCTCTGTCAGTGTCACTAATGGAGTCATTGTCAGCGCTCTGTCTCCAGCTTAGATGCTGCATTGTAGCACTACTCCCTTAGTTTGGCAGGTGTAAGAAACAAGGCCAGAACCTTAGCATTGAAAAAAAAACTGGGCGTAAATCAGACTGAACCATCAAGTGGACAGGGAGTTCACCTAGAAAGGTCACTTCTTGGGTTTGGCAAAATCAAGGCAAAACAACAGTCCTGGCAGCGATACAAACTTGAAAAACCATCAGTTACCAGCAGGGAGGGTAGATCATTTTCAATTTGCTCATTTATCCAGGTAAGTGGCTTTTGGAAATTGCCCTCAATGGAAGTACATTTACAAAGGATTGTTTTGTGTGAATATACTAGTATATGCATATAAAAGGCCTCATAAAATTACCATATGTGTTTATAAATGCACAAGAAATGAGCTTTTTTCAGTGGAAAGGAGTGGGTCATAGGATGAGGGTGAAAAGGGGTAGATTCGAGAGGAACATAAATAAATATTTTTTTACAGAAAGAGTGGTGAATATGTGGAACAACCTTCCAGTGGAAGGGATAGAGACCACGACAGTCTATGAATTCAAGGGAGAGGAAGGGATTGTCGAGATGCACAGTTGACGTGCTTGAGTCAACTGGATAGGCCCTGTGGCCTTTATATGCCATGTTTTCTCTGTTTCTATGTTCTAACAAAAACTCATAGTAAGGCCATAGTCATGGCAGCACATGCCACCTACCCCAAGACAATAAGATCATGTTAATGCAACATACAAGTTATCGAGTTAAATATAATCTTTGGGCTACAGAAAGGAAAACCTACCGAAGGAAAATGAGGTTGTATTCTTTCTATTCTATCGGCACTTAACTCATGAAAAAAAATCTTTTGGTTGCTGTCCTCTACTGGCAAAAACTGCTGGTGTATGGACATGGCATGTAAATTCTCTCTTTCTGGTGAGTTTTAGAGATGTTGTTACATCGAAATGGGATGGAAATAGTCAGATGACCCCTGTCTCTAACCCAATAACCCAGCTCAAGAGTATCCAATGATGTTCAATAGTCTTCAGTACTGACACATTCAATCCCAGTTCATTAAAACCACAGGAAATATAATAGCCATGAATCAACCAAGTTGAGAATGTATTTTCAATCTGATCACCATTAAAGCCAGCAAAGTTGAAAATCTTTCTTAAAGAATGGATCTGACAGAATTGTGTCTGCTATGCTATCAACAGTCATCATTAGACAAATTACTAATGTGTATTTTCCTAGGTCAAAGGCTCTGGAATGAGATATAATTCACTTCAATTGGATGAAAACAGATGGAAAAGATAAAGTCCAAGGGGGAGGGATGGATATAGACTTGCACAGAATTACATACACATATAAGTATGACCAAGCAAATGATAAAGTATAGAGAAGTTTCTCTTATTTAGTGACTGGGGGCAAAATGCGTAGTACATCTGGCCTGGTAAGTCAGCTATAACAACACAAAAGATTTATTGTGAATCCTTAAGGAGGATGAGATCATTGGTCGGCTTCTTTGTCTTTTCTAAAATTAAAGCGGGACGTTCTCAGCTCCTATCTACTCTACTACACTGGAGCTGGGAACAAAGACATCCTCTTAGTGAGGAGCAAATACACTGAATGAATGCTGAAGCATGTGTCACTCAGCAGGGTAAGAATCCCTGCACTGTTCTCTATAGCTTGTTTCCTGCCTTCAGTAAAACAAAGAGGGTGCAGACTGTGAAAATGTAGGATAGGCTGCATGTCAGCTTTTAGTTACTCCAGAGTCACTTTGCAGACAGACAACAATGTACTAAAATACAGCATGCATGCACAGTTTTTCTACTAGGATTTATATACAAATACTCCTTTGAAAAACTGCACAAAATTTGATAACGGGAATTTTCACCCCCAAAAATTCTGTGAAATGTAGTTTTACTAAGCGCAAATCATTAACGGGCACAATTTTTTCAGTTGAGATAATCTGCATAATTTTGCACTGCAGCAGTTCATTAGCTATTAATTTTTATAATATTTTGTATGTGGAAAACTTCGTGTGACGTTATTTACTGTGAATGCAAAAACTTCATACATCGTACTTCATGCACTAAAACATCAAATAATGTGCCCTATACTCATATTTCAGAATGCAGTATAATTGTTGTTACAGACTGGAAATCTCTGAGAAACACAGTTCTGGCCATGTTTAAATGAGCTCCTGAAATGTTATACTGGAAGATCACTGTGCGTCTCACTCAAGTTTGACCAAAACAGACTCTAGTGGGGAGAAGTCATCCTTGCTTTCATGTAATATGTTCTTCCATTCATTATCATTATAACAGTGGTCCCCTCAGGTTCAGGGCTACCAAAAACTCATTAGGCTTTCAGACTATCCAAATTGCTGCTTTTAATGTTCCTTTTATTTCAGAGCTGATTTTGAGGGCCATGTAGCAACACATGAACAACTTTGCAGTTGGCATCTCCTATTCAAAATACAAGTTCTCTTGGCTCAAGAGCAGGGAGAAGAAAATGTGGCTGGGAATACTACGGATGCAATGGAAAGAAGTGGAATGATACACAGTAGCTCCAGGTCTTAGTTGGAAAAGTTGAAAAACCGTAAAAATTTCTTCTCGGAATAAAAATACAAAAGACATTTTAACAATTATTTTTGGATCTCACGAATATGAATAGTACATTCCATATGTTAAAAAGCCTCTTTTTACATGTACAAACTTAGAATCTTACTGGTTTGTATCAAGTTTTGGAAATTTTGTTTTGAATATTCTAATTCCTTAAATAGAAAGAAAATCATAAATTTGGACTTAATAACAAAAATTCTCTTTTATGCAAAACCTCTATATAATATCAGACTGTTTCTAACATACGGGGCCAGATTATCTCACATCCTGTTCCTATACTGCAAAGTATTACTGGACTTAAAGTGAGAGCCTGAAATTAGGGCTGGCTCATCTATCAGATGAGATCAGGCAGTTACCTAGGGCGGTAGCTTCGCAGGGGCAGCAAAGAGCAGCAACGGTCAAAGAGAAATGATAGAGCCTAACAGTCACATAAACTCAAAGAGCCATCAGCACATACTTTTATTGCAAGGAGAGTTGCTGTACACATGCACACAAATCAAAGTTTAATATTTAAAAGCATTTTGCCCACTTATTCTTTTTTTAGTTTATTTATACATGTTTTAAAAATTACAAATCAAGATAAACCCTTAAATATGAAATTGCAATGTAATGTGTGCCTTTAAGTCAATGCTGACTCCTGGTAACCCAGCAGCTCCTGGGTTTTCTTGACAGTGTAACTGGAAGTAGACTGCCAGGCCTTTCTTCTGAGGCAATGGAGGGTTAAGTGACTTGCCCAAGGAGTGTTAGTGGGAATCGAACAATGGTCTCTTGGTTACCAAGCTAGTGCTCTAACCACTAGGCTATTCCTTCACTCGAATATGAAATTACAATTCCGATTGGAAAACAGGAAATAGTTACCTTCAGGAAAGCAAAGTTACTCACCTGTAGCAGGTGCTCTCCATGGACAACAGGCTAAGTACTCACATATGGATGGCATCATCAACAGAGCCTTTGCATGGGAGCTTTCCCAACTCCTTCCGGAAGCTTTTAGAAAGCTTCACTGTGCATGTGTGTGTCTTCCCGCCTTCTGCCATTTCTCCTCAGTCCTATGTACAGCTGAGAGGAAGTCAACTCCAAGAGGAGGTGGGAGGGTTGCAAGGACATTTCCTGCTGTTCATGGAGAACACCTGTTACAGGTGAGTAACTCTGCTTTCTTTGTAGACAAGCAGGACTAAATCCTTATGTATGGGAATGCCCAGCTACAGGCTGCCTTTAACAAAAAATAGGGGAATATTACCAAATGCTGAAACTGAGGCACCATAAAGGATATTTTTGATGGCAAAATTGTTCAATTATTTAAGGCAGCCTAAACAGAAAGAAATGGACCTTGGGGGACAGAGTTGGATTCTAATCCCCAAAAATATTCTGCAGTACTCATTGGCTAAATCTGCTGTCACATTGGGGAGTCCCCCTTCAAAGAATAGTGGGAAGTGGTCCATGTTGCAGCTTTGCATCTCTCTTCTATGGGGATGTGATGGAGTGTATGAGAAGCTCCCCATCCCCCGTACTGATATGCCTCCAGCCAGACTAAGGACATGCCCCTTTAAGCACCAGAACCCAGCTTGAGTATACCTGAGAAGGGTGTGACCGGGGATGGCCCTTTTAACTGGGAGGGAAGAGAAAGAAGGGAAGAGAAGAGCCCGAGATGTTCCCTAGTATGGACCACCTACCTCTAAGGAGATCCTATGAGAAGGTAGGAGCTGGGATGTTCCACACATTGGTCTGTAGGCTTGTGGTGTTACTGCTGTGAAGTCCAGAATGAAAGAACTTTGAGGGAGGAGAGAACTGTTTCTCTGCTACTGCTTTGAAGCCCAGAGTGAAAGAACTTTGGAAGAGGGGAGAACTGTTTCTCTACTGCTGTGGAGCCCAGAGTGAAAAACTTTGGGGGAGGGGAGAACTGTGTCTGCTACCACTGCTGTGAACTCCCTGTAAATAAAGCATTTTCCTTTAACCCTCCACCTGGCTCCATGGGTGTTTGTGTCCTGACCTGCTTGCAGCGTCCTAGAAGCGACCAAGCGTCAGTGGAACATTGACACAGCCATGGCTTTGACACTGTGAGCCGTGATATGTCCCTTAAGGCTCAGGTCTACCTGGTCATAAGTGAGAGAGATACAATCTGCTAGCCAAACTGAAGGAATGCATTTGGAGACAGCAGCACCTAGCTTGCTAAGATCAAATGAAACAAAAGTTGGATGGAGTTTCTATGGGCTTCTGTCTGCTCTAAATGGACAGCATCCAGAGTGGGATATTTGATCGTCCAGATAGGGAAGGACGAAGCATCCTATGGTTCGAAGGTAAGCAGCTACTACAACAAAGCACTTGGTGAAGACCTGAGGTACTGATGCGAGCCCAAAGGGGAGCACCTGGTATCGATAGTGCTGGTTTTCCAGCACGAACCTGAGGTACTTTCTGTGACTTGGGTGGATTGGGATGTGTGTGTATGCATCCTTGAGATCCAAGGAGCACAGACAGTCGTCCTTTAGAAAATAAGGGAGCAGAGTTCCCAGTGAGACCATCTAGAACCACTTGCACATGAGAAACTGGTTGAGGTTCCTGAGGTCCAGAATTGGTCCAAACCCCCCTGTCTTTTTGGGGACCAGAAAGTTCCAGGAGTAAAACACTTTTCTGACCTGAGTCAGCAGAACTGGCTCGATGGCAAGGTCGGTCAGCAGAGTACAGACCTTTTCCTGCATCAGGCTTCAGTGCAGTGGGTCCATGGAGTACTCCTCTTAGACGAAGAGAGGCAGCAGCTGGGCAAAGTGTAGCCAGTAGCCTTGCTGGACAAGCTGCAGCACCCAGGCATCTGAGGTTATAAGGGGCCACCTGTGGGCGAAATGGATGAGCCGCCCCCCCCTACCTGAGGGGAAACTCTGACAGGTAAGGGACAGTTGGCTATGCTCCTGAGGAACCCGTCAAAAGCCCATACCTGGTTTGGGCTGTGGGGGCTGGCTAGGCCTTCTGAGGCTTCTCCTGCCATTGCTGCTGTCAGGGGGGCCTGTGCCTTTGGCTGGACACTCTGGGGCACCGGACAGTACCGGCACGGACGCGGGTAGAAGGCCTTCTTACACTAGTACTTCTTACATGAAGAATCCATAGTTTTCCTCGAGAGCATCACGTGCTCCTTACATAAGAACATAAGATATGTTATACTGGGTCAGACCAAGGTCCATCAAGCCCAGTATCCTGTTTCCAACAGTGGCCAATCTAGGTCACAAGTACCTAGCAGTTTCCTGAGAAGAAACAGGTTCCACAATACTTGTATTGGGACAAGCAGTGAATTTCCCGGGTCCCCTTTAATAATGGTTTATGAACCTTTCCTCCAAGAACTTGTCCAAACCTTTTTTAAATCCAGCTACACTAACAGCTTTTACTAAATCCTCTGGTAATGAATTCCAGAATTTGATTACGCATTGAGTGAAAAAATATTTTCTCTTATTTGTCTTATATCAGTCACATTGTAGCTGCATTGCATATCCCCTAGTCTTTCTACATTTTGATGGCGTAAACAATCGATCTATGTTTACCCGTTCCACTCCATTCATTTATTTATAGATTTATAATTTATAGTTTTTATAGCTCCTTCTCGAGCTCACCGGCTTTCTCTTTGACCGGCTTCCTGAAAAGGTTCTCCCTACTGCAATGAATGTTGACCAGCTTATCCTGGGCCCATTGCTCCAGGTTGGAGGACTGGAGCCAGGCCAGCCACGAGGCACCGATGCCCACCACCGCCACTCTGCAGGCGGACTCAAAAACATCATATATGGCTTGCATGGCATACTTAGAGCAATCCTTGCTGTAGCCTACCAGAGCGTGGAAGGAATCGAGGCAGTCAGGAAGGACATGGGCGGCAAACTCTGCCAGATTCAACCTGATGTCCTTCAGGAACATACCCATATATAGCTGGTAAGAAAGGAACCGGGCCACCACCATGGAGCCCTGCTAGCATCTCCTCCCAAAGGAGTCCAGGGTCTTGGCCTCCCGCCTTGGGGTACTGAGGAGTGAGTTTTGGTGTTCTTCACGCGCTTCAAGGCTGACTCAACCACGATGGAGATGTGTGGTAGTTGGGGCTTCTCAAAGCCCGGTGCCTTCTGGACCCAGTACATTCAGTCCAGTTGCTGGCTGAAGGCAGGAACTGTGAGGGGATTCTCTCACAGCTGCAGCAGCAGTCTCTGCAAAACATGATTCACCGGCAGCGTCACTGCCTCCTGGGATGCTGAAGGAGCTCAAGTTCCTTTGCCCTTGGCTAGTCCTCCAACTGAAGGGAGAAAGATATGGCCTTGGTCATATCCTGCACAAAGTCCTGAAAGGACATGTCCTCCAGGGGCGATTTACACCACTCATACAGAGGGGACGGATCAGAAGGAAGGTCAGGAGATTTCCTGTGTGAGATGGCAGAGCCCTTCTTGGTTTCCCAGTTCTTGGACTCCAAGAAGAAATCAAAGTAGTGTCGGGTTTCCTCCCACCTTCTACTCCAGTCATGCGGAGAGAGTGGACAGCGGTAGGACCCATGGCACCCCAAGTGAGAAAGGGGGTGTCTGGGGACATCTGAACTTGATATGTTTTACAGGGAGATTGCCGTGGGAACCGGCATAGATTCTGATCTCCTGCCTGATGTGCCTGACTCTACCAGCAGTGCATGGGTCTCCAGGATGGGCTGGATGGAGTGTGGTGATGATGCTGAAGCCATCGCAGAGCCTGCATGCCGCAAGGCTAAGACTGCCACCATGTGAGCCTCAAGGGACCTCAGGCATTCCTCGAGTAGCACCGCCTCAGAGGGGACCGGGGCTGGGACTGCAACTTCGGCACTGATGCAGATACCTCCAGCAGGGACTCTACAATGACAGGCTCATCGAGAGACATCCAGCTGCCCTCCAGGGATGTGGGGGTCGATTCCTCCCATCTGGGGGTTGATTCTCCTGCCAGGGAAGCTTGGTGGGCAACTCCCTGCCCTTGCTGTCCACACTGCGCCGGGAAGGGCTGCGGTGTCGATGCACCCTAGGCTTGTCCCGATGCTCAGACTGCCCCTTTTGACGCTGACTGGATCAGTGTCAGGTCCTTTCTAGATTCCAGTTGGACATCGACAGAGTCTCCCGCTCAATGCCCTGGCCCCTTGGTTCTGAATGCACCCGGGCATCCCACCCAGTTGACGCCTCAGCGTAACTCTGCAGCGGCATCACCAATGCTGGAGCTGAGGATGCTGAATCCAATGTTCCGAAAAGGGACTCCTTCTGCTTTTACCAGTCCTTCAGGCCCCTCCTCATCATCTGCAGACAAAGCTGGCAGGACACGGGCAGGGGTCAGGCCCAAGGCACTGCAGCCAACAAATGTGCCTGTCCTTGACCAAAATAGTGCGGCCACATTTTATTTATTTTATTTATCATTTCTTATATACCGCCTTTCATGATATCAAGGCGGTTTACATTGAACAAACTGAAATTACATTGAACAGGGCATTATAACTTGGAGATAACTATTTTACAGGGAACATGGGCTATGAAGGGTTAAGTGGCTTGCCCAAGACCACAAGGAGCACCTGTATTTTGTGCATTTCTTAAAGCCACTCACCAGCTTAGACACGTCTGGGAGGATCACGTCAGCAAGGTTGAAGGCCTTGATTGTGACAGCAGGTAAAAAGGCTCAGAAAGGGAAAAGCACAAAAGATAGCAAAAAAAAACAAAGAAAAAGAAAAATATTGGCTGGGAGTCGACTGTTGACAGGAGGTGAAAATTACTCAAGAAAAAATACCCACAGGAGGAAAATGGAGAAAAATATTTTCCGCTGATGCAAGACACATCCTACAGACTCCACAGAAAAAAAAGAGACTGGAGAAGATGGTACCACAGCAGGCGGGAAGGCAGGGGTGCATGTGCAGTGCAGTGTCCAAAGGTTTCCAATGGAAGCTGGGCAGCATTCCACGTGGGTTCAGTCAGTGACATCACCCATACGGGAGGACTTACTTTCTGCTTGTCCACAGAGAAAGGATCTACCAGTAGGAAGACCCCCTTTGAAAACTGCCCACAGGGCTCCTCATGGGAACAGCATATGTGCTCTGTGGTTCCAAATGCTCTCTTTGTGAAAGAATACTTTAGAGTAGAATCAACTAAGTCCTTATGGTCGGAAGCTTCAGGAATCATATGTTTATTTTTTTCTGGGAAACAACTGAAATAGCTGCAAAAAGCTTTTGAGTCCAGCTTTTTATTGATCTTCTCCACTGAATACAGGAAAGAAAATAATCTCACAGAGACAGAACACTCTGCCTAGATATCGCCATTCTTCTCTTAGCATCTCTTTTACCATTGGATGCGCAGGGGAGAAAAAATCTTTGACCATCTTTAGGTATTGGAAAGGACCAGCTCTCCTGTTTGTCAGCTTATTCCAGTTATATTTTTGAGAATGTTCCTCATTTAAGATACATTCCCTCTTTTTCTAAATCGGAAAATACACCAGAAACCACATTTCATTTCTGCAAGCCCCCTTTGTCTGGGGATTCGATTTTTTCTCTTTCTTATTAGATTTTGATTATTTTGCATGGATGTCAACTAACTTAATTATTTTGTTAATTCAGGAGACTAATCACTGAAGGCGAAACCAGGTTAATCTGTAGTTGTCTGCTAGCCTAAATATCATTTCATGTTTTTCTGGAGATTTTTTAGGGAGGTGGGGTGGGTGGTGGGAGCGTTCTTGCTGCTTGGGGGCTTTCTTAAATCTCTGATCTCCTGACAGTCATGTTAACAGCATTAGGAATTAGAATTCAAAGTGTCTCACTCCCTCCCCCTCCACTCACACACTACTTGTTTTATTACAGACATAATTTAAAATCAGAGATTTTGAAAATACCTCCCCAGTTATTCTGGTATGTCTATAACTGCTGAACAATAGCATTAGAACTAATTTACACTGAGTGCAGGGAGCTAGAGCACACCAAAATGTCAGGAGAGAAGCAACACTCTATGAAAGTCAAATCTCTAACATATGAGTTCCTTGCTGCTGTAGGAAAAGCCTAATAGATCTTGTACCAGTCACCGTTCAAGTTACTTAACAATGTCGTAAATTAGGGCTGGAAGTAGCAATCAAAATCCAATCATGTTAATGCTAAAATCTGACAGTTATTTAAGCCTGTTGGCCCACCTCACAGAACTGACACCATGCTGCAGTAAGAGCTTCTACCCAAAGCTGGCACCTCTACAGTCCTAATCCTACTCTCTTCATCAAAGTTCCAGGCCTTATTCAAGCCAAGGAATTCCACATTTGAATGGAACAAAAAGTTCAACAAAGATGTTTGCTTTTATTAGGGAACCTGGTTCCCAACACCAGACTGTCACTAGAAGCTGAGCAAAGGTGTAGTAGAAGAAACACTCTTCCAGCCACCCTGCCTTACTGGAACCAAGGGAGACTTAGGATGCCGGGAGGGGGGGGGGGGGGGGGGGATGCAGGAATCATGACCATATCACCTCTGTCACCCGTAAATCCCTTTACATCCTGCATCACATCAGGTTTGTCCCTTTCTTTCTTCCTCAGCCTTGACTACCTTATTACTTTCTCTTGCCATTTCACAATTGGATTATCGTAACATTGTTTATGCCAGACTTCCCAAACACCAGTTTCACAGACTTCAACTCATTCAGAATACTGTCATCCACCTCCTTACCCAGCCTCTCGCTACGATCATGTCACTCCCCTTCTGATATATTTTCACTGGCTCCCTGTTCAGTATCACATCCATTTTACTTATTTATTTAGCCGTGCTTATATACTGCTTTTCACTGGGTCAATTTTAAGATTCTTATGCTGGTTCACAAAGTTCTTCACACAAGTATTCCATCCTTTTTTTTTTTAAATTTTCCTCCACATCACTCCCTTCGCTCACTTCTTTCCAATCACTTACACCTTCCCTCTGCTTCCCAGGCCAAATATGAATCAACTCAACACTCTGTTTTCTACTTCCTAGGCCCCTATCTCTGGAACAATCTTCCCCCTGCTCTTTGTCTTGAACCCTCTTACACTACGTTCAAATCCCAGCTCAAAACCTTTTTGTTCTATGAAGCCTTTGATATTCCTACTACCTAATACACCAGGTCCCTAATGATGATAACCTCTTTTCTCTCTCCCCCTCTTAGTGTGGATGTGATTCTCTCTATTAAACCACCCTGCTATTTATCAAAGGACAGTATATCAAATTTTAATAAACAACAACTGCAGAAGGGTGGAATCAGAATGATAGGTGGGAATGCTACAGTAGGAATAACAGTAGGGGGAGGTTTGGATGCTGTAGCAAATACTGAAGTTGGGAGAGGAAGTCCTTGTCGAGAAGGTGCCCTGGGATGTACCTCTTCCCATTTGAAAACTTCATGCTAGTTCTAGATGTTTACTACAGCCCTGGACAGGGCCGAGATTTGGGGCCTGTGTACTCCAGATTTCTTCTCATTTGGTGCCTATGAGAAAATGCTTCATCCACAGGGCCCTTATCATAAGAGACCAGGCTAAATTTAGCTTCTGGTACAAGGCAGGGCTATCACAAGGGGACGATAAGCAGGGTGATGGTCCTAGGTACCTTAACCGGGATGGAACCAGGCTGCTGGCATTAACCTTTAAAAAGGAGATAGAGCAGCTTTTAAACTAGATATTAGGGGAAAGCCGACAGTCGCCCAAGAGCGGATGGTTCGGAAGAAAGTATCCTTGAAGGATACTACCAAAAGCAGAGAGGTTCCACAAAAGAGTAAAGTAGCCCAAATGCCCTCAAGTATGGAGCAGACAGAGCTTAAAGATCCCAATTTACCCATGTCTAACAATAGCCAAATTAACATGAATAAAATACATTCTCTAAAATGCTTGTATGCAAATGCTAGAAGTCTAAAGAATAAGATGGGAGAGTTAGAATATATAGCACTAAATGAAAGGTTAGATATGATTGGAATATCAGAGACATGGTGGAAGGAGGACAACCAGTGGGACACTGTGATACCTGGGTACAAACTATATCGTAATGATAGAGCTGATCAAATTGGTGGAGGGGTTACGCTCTATGTTAGAGAGGGCATTGACTCAGAAAGGATTAAAGTTTTGCAGGAAACAAAATCTGCTGTAGAACCTATATGGATTGAAATTCCATATAAAAGGGGGAAGACGATGGCAGTGGGGGTGTACTATTGAGCACCTGGCCTGAATGACCAAATGGATGATGAAATGCTCAAAGAAATCAAGGAAGCTAACAAAAGTTACAGCGCAGTAATAATAATGGGTGATTTCAATTACCCCGGTATCGACTGGGTCAGTGTCACGTCAGGACATGCTAGGGAGATAAAGTTCCTTGATGAAATAAATGACTGCTTCTTGGAGCAGCTGGTTCATGAACCGACCAGAGGGGAAGCCATATTAGACCTAGTCCTTAGTGGAACACCAGATCTAGTGCAAGAGATAAGGGTGTTGGGGCCACTTGGCAATAGTGATCATAGCATGATCACCTTTGATTTAATTAGTGGAGGAGGGATAGTAAGGAAATCCACAGTACTACCTTTTAACCTATGTTCCCTCTAATTTTCTGTAGGCTGTGTGCGCATAAAATATCAGCTGTGTGCAGCTTTTGAAGGAAGGTAAAATTTTTGTGCGCCACATAATGACACTCGGAGTTTTATACTTTAAAATTTGACTACACGTCAGAATACAGTATGTTACACCACACTGATTTTAATCAAATTAAATGAAAATAGACGATTACTAAATGAAGCGGGAAATTTCTAGTAATTACAATCATAACTTTTAAATTTTAAGACGTCTGTGTTGTTTTCTATCAGAATCAGAGCCGTAATTTTTGTGCGCTCTGTTGTAAAGTATGTGCGCTCTCTCGGCGAGGTGTGTGCGCGTGCACACGCGCACAGCTTAGAGGGAACAGTGCTTTTAACTTTCGAAAGGGAGACTATGATAAAATGAGGAAAACAGTTAAGAAAAAACTAAAAGGAGCAGTTGCGAAGGTTAAAGACGTACATCAAGCTTGGGTGTTGTTGAAAAATACTATCTTGGAAGCCCAGACTAGCTGTATTCCACGCTTTAAGAAAAGTGGAAGGAAGTCCAAAAACTGCCAGCATGGTTTAAAGGTGAGGTCAGAGAGGCTGTTGCCAAAAAAGCATCTTTCAGGAAATGGAAAAAAAGAGCCAAACGACGAAACCTGGAAACAGCACAAGCACTGGCAAGTCAAATGCAAGGCATTGATAGGGCAGGCAAAGAGAGAATTTGAGAAGAAGCTTGCTGCGGAAGCAAAAACGCGAAATAAGGTTAAATTAGACTTACCTGCTAATTGTAGTTCCTGGAGTGGAACAGTCTAGTCCCATAACCTCTGGGTTCCCAATCCAATCCAGCAGCTTGGAGACTGAGAAACTCCACCTTTTTGTGACATCATCCGTATAAGTCTCCGGTGCCAGCCTCATGCCACCAGTAACCTATTGACAAAGAAGACTCACCGGAGAAACAAGTAAGCCAAAGACTATAGTAAACATTGATAACAGTAAAATAGCAACTGAGGGCAAGAAACTCCCAGCCCATTGTAGCACTTAAGAGAAAGTGGGAGCATTCCAACCCCCTGCTTGAAGTAAGGAACAGACCCAGCAGAACCAAGAAAGTAGCCCCTCTTACCTGTGAAGCTGAGCCAATCCGGACATGTGTTTGCCCAGGAACTCTGGGAGGGATATGGGACTAGACTGTTCCACTCCAGGAACTACAATTAGCAGGTAAGTCTAATTTAACCTTCCTGATCGTGTCCCAGTCTAGTCCCATAACCTCTGGGTCTATACCAGAGCAGTGAAACACACTTACACACGGGAGGGACCTGGGCAAACCAGCCTGAAGAACCGCTGATCCGAAGGAGGTCTCCTCCGCCATCTGAACATCCAGACAGTAGTGCCTAGCAAAAGTATTGAGGGACGACCACGTCGCCGCCCTACAGATATCCACCGGCGAAACTAAACGAGCCTCCGCCCAGGAGGCAGCCTGAGCCCGCGTAGAATGAGCTTTCACCCCATCCAGCACAACTCTGCCCTTCAACACATAAGCCGACTCAATGGCTTCCCTAATCCAGCGAGCAATAGATGCTTTAGAGGCCGCTTCACACACCCTTTTTCGGCCCCGCGAAAAGCACAAAAAGTCTATCCGACTTCCGAAAGGACTCCGTCCTCTTGAGATACTTCCGTAAAGCTCTCCGGACATCCAACCGATGAAACCGAGTAGCTGGAGAACTACTGCTATCACCTCGCAATACCGGCAAGGAAATCGCCTGATTAATATGAAACGCCGAGACTACCTTCGGGAGGAAAGCCGGCACCGGTCGCAACACCACTTTAGACGGAAAGAAGGAAAGATAGGGCTCCCTACAGGAAAGAGCCTGTAATTCTGAAACACGCCTGGCCGAGCACACCGCCACGAGAAAGGCCACCTTCAGAGAAAGATCCTTGAGTGAGGCTCTAGCCAGCGGCTCGAAGGGCTCCCCCACTAAGGTCTCCACACAAACGGAAGACTCCATTTGGGAAATACTGGGCGGGTTGGAGGCCGAGCAAGAGAAACCGCTCGGAGAAATCGTTTCACATCCCGCTGGGACCCCCAGCGACTGACCCGCCAGCCTGCCCCTGAAACAAGATAAGGCAGCCACTTGGACTCGCAACGAAGCCGCTGCCAAACCCTTTTTGAAACCATGTTGCAAAAATTCCAGAATTTGCGGGAGGGAAGCTCGTAACGCTTGGTACTGCCGCGCACTACACCAGGCCTCAAAAATCCGCCAAATGCGGACGTAGGACAACGAAGTGGAACGCCTTCTGGACTTGACCAAGGTAGAGATAACCGCTGGAGAATACCCCCGGGAGGTCAACCGCGCCCTTTCAAGAGCCAGGCCGTAAGAGAGAATCGACCCACGTGAGGCATGACCAGCGGCCCCTGAGATAACAGATCCGTTCGGTCGGGAAGACGCCAGGGCCTGGCCACCAGCAACTGCACCAGATCCCCGTACCAAGGACGCCCGGGGGCCAATCCGGCGCAATCAGAATGACATGGCCCCGGAAGCCCTCTATTCTTTGTAGAACTCGGCCGATCAACACCCACGGAGAGAAGACATACAGAAGCTGCTCCTCCGGCCAGACCTGCAAGAGAGCATCCAGACCCTCCGACATTCTTTCCCTGCGCCTGCTGAAAAAGCGGTTGCACTTTGCAGACGCAAAGGTCGCCATGAGATCCATCACCGGCCTGCCCCACCGTCGGACCACCATTTCGAACACCTCGGGATGCAGGACCCACTCCCCGGGATCCACTCTTACCCGGCTGAGGAAGTCGGCCTCCACGTTGTCTACCCCTGCTACATGGGCTGCCGACAGGTCCAGAAGGTGGGCCTCTGCCCAGGAACACAGAGCTTCGGCCTCGGACTCTAGGGACGCACTGCTGGTGCCGCCCTGCTTGTTGACGTAGGCCACTGCCGTCGCATTGTCCGAAAGCACCCGGACTGCTTTCCCGTCGAGGAGCGGCCGGAACTCCCGCAAAGCCAGCGACACCGCCCGGAGCTCCAACCGGTTTATCGCCCAGGCGCTTTCTTGAGCGTCCCAAAGCCCTGAGCGAAGGCTCCCTGGCAGTGAGCTCCCCAGCCCAGCAGACTGGCATCGGTCATCACCGCCACCCAGTCCGGCGATTCGAGGGATTTCCCCCTGTCGAGCGACTGGGGGAGCAACCACCATCGTAGAGACTGACGAACATCCTCCGGACATTCCAGCTTCCGGGAGAGGGAGTCCCGCTGGTGCGACCACCGACGAAGCAGAGCCCTCTGTAAGGGCCTCATGTGAGCTCTCGCCCAGGGGACGGTCTCTATCGCCGCCGCCATGGTGCCCAACACCTGCAGGTAGTGCCACGCGGAAGGCGTCCGGAGCCTGAGAAACCCCTGAACGCGATTCCGCAATTGCAAGGCCCGTTGGGCGGTAAGAAACACTCTTCCGCTCCGCGTATCGAAGCGCGCCCCCAGGTATTCCAGATTCTGGGAAGGCTGGAGATTGCTCTTGGCCAGATTGACAATCCAACCCAGGCTCTCCAGTAGAGAGACTACCCGGGCCGTAGCCTGCACGCTGTCGTCGTGCGATTTCGCCCGGATCAGCCAATCGTCCAGATAAGGATGCACGAGGATGCCTTCCTTTCGCAGAGCCGCCGCCACCACTACCATGACCTTTGTAAAGACTCTCGGGGCGGTCGCTAGCCCGAAGGGCAATGCTTGGAACTGAAAATGACCGAACGGGACCGCAAATCTGAGAAACTTGTGATGCTCCTGCCGAATTGGAATGTGAAGGTAAGCTTCGGACAGGTCGAGGGAGGTGAGAAACTCCCCCTGTCGCACCGCCACTATGACGGAGCGCAGGGTTTTCCATGTGAAAGTGAGACACACGGAGACAGCGGTTGACTCCTTTGAGATCCAGGATCGGGCGCCGAACATCTCCTCCCTTCTTTGGGACCGTAAAATAAATGGAGTATCGACCGCACCCGTACTGATCTACGGGCACGGGCGCAATCGCTCGGAGATCCAGTAACCGCTGTACCGTCAGCCTTAAGGCCGCCCTCTTTGTCACCGTCCTGCCGGGGGAGAGCACAAAGGAATCCCGCACGGGACGCAAGAGCTCCAGAGCATAACCGTCGCGAACAACCTCCAACACCCACTGATCCGTCGTGATGTGGGCCCAGGCGGGAAGGAACTCCCGCAGACGTCCACCCACGGGGGTGGGGGACGACTGGGCCCCCCTCACTTCATTGGGGCTTTTTAAGATTAAGGGAGGAGGAGGAGGAGGTATTAAGTCCGAAACCTCGCCCCGCGCCCCGAAACCCCCGGAAACTCTGTGATCGGAAGGGAAAAACGCCCCCTCTGTCCTGGAGCAGCCCTTTGGGGACAAAAGCGACGAGAGTCCCGCAACTGCCCCCTGGAACTCGATGCCCCCCGAGAGGCCCGGGGCTTGTCCTCGGGCAAACGCCCGCCCTTGGACTCCCCGAGCTCCTTGACCAGCTTGTCCAAGTCCTCGCCGAACAGCAGACGCCCCTTAAAGGGCAATTTGCTCAACCGCGTCTTGGACGACGTGTCAGCGGACCAGTTCCGCAACCAGAGATAGCGCCGCGCTGCGACCGCCGACGCCATACTCTTGGACAGCCCCCGCATAAGGTCGTACTGGAGGTCCGAGAGGTAAGCGGCCCCTGACTCCAGGCGTGCCGCTTCCCCCGCCAAAGAGACTCCTGGCCCTCCTGGACTTTCTGAGACCAACGCAGGCAGGCCCTGGAAACCCAGGCGCCACAGATGGCTGCCTGTAGGGAAAGAGCATTAATATCAAAGACTTGCCTGAGCAAGACATCCAGTTTCTTATCCTGAACGTCCTTGAGCGCCGCGCTAACCTTCCACCGGAATGGTAGTCTTCTTGGTCACTGCCGAAACCGCAGCGTCCACCCTGGGAGGTTGAAACACCTCCTTGTCCCGGTCTAATAAAGGGTACAAACGGCCCATCACTCTGGCACCTTTCAAAGGCGCCTCGGGGACATTCCATTCCTCTTGAATCATCTCCTGAAACACCCTGTGCACCGGGAAAGCCCTCTGAGTTTTCCGGAACACCTGCAGCAGCGGATCTTCCAATGACTTGTCTTCCGCAGCCGCAGGCTCCGGCATGTTGAGCGCTTTTAGCGACTCCACAATGAGGGATGGCAGTTCCTCTCTCCGAAATACTCGCACTACTCTAGCCTGATCCTCCTTGTCAGGGATCTCGCCCTCCTCCAACTCGTCCTCCAAACATACGCTGTGGGCGCCCTCATCCGAGAGAGGGCTTTCCGACAGCCCGGAGAGGTCCGCCAGGGTATCGTCTCCCCGAGGCCTCTTGCTCCTACTCGGGGAAAGGGACCGACGCGGGGACGCCGGACGTTTACCGGCACCACTGGAGCCGCTCGGCAAACCCGCCTGCAACAAACCACTAAAAGCAGAATGTTGAATAAGTGCCACAAACTGTGGAGAAAAAATGGTAGAGAGCTCAGTGGGGAACACCATGGGAGAAGCCGGAGCGCCCAAACCTGAAGACGTTCCTGGCAGCGGTTCCTCATGCGCCAGGGCCGGGAGACGCGACGGCGAAGCCTCTGGCTCGAGCCCTGGCGCTGGAACTGCCTGTGAGGGGGGGTTATCCAGCTCCCGGGCCTCCCCCGCACACTCTTTGCAGACCCCTGCACTTGTGCCCTTCCGTGTCCCACACACAATGCAAAGGGGTTTGGAGGGCATGCTGACCACTGCTGCCTCAACAGAAAAGGAAGTGAGTGAAAAGAAAAAGGCCCAAGGTACACCCGAGAAAATGCCGAAAAAACGCCGAGGGCACAGAGAGAAAAAAATCCCCCACAGCTGAAAAACTGCTGCGCTATAATATCGGAGAGTTTGCCTGCACCTGTATGCTTCCACAACTCTCCCTAAAGAGCAGGGCAACTTCAAAACAAAAAGAACCGGCCCGCGCAGAAAAACCGCGGCGTCACCACGAGGCAGGGCCGCGAGGAAAAAAGAGCGCGAAAGCGCGCTGAGAAACACTGACCGGGCCGCGGCCCCTGCCCGAGCACAGCAAAAACCACGCCGGCTCTAAAGACAGTCCCGCGGCTGCTCGGAGGCTCCCGCCAGCCTAGGGAACACCCTCCGATTCCCCCCAAGGTAAAACTCACCGCACCGCTGAACCGCGGGAGAGAGACAGAGGAGAAGGGGGGGGGGTTAGGAGCAGCCGAACGCGCTAGCAGGCACAGACTTCCGCGTGGCGCCGGCTCTCCCGAAGGCAGACTTACCCCACCGGATCTCGCCCGGGCCGCTGCTGTGTCTCAGGCAAACCTCTGAAACAGCCGGCCACAGCAATGATCTCTGCCCCGAAGAGTAGCTAAGTGCAGGAGGGGGGGGGGGGGGGTGAGGAGGGAGACGGAGGACCCAGAGCCAAAGAGCTGGAGTGCTCCCAATTCCACGAAATAGACAGCAAAGCAGGACTGCAAAATAACTAACAGCTAAATGAAGCCCATAAACTAAGGTGTCTCAATTGTTTCTCCTGTGAGCCCGGGACCCCCGGGCTCCCAACTATCCAGCTGCTTGGAGACTGAGGTAACTGGTGGCATGAGGCTGGCACCGGAGACTTATACGGATGATGTCACAAAAAGGTGGAGTTTCTCAGTCTCCAAGCTGCTGGATTGGATTGGGAACCCAGAGGTTATGGGACTAGACTGGGACACGATCAGGAAAGACCTTTTCAAGTACATTCGTAGCAAAAAACCTGTGAGAGAGTCAGTTGGTCCATTAGATGATAAAGGGGTTAAAGGAGCACTAAGAGGCGACAAGGCGATAGCGGAGAGACTGAATGAATTCTTTGCTTCGGTCTTTACTGAGGAAGATGTAGGGATGTTACCCATGACTGAAGTGGTATTTAAAGGTGCGGAAGAATTGAAGGAAATATCGATACATCGGGAAGATGTCTTACAACTATTAGATAAACTGAAGAGTAGCAAATCACCTGGGCCGGATGGTATACATCCAAGGGTGTTGAAAGAACTGAAATATGAGATTGCAGAACTGCTATCAGTAATCTGTGAACTATCATTAAAATCATCTCTAATACCTGAAGATTGGAAGATCGCCAATGTAACACCAATTTTTAAAAAGGGTTCCAGGGGTGATCCGGTAAACTAGACCAGTGAGCCTGACGTCAGTACCGGGAAAAATGGTAGAAACCATCATAAAGAATAAAATTACTCAGCATGTAGATAGTCACGACCTAATGGGAGACAGCCAACATGGCTTTAGACAAGGAAGATCTTGTCTTACTAATCTGTTATGCTTTTTTGAAGGAGTGAATAAACAGGTGGACAAAGGTGAGTCGGTTGATATTGTGTATCTGGACTTTCAGAAAGCCTTTGACAAGGTCCCTCATCAGAGACTTTTGGCAAAACTAAAGAGTCATGGGATAGGAGGCAATGTACTATTGTGGATTAGGAACTGGTTAAAAGATAGAAAGCAGAGGGTAGGGCTAAATGGCCAATTTTCCCAATGGAGAAAGGTGAATAGTGGTGTACCCCAGGGATCTGTGCTGGGTCCGCTGCTTTTTGACATATTCATAAATGACCTGGAAAGTGGAATAACGAGTGAGGTTATCAAATTTGCAGATGAGACAAAACTATTTAAAGTTGTTAAAACCCAAGAGGATTGTGAAAAATTGCAAGAGGATCTTGATAAATTGGAAGACTGTGCATCAAAATGGCAGATGAAATTTAATGTGGCAAGGTTATGCACCTAGGGAAGAACAACCCAAACTATGGTTACACGATGCAAGGTTCCACATTAGGAACCACCACCCAGGAAAAAGATTTAGGCGTCATTGTGGATACCATGTTAAAACCCTCGGCCCAGTGTGCAGCGGCGGCCAAGAGAGCAAATAGAATGCTAGGTATGATAAGGAAAGGAATGGAAAATAAAATAAAAGATATTATAATGCCTCTATATCGTTCCATGGTGAGACCGCACCTTGAATATTGTGTGCAATTCTGGTCGCCGTATCTTAAAAAGGATATAGCGATTTTAGAAAAGGTACAGAGAAGAGCCACCAAAATGGTAAAGGGGATGGAAGGATACTCCTATGAAGAAAGGCTAAAAAAGTTAGGGCTCTTTAACCTGGAAAAGAGACGGCTGAGGGGAGATATGATAGAAGTCTATAAATTAATGAACGGAGTGGAACAGGTAAACGTAGATCGATTGTTTACCTTATCAGAATATAGAAAGACTAGGGGACATGCAATGAAGCTACAGGGTAAACTATTCAAGACTAATAAAAGAAAATATTTTTTCACTCAACGTGTAATCAAACTCTGGAATTTGTTACCGGAGGATGTAGTAAAGGCTGTTAGTGTAGCTGGGTTTAAAAAAGGTTTGGACAAGTTCCTGGAGGAAAGGTCCATAAACCATTATTAAGAAGTGACTGAAGATATCAATGCTTGACCCAGTACAAGCATTGTGGAACTTGTGTCTCTTGGGGAAACTGCTAGGTACATATGACCTAGATTGGCCACTGTTGGAAACAGAATACTGGGCTTGATGGACCTTGGTCTGACCCAGTATGGCATATCTTATGTTCTTATGTAATGCTAGAGGGTGCCATGCTGTCCCTTTTGAGCCAGTAGTCTGAAAGGGAGTGCCAAAAGTAACCCTTGACTTTGGTGCTTTTTTGTTCACTGACTGCCCTGGTCTGAAGCTTTTGGTAAACTATGGTAATGGCATGTTTAGTCATTAACATACTATTTACATGTTCTGCATATGTGATACAAGGTACTTACCTGTAGCAGGTGTTCTCCATGGACAGCAGGAATAAGTCCTCACGTATGGGGGACGTCACCAACAGAGCTACAGATGGGAATACTCCCCAGGTTCTATTGGAAGCTTTTGGGAGCCTCCACCGTGCCTGGCTAGCCACCTGCCGCAGTGCCATCTTCTCCAGTATGATAACAAAGCTGTAGCAGAAGACAACTCCTCGGGTAGGTGGGAGAGTTGTGAGGAGTTATTCCTGCTGTCCACGGAGTACACCTGCTACAGGGTAACTACGTTTTTCCGTGGACAAGCAGGAATGAAAGTCCTCACGCATGGGACTCCCAAGCTACAAGTATTATGGGAATCCTAAGCTACAGGCTACTGAAAACAAAGGAGGCCGAAAAGCCAAACAGGTGCAAATAAAACAAAGAACTGGAGAATCAACTATGCACAGCATTCATAGTCCCAAAGGAGAACTCGTCTGATTAGTATCGTCATCATACAGTTTCACTCATCATCACTCATGCTCTTTGATATTTTTCTTTTTGGTAGCCTTGGGGGGATGGAGTTGGATTCTAATCCCCAAACAGATGCCAGAGTACAGATTGGCTATCACGTCGGGAACCCCCTTCCAGACAGTAGTGAAATGTGAATGTGTGCACAGAAGCCACATTGCAGTCCTGCAAATTTCTTCCATGAAGACCAAGTGCAAGTTGGCCACCGACACAGCCATGGCTCTGATATTGTGAGCTGAGACATGACCATCAAGGCTCAGGCCAGCCTTGGGATAAGTGAAAGAGATGCAGTCTGCCAACCAAATTGAAAGTGTGTGTTTGGAAACAGCAGCCCCTAACTTGCTGGGGTCAAAAGAGACAAACTGGTGCAAGTCCATGAGTACAAAGCATAGAGAGCAGTTTGAAAAGTGCTCCTTATTGTGCAAGTCTCTCCATTTTTTCTGTTATTCCTTTTCCTTATCATTCCTGTATTTGTTTATACTTTATTCACTTTGGACTCTGGTCTTCCTGTGTTGGTTCCTCACTAGACATCTCCGCAGTCTTTTGTTCTTCAGTGTCAATCAGGCTGCTGCAATGTTGCAGTGGATTGGATTGCGCTTCTGGTAGCTGAGTGTATCTGAAATGCAAACACTTTTCTAAAGTTACACTATCCCGAGCGGTCTACCAAGAATCTAGGTTGGTCTGTCTCATCTCCTTAGGCGACCCAAAACCAGTCACGTCACTCACTATAATCCAGAGTACACTAAAAGAAATATTTTTGACTTTTGAGAAATGTGCCAGCAAGCTGGAAACAGCACAGACATGGTAAAGTCTGAGTGATAAAACAGGCTTGCAAGGAGGAGGAAACGGTACTGAGCTCATGGTTCCACAGCAGGACTATAATTACCTAAAAATTCCATGTTAAAGTAATTTTTCTTCCACAAAGTTGGTTTCAGAGCCAGAACTAAATTTCCGGCTTCCTTCCTTCAGCCTCTTATCTGCTGAGCCTCAACTCTGGGGAGTAAATGTGTTCACATCACCAGATGATTCATATTGTGCAAAATGGAAGCCAATGCTGGAGGAAGGGGAAAAGCCAAACCTGGACAATTCCCACAGTTACAGGACGTGAAGACCAACAGACATAGTAGAGGGAAATAACAGAGAGAGAGAGAGAAACAGACAAAAAATTCTGCTGACACAGTCCTGGTTTCCAGCAACAGACCTTTCAACATTCTGCAGCAATTATGCGATATTTTCATAAATTTGCATGTTAATTTATATCTTTTTTAAACTTTATAAAAACAAAGTAATTTCTGGCATTTCTTGTATGCCAAGTTATTTTTTGGGTCTTTATTTAGAGGAAAAGGGCTGTTAAAGCATAGTTACTCACCTGTAACAAGTGTTCTCCAGGGACAGAAGGAAAGCGGAGATACTTACCTGTAACAGGAGTTCTCTGTGGACAGCAGGATTAGTCAGCCACAACTGGTGACATCATCCGACGGTGCCATGGATACGGAAGTGCTCTCCTAGAGCTCAGAAAGATGAACCTTTCTGAGCATGTGCTGTATGTCCCCACTCCTGGCCCAGTCCCTACCTGGCTCACTTCATCCATCCACTGTCCAGGTAGGGAAGTGGCCATTATGGTGGCCAGGGTGCCTTCATCCGAAGGGGAGGTGGGGGGGGGGGATGTGTGACTGACTCATCCTGCTGTCCACAGAGAACTACTGTTACAGGTAAGTAATTTTGCTTACTCCTAGGACAAGCAGGATGAGTCAGCCACACCTGGTGACTCACCAGCGCAGCTCTGCTGACTCGGCTGTGGTAGGAGGAAGGTTCCCATTTGGCTAAGGGCCCTCTTTGAACACATCACACTTGGCAGTAACAGAACAGGTGTTTATTGGATTAGCAACTCCCTGCAACAGGCAGGAATAGAGCAATAGGGACACAACATCCTTAACAGCAGCAACAATACCAATAACAGCAATCGAGTGATAGGACATCAGGTCGATGACATCAGCAACTTAAGAACATAGCACTTATAGCAAACAGGCAGGTGCACATAAAATGAGTCTCCTGGCGATCAGTCAATCGAGTCGCCTTTCAGCTGAGTCCCAGCCTGTAGCACAGAGCGGCCAAACAGGCCATCAGTTAATGTCAGTTGTTCTAAGCAGTAGTGTCTGTGGAAGGTGTGGGGGGGAGCACACGTTGCTGCTTTACAGATGTGGCTCAGTGAAATTGCATTGAGGTTCGCCAACTTAGCCGCCATGGCTCGCAGTTGATACGCCCGGATGTGCACCGGTGCCCACCTGCGTGTAACAGTAGGCGATGCACGATGTGATCCACTGAGACAGAGTCCACTTGGTGACTGGGTATCCTGTTCTGTTGGGGTCGAAGGCCACAAAGAGTTGGCTTCCCCTTTGAGCCACCGTCATCTGTGCCAGGTAGGTGCGCAGTGCACATACACAGTTCAGGGTGTGCAGGCGGCATTCCTCATGGTTGCCATGCAGTTCGGGGTAGAAGGAGGGAAGCTCAATGGCTTGGTTGACATGGAATGGTGAGACCACTTTTGGTAGGAATTTTGGATGCGTCCAGAGAAACGCATGGTCCAGGTAGAGGATGGTGCAGGGAGGGTGCGTGACGAGAGCCTGGAGCTCGCTCACCCTCCTGGTGGACGTGATGGCCATGAGGAATAGAGTTTTCTATGTGATGAACTTTAGCAGTGCCTCCTCCAGTGGCTCGACGGGTCTTTTTATGAGCTGCTCTAGCATGACGTTGAGGTCCCAAGAGGGCACTGGTCTCCTTACCGGGGGTCATAGACTGGCGAGACCCTTCATGAAGCGTGAGACCAGGGGGTGCGTAGAGATCGGATGGCCATCCAGGTGGTCGTGGAAGGCAGCAATGGCCACTAGGTGCACCTTAATGGGCGACATCTGGAGGCCTGCTTGTGTGAGGGATGATAGGTAGCAGAGGACCTGAGGCAGGGGGCACGAGAGCAGATTGACCCCAGCCTCTTTGCACCAGATATCGAATCTGTTCCACTTTAGTGCATATGAGCACCGGGTTGATGCCCTACGAGCGGCCAGAATGATTTGCTGGACCTCGCTTGTGAGATTCATGTTGGAAAGGCGTGACCTCTTAATTTCCAGGCAGTCAGTGCGAGGGAAGCAAGGTTTGGGTGCATGGTTCTCCCTTCATCCTGGGTAATGAGGTCCAGGTGTGGGGAAAGGCGGACTAGGGGGGCCTTCGGTGAGGCATTGGAGGTATGGGAACCAAATTTGTCTCAGCCAGGATGGCGCAATTAGGATCACTGCAGCATTATCGGCTATGATTTTCTGCAGGGTCTTGGAAATGAGGAGCGTCAGGGGGTAGGCGTACAGCAGCCTGTAACTCCCCCAGTGCAGATGGAATGTGTCTGCCACGGTTCTGTGTTCCATCAGGTGTCTAGAGCAGAATGCTGCACACTTTGCATTGCTTGGGTGTGCAAAGAGGTCCATCTGTGGTTGGCCCCACCTCTGGAAGAGGGCCTCTGCGACCTGCGGGTGGAGGGACCATTCGTGGGGTTGCAGCTGGCAGCTGAGTTTGTCTGCCAGATGGTTGTGCTCGCTGGGAAGGTAAGTAGCAAGGAGGTGACAGTTCTGGGACTGCGCAAGGTTCCAGATGCTATGCACCTCTCTGCAGAGGGATAGCGACCCCATGCCTCCCTGTTTGTTGATGTAGAACATGGCGACTTGGTTGTCCATCTGGATCAGGACTACCTTGTTGCTGAGCCAGTGCTGGAACGCTCAGAGAGTGTATTTGATGGCCCTTAACTCGAGCAGATTGATGTGAAATTTGCGCCCCTGCTCTGTTCACGTACCTTGGGTGCTTAGATGTTGAAGGTGGGCTCCCCACCCCAACTTGAGAGGTATCCGTGGTGAGGATGAGGTCATAGTAACATAGTAAATGACTGCAGATAAAGACCAGTATGGTCTATCTAGTCTGCTCAGTAAGATGGCAAGAGTAGGAGCACCTGCCACTCCGTGCAGGCCACCCCTCCCCGTGTCTTTGTTTTAGGGGTAAACCCACCGCTCCGTGTAGGACACCCCTGTAAGTTGAGAAATTAGATAGTTAAGTTTATTTTAATTTTATCCTGTTGCTGTAAAGGGATCCACTGTGTCTGTCCCAGGCCATTTTGAATTCTGTCACTGTATTTGCCCCCATCGCTTCCACCACTCTTTCAATGAAAAAGTATTTCCTGACAATGCCTTTCAATTTACCCCCTTGCAGCTTCATGTTATGCCCTTTAGTTTGACAGCTTCCCTGTCTTTGGAAGAGGTTTGTTTGTTCATTATTTCTCTTTAAGTATTTAAAGGTCTGAATCATATCTCCCCTGTCCCTCCTCTCCTCCAGAGTGTACATATTTAGGTCTTCAAACCTCTTCTCATAAGGCTTCTGACGCAGGCTCCAAATCATTTTGGTCGCCTTCCTCTAAACAGTTTCCAGTCTTTTTATATCCTTTGTAAGATATGGTCTCCAAAACTGAACACAGTATTCCAAGCGAGGCCTCACCAGTGACTTATACAGTGGCATTAGTACCTCTTTCTTTCTGCTGGTAATTCTTTTTTATATGCAAGCCAAAATCCTCCTGACTTTTGCCACTGCCTTGTCGCACTGTTTTGCCACCTTGAGATCTGCAGAAATAATCACACCAAGGTCCTTCTCCTAGTCCGTGCACACCAACCTCTCGCCCCCTATCGCGTACATTTCCCCTGGATTTCTGCTTCCCAAGTGCATGACACTGCACTTCTTCGCATTAAATCTTAACTGCCAAGCATTAGACCATTCTTCCAGCTTTTGTAGATCTTTCCTCATGTTATCCACTCCCTCAGGGGAGTCCACTCTGTTACAAATTTTCGTGTCATCTGCAAAAAGACACTTTTCCATGCAGTCCTTCAGCAATATCACTCACAAATACATTGAACAGTGCCGGGCCCAGGACCGAACCCTGGGGCACCCCGCTCATCACCCTCATTTCATCTGATTGAGCTCCATTTACCATCACCTTCTGTCGTCTGTCAGTCAACCAATTTCTGATCCAGTTCACCATCTTGGGACCCATCCCCAAACTACTGAGTTTATTGATAAGCCTCCTATGAGGAACAGTATCAAAGGCTTTGCTGAAATCCAGGTAGATGACATCCATCACATGCCCCTGACCTAGTTCTCTGGTCACCCAGTCAAAGAACTCAATCAGATTTGTTTGGCAAGATCGCCCTTTGGTAAAACCATGTTGCCTCAGATCATGCAACCTGTTGGGTTTTGAGAAAGTCCACTATTCGCTCTTTCAGAAATGCCTCCATTACTTTTCCTGCCACCGTGGTAAGGCTCACGGGCCTGTAGTTTGTCACTTCTTCCCTGTCACCACTTTTGTGAAGAAGTACCACATCCGCCCTTCTCCAGTCCTGAGGAACTACTCCTCTCTCCAAGGATCTGTTGAAAACATCCTTTAATGGCCCTGCAAGAACCTCTCTGAGCTCTTTCAGTATCCTGGGATGTATCCTATCTGGTCCCATGGCCTTGTTCACTTTCAGTTTTGCAAGTTGTTCTAACACATCATCTTCAGTGAATGGTGTGGTATCTACTTCATTCCCATTTTTATATTTGGGAATCACAGATGGTCCTTCTCCAGGATTTTCTTTAGTAAAAACAGAGCAGAAGTATTTTGCTTTTTCAATGTCACTTTCCACAAATCCGTTCCCAGCACTTCTGAGTCCTGCAGTTCCATCTCTGATTTTCCTCCTCTCCCGAATATACCTGAAGAAAGTTTTGTCGCCACACTTCATATCTTTAGCCATTTTTTCCTCTGTCTTTGATTTTGCTTTTCTTATTTCTCTTTTTTGTCTCTTTTAGTTTGATCCTGTATTCCTTACTGTGTTCCTCTGTTTGCAAGCTTTTGAATTTTGTGAAAGCTGTGTTTTTTGCCTTTATTTGAGCAGCCACTTCTTTGGAAAACCAAATAGGTTTCCTTCTCCTCTTGTTTTTAGGGTGGTGATTCCTTGAAGGGTCTGCCTAGCGTGAGATGGGTCCTGTGTGTCCACCAGATGAGAGAGGCACGTATCTCTTGGTCTATGTTTATTTGTTGGGACATGGGTTGCGTCCGCTGGTCCCAGCGGTGGCAGAGGTATCACTGCAGGCCCCTCATGTGGTGCCTGGTGAGTCGAATGACATGCGTGGTCACTGCCATATGCCCCAGGAGACGTAGGAGCGTCCTAGCAGTCACCTCTTTGGCTGATGCAACCTCCTGTGCCAGATATGTAATGGTGTCAACTCGTGAGGTCGGGAGAAGAGCCTTCACCTGCTGGGCACATAGGGTTGCACCAATGAAGTCCAGGGTAGTAGGTGTGACTTCTTGGTGTTGATTAGGAATCCAAAGGAAGATAGGAGTGCAGTGGTTCTGGGCATGGCCGCATCCGCTGCAGGCTGGGAAGGGGCTGCGATCAACCAGTCGTCCAGGTAGGGGAAGACACAGGTGCCGGACCTTCGGAGGTGAGCAGCTGCAACCACAACGCATTTGGTGAATACCCTCGGGGCCGGAGAGAAGGGAATTGCTTTGTATTGGCAGTGGTTGTCAGATATGCAGAAACGCAGGAACTTCCGGTGTGCATGGTGGACAGGGATGTGGGAGTAGGCGTCCCGCAAGTCCAGTGATGCTAACCAGTCATTCTGTTGGAGGAGGGGCAGGATAGACCTGAGGGAGAACATCCTGAAGCGCTCCTTGCAGATGAACTTGAGGTGACGAAGGTCAAGGATCGGGCGCATTCCGCCCGACTTCTTCGGGACCAAGAATTATCTGGAGTAAAATCCTTGGCCTGTCTCGTTCTGGGGCACGTGCTTTATCGCCTGTGCATCCAGTAGGGCGGTGATCTCCCAGGACACTGAATTGATATGGATTGACATGCGGCTCTGTGGGATGGATCTCTGCCGAGGTGTCTTTACAAAGGGGATTCGGTAGCCTTGCTCGACAATCCGCAGTTCCCACTTGTCCATAATGATGTTGCCCCAAGCTTCCCTCAAGAAGGAAACATGACCTCCTACCAGCAGGCGTGGGGAGGCATTTACGTCAAAAGTTGGGTGTGCTCTTCCCCAAAAATGATGGAGCTTGCTTCTGTTGCCTGCGCTCCTTGGTGCGGGGTCTTTGGTGGTGGGGCTGATGCGCCGGTTAGTATGGGTGATACTTGGAATGTTTTGTATGCCATTTTTGGTGTGGCTGGAACCTTCTAGATGGTTGGGACTTACGGTAGTAGGACCCCTGCGCTTTTTGGAGCTGGGGCCTTTACTGAGACCTTCTGTGGCTAGTGTCTGGAGAGTGTCGAAGCGCTCCTTCATATCATTCACTATTTCTTTAACTTTTGCTCCAAAAAGGTTGTCGTCTGAGCAGGGTGCATCCACTAGGCACTCGTGCATGTCCTCACGCAAACTGGAGGCCCGGACCCAGGCTATGCATCTTGCTGCAATGGCAGTAGCTGCTCCTCTTGAGGCGGCGTCAAAGGCATCGAAAGTGGAGGTATGAGATGTTTCCCACATTCATTCAGGTCCCTGAGGAGGGGCAAAAAGACAGCCTTGGCTTCTGTGCTTAGCTTGTCCGTGGCCTTTTTTAGGCTGCCCAGGATGGTGTCCAAATAAAGAACCTGCTGAAACTGGTGCGCCGCAATTTTGGCGCTCAGCATGGTTGCCTGGTATGCCTTCCTGCCATAGTCGTCCAGGATCTTGTGTTCCTTCCCTGGTGGTGCGTTGGCATGCGTGCAAGAATTCTTGGACTGTTTCAAGGCAGATTCCACGACGATTGACTGGTGGGGCAGCTGGGGTTTGTCGAACCCCGGCGTTGGTTGGACTTTGTATTTTGCTTCCAATCTGAGTGACGCAGCCAGGATTGACACGAGTGTCTGCCAGTTTCGACTGAGCGTGTCCAGGAGGAGATGGTGAATCACGATGGAGACTACTGATCTGGGAGTATCTAGGTACTTCAGGAGACCAAGTACCTCGTTTCTGGGGTCTGGCTTGTTTGCAGGGTTGAGAGCCAAGCGTGTGGACAGCTTCTGTAGGAACCTTGGGTAAGTGAGGTCATCTGGAGGAGACGTTGGCAGAGGCCGAGGTGGAGAGGGCTCTGCAGGTGTCTGGCTCTCATGCTTGAAGGGGAGGGACTGCAGGAGGATATCCACTCAGCTGCCTCCTCTGTCTCGCTCTCAGAGGAGAAGGGTTCCGGGGAAAACCCCATCGGTGATGGTGATCTCCATGGCAGTGGTGTCCAGGGACTTTGCGGTGTCCGAGGAGTTAACGCTGGTTGCGGTTGCTGAGAGGGGTAGCTTTTGTCATGAGGTAGAGTCATCAGAGCCTATGGAAATAGGTAGAACAGATGAAAACAGATCTGAAAATGACAGCTCAGATCAGCACATGGAGCAGAGTTGCTATAGGCAACCAAAACAAACACTATCACATGGTGGGAGAACACGCCCGAGCAGCAAGCAGGTTCCTGATTCATTAGGAAATGAAGGGCAGCTGAGAAGGGGTGGAGCCCAACCAAGCACAGGGACACGTGTAGTTAAAACATGCTCACCTGAGGTTAGTGGAGAGAGGAGAAGAAGAGGCAGGGCGAGGAGCAGAACAAGTTCCAGTTCTAGAAGCAGAGACACAGGAGCGAGAGAGAGTTCAGAAGCCAGCAGAACTGAAAGGTATACGGGAAGAAACACAGCAGCCTGTTGCAGAGAGCAGTGCCCAGCTAAGGACGTGCCCGGTGAAACTTACCAGAAAGCTAGGAGAAGCTACGGTACAGAAGCCAGGCTCAGGAAAGCTGAGGAGTTTTATCTTACTAAAACCCGGTACAGCACAAGAGGGAAAGTCTGTCCTGGGGAAAGTTTTATGCTGAAGGAAAAGCCAAGACAGAAAGGCAGAGAAACGTCTCCGTCCCAGCAGTGCTCTGATAACTCACTCACACGCAGGAGCTCAGAGAAAAGGCAGTTGGGAGGTAGGCCAATTCCTTCTAATAGAAGAGCCTTTGAATATAGTGATTTGCCCTGTACGTATAAGGAGTTGTGTGACTCACAAAGGGAGCTCTCAAGAGAGGGTGGTAATTATTCACTGCACTCTCTTAACCAGGAAGAAGGGAAGTGTAATTACCAAGAACAGAGTTTGCCTAAAGATAACGTTTTCTATAACTCTGAAGAATGTTATTCAGAGGAGGAACCAGAGGAAATGCAATGTAATGATTATGAAGAAGCAATATCAGATACATGCATGGACTGTACTTTAATTATGTCAGATGACATTACTTCTTTCTGTTGAAGAAGCTGTTAAAGTATAAGCAAACTGCAGTGAGGAAAACTTACCTGTTTTGAACGGACTGTTTGTGTTACTTTTGAGTTCCGCTGAAGATAAGCATATTTTGGTTCCAGTTTGTTCCTTTTGATTTTTGTACCGGAAGCATGGTGTTTTGCCTTTTGTTCCCATTGCTTTAAAAATCCACCCGGAAGGGGAATTAAAAGTCCTGTTTGAAAGCCTTACTATTCATCCACGACTCACCTTCTTTATTCAGCAATTGGGACTACAACTCCCAGAGGGCATTGTAATCATCCACTTTTGCTAGTATTGAAGTAGCCCCGGTGAATTACCCAGGCTCCAGCCCCTGGGGACCCTCACCGGGTGACGCTTTGTTCTAGGAATTTCTTCCATAGTTCCATGAGGGCCTTGGGGGAGGAGCGCTCTGGGTCAAAGGAAGAAGGTATTGATATTGCCTGGGCTGCTTGCTTATTATGCCCCTTTCATTGGATCTTCAGGGGGGGGTGAGCAAGAGGTAGAGGAGAGAGAACTGCTGGGGGGGGGGCTCCTGTAGTCATGTCTCCTAGAGCTCGGGCTGCTGTCACTGTTCCTTCTGCTTCTTTCTGCACGGCCACATGATCTGTGGCGGCTGGTAGAAGAGCGGTGCCGGCGCCGGTGTTGAGGAGGTGGAGAACATCCATAGCACTGAGGACTGTGCCGGTGCAGAGGAAGGTGTTTGGAATGTCCGTGGTGCTGAGGGCTGAGCTGGGCAGTCTCCGGATAGGCGCTATGAAGGCCAATGTCACTATGATGTAGGCCAATGGCACGATCGGTGGGCGGAGCCTTCTTAGTGGCGTGGGCTTCAGCGACAGGAAGGAGCCCTCGGTGTTCTCCTTGTCTTTGTGTTGCCGTGACTAAGCCAGACTTCACCGGGGAAGCAGCGGTTGCCGGGGAAGGAGGCAGAGAAGAGACCGTGTCAAGGATGGAGGCCTCTGGAGGCACGTCCCGGGCAGAGGTTGAAGGCAGAGGGCCCAGAGAGGTGGTGGCCATGTTGGGGGAAGCCATGCAGTCCCTTGCCCTTATCTCTCCAGGCTGTTTCTTCCTTTTCTTCTCACCATTGCTGGGAACTGGAGTGCGACGCTCAGAAGGCGAGTCCTTGCCAGAGAGAAGGTCTGCCAGTGCGTGGCTGCGGGATTGGTGGGTCCTGGGGGACATGCAAGCACAGAAAGGCCAGTCCTCCACCCTGTGATCCTTTCCCAGGCAGCGCACGCAAAAATCGTGGGCGTCTGTAGAGTTCATCTTTTTAGAGCATTTCAGGCATTTTTTAAACCCCAGTTTGATGGCTTTCTCTTGGTTCGTCTTAGATTTTTCTTTATCCATGATGGTGATTTTGTGGAGAGATAGAATTTTGCCTGTGTGGCAGGGCGGAAGAACAAGAACTGAGCCAGGTAGGGGCTGGGCCAGGGGTGGGGACATAAAGCACATGCTCAGAAAGGCTCACCTTTCTGAGCTCTAAGAGAGCACTTCTGCATCCATGGCGCCGTAGGATGATGTCACCAGGTATGGCTGACTCATCCTGCTTGTCCCTAGGAAAATCAGTCCTCACATATGGGTGACGTCGGCACCGGCGGAGCCCTCATAGAAGCATCCCCCCAGCTTTCAAAGAAAGCCTTTGGGAGATGCTACCAAGCATGCATGGTCCCCTTCCCGCCCAAAAGTGCCATCAAGCTCAGTCAGATGACATAGCTAAAAGATGGCAAAAAAATAAAGGATGATAAAGAAGCAACTCCAAGGAGAGGAGGGAGGGTTGTGAGGACTGATTGCTGTCCCCGGAGAACACCTGTTACAGGTGAGTAACTACACTTTCTCTGTGAACAAGCAGGAAGTCAGTCCTCACATATGGGACTCCCTAGCTACAGGCTACCGAAAGCCCATAGAGAAAAATCACGGCTACCCTCAGGGGTCGCATGGCGAGAGCAGCAGCAATCGAGTCCGCAGGTGCCGACTGCAGTAGGATCCATGTGTCCAATGGGAACCAGCACTCTGATAGCCTGAACACAGAAGGGCCAGAGAGTAGGAGTTGCTTAGACCCCGAAAAGATTACAGAGCATAGCCTGGCCAAAGGCACTGTCCCATCGGGACTCCCTCTCCAGGCAGTAATGAGCTGCGAAGGTATGAAGGGAAGACCAGGTGACGGCCCAGCAGATGTCTACCATCGGGTCGGAGTGCAGGTTTGCCACAGAGGCAGCCATGGCCCTGACATGGTGTGCCGTGACCCGGCCATCCAGCGAAAGCCCCACTTGCTCATAGGTGAGGGCGATACAGTCCGCCACCCAGGTAGTTAGCGTACGCTTGATCACTACTTCCCCCAGTCTACTGGGGTCATATGAGTCAAAAAGCTGAGAAGTTTTACGGTAGCCCTGGGTACATTGAACGTAGAAGGACAGGGACCTCTTACAGTCCAAAGTGTGGAGGACAGTCCCCGCCCTACTGGCGTGAGGCCTTGGGAAGAAGGTGGTGCCTCCTAGTGAGATGAAAGGACGATACCAGCTTCAGAAGGAATTTGGGGTGTGTGCGGAGCACAACCCTGTTCTTGTAGAACCTGGTGTAAGGTGCCTCCACCACTAAGGCTTGGAGCTCACAGATCCTGTGAGTGGAGGTGAGCGCAACCAGGAATACCACCTTCCATGAAAGGTATTGCAGGTGGCAAGTAGTCAGAGGCTCAAAAGGCGGGCAAGTAATCTGCGCCAGTACAACATTGAGATCCCACCCGGTCACCAGAGTGCCTATCGGGGGTTTAGATAAAAAGAGTTCCCTCATGAAGCGGATCATCAACGGCTGGGCCGAGAGGGGTTTGCCATACACTGGATGGTGATGTGCCGCCAGGATACTGAGGTGCACTCTGACAGAGTTTGATTTGAGTCCGGAGTGCGAGAGGGGGAGAAGGTACTCCAGGACCAGCTGCACCAGATAGGAGGACAGGCTAATCCCATGCTCTGTGCACCAGACTGAAAATCTGCGCCACTTGAAGGTGTATGCTTTCTTGGAGGAGGACTTACGGGAAAGCCAGCAGGATCTCCTCCACTTCTTCCGAAAAGATGAAAGGGGCTAGGGTCATCCTTTCAGCAGCCACGCTATCAGGGACAAGGACCCCAGATTCAGAAGCAAGAGAGAGCCTCCCTTCTGTGACAGGAGCCTTGGGGAGCTCCCCAATGGGATGGGAGTCTCCATTGACAGCCGGAGGAGTAGCGGGAACCACGGCTGCCTGGGCCATTGAGGTGCTATCAGGATCAGCAAGGCCTTGTCGCAGAGGGTCTTGAATAATGTTTTGGCAATTAGTGGTGTGAGTGGAAAGGTGTACATGAGATCTTCCAACCACAAGATGAGAAACGCATCTGCCACCACCCGGGAAGGGTAGGCTTGCCGAGAGCAGAAGCGGGGCAACTGGTAGTTGCCTGGGCTGGCAAAGAAGTCTATCCATGGTTCCCCCCAGAGGTGGAAAAGCCAGCTGGCCACTCTGGGGTCCAGCTGCCACTTGTGCAGCTGGAGGACCCTGCTTAATCTGTTGGCCAGTGCGTTGTCCTGGCCTGGCAGGTATACTGCCTGTAAGAGTATGCCCTGCTGGACTGCGTAGGAGCAGAGGGCCATTGCCTTGTGGCAGAGGGTGTGGGACCCTGTGCCCTCCTGCTTGTTCACATAGAACATAGCCACCTGGTTGTCTGTTTAGACCAACACTGGTTGGCACCGCAAAAGGCTTGGAGAGCTAAGTGTATCGCCCGTAATTCCAGGAAGTTGATCTGCTGGCTGCTCTCGCCATGCAACCAGCTGCCCTGGGTGTGGAATTCCTCGCAGTGGGCTCCCCATCCCAGCAGGGAGGCATCTGTCGTAAGAACCCTTAAAGGGCACGGAGTCTGGAAGGGTATCCCTGCCTCGAGGTACTGGGGATTTTGCCACCACGTCAGGGATTCCGCCATCCAGCAGGTCACTACAATTCTGTCATGGAGACGACCTGTGGTCCCAAAGGCAACACTGTGCGGCCCTCATGTAGAGGGCGGCATCTGGGATGACATGGACCGTGGCGGCCATGTATCTGAGTAGGCGCAGCAGGAGCCAAGCGGACACTGCGGGACGGCGTTGGATGTCCAGGGTCAGAGCCCTGAGTTGGGCGGCTCGGTCTCCTGGAAGAAAGGCCCTTGCCTGGAGGGTGTCTAGTCTTGCCCCTATGAACTCCAGACACTGTGTCGGGAGGAGGTGAGACTTTGTGTAGGTTATTACAAACCCCAGATTTTGCAGGACCTGGATGGTAAGTGCGGTTGCCAGCTGCACGTCTGAGGCTGTGCCTCCTTTTATGAGCCAATCATCCAGGTAGGGGAAGACAAACACCCCCTAGAGGCGGAGGAAGGTGGTTACGACTGCCAGGCACTTGGTGAAAAACCTTGGGGTGGAAGCCAAGCCAAAGGGCAGCACCCTGTACTGGTAATGGCTGCACCCCCCCACCATGAACCTCAAGTACTGCCTGTGGTTGGGGTGAATGAGGATGTGTGTGTAGACATCCTTCATATCCAAGGAGCATAGCCAATCTCCCTGCAGGAGTTAAGGCAGTATCTTGAACTTCCCCCTCACCAGGAACCTGTTCAGAGTGCGCAGGCTGAAAATGGGCCTTAGGCCCCCTGTTCTCTTTGATATGAGAAAGTACCTGAAGTAGAACCCCTTGCCCCTGAGATGGTGAGGAACTGGTTCTGTCCTCAAGAAGACCTGCCAGTTCCTTCAGTAGAAGGTCCTGGTGAAGGAGAGACCTGGGAGGCTCTCCCAGAAAGAAAGGGGGAGGTGTCTGGGCCAGGTGGAAGAGGTAGCCCTTCTTGACCACTTGGAGTGCCCAAGAATTGGTGGTGATGGCTGGCCACCTTTGGGTATGGTGAATGAGACATCCCCCTGTGGGCTGCTGACCTCCATGGGGTAGAGAGGCTATGCCCAAGGAGTCAAAAGCTCCCCCTGGCTGGGCCGGGGCCGACACCTGGGGCTTGGGTCTGACCCTGCTGGGGAGCTGGGGAGGTCTGAAAAGGTGGATAGTTTCTTTAAGCAGCCCCTTTCCTTGGGTAGAAGAGCTTTTAACCCGAGCCCTTCCTTCAGAGAGGGACAGTGGTCTTTTTAGAGAGCCTGGTTCTCATCATGAACTCTGTCTCCAGCTCGGCAGCCTTGTCGGGTCATGAGTTTGCCAAAGAGGTTCTTCTCCTTGGCATGGGACGTCGACTAATTTGTTCTGAACCCATTGCTCGAGGTCGGACAACTGCAGCCAAGGTTGGCGTCGGGTACCTATGCTCACCACCACTACTCGAATCGCTGACTCGAAGCCATCATAGGCTATCCGAGAAAAACTTGGAGCACTTACGGATGGCTCTGGCCAGGTTCTTGAACCGCTGCAGGGGTTTCTCAGAAAGACCAGATGAGAACAAGGTGAGTTCCTTTGCCACGTCTCTCAGGTACATGCCCATGTACAGCTAGTATGCCTGGATCCGGCCGATGAGCATCACGCCCTGGTAGCACTTCCTGCAGAGGGCGTCCAGGGTGCGCATCTCCCTGCCGGGGGGAGGGGGCACCGAGGAGTGCGTCTTCTGACTCTTTAGATGACACACGGCTGACTCCACCACCATGGAGTTGTGCAGCAGTTGTGACTTCTGGAAGCCTGGGCTCCAGCGAACTTGCTACATCAAGTTGAGACACTTGCTCACCACCGGCACAGATGTCGGTGACTCCCACATACAGAGCATTAGCCATTCCAGAATGGGTGGGATAGGCACTGTAAACAATTCCCTCGGAGGGGCCTCGTATTGGAGGATTTCTAGCTCTTCTGACCGAGGATCCTCCTCCAATTACATTGGGAATGCTAGGGGGCCTAGGACATGTCCCTGATGAAATCGAGGAATGCCATGTCCTTGGGTGGGAACTGACACCAGGGCTCTGAGGGAGAAGAGTCTGAGAGAACGCCAAGGTGGCGACGGGTGTCTGGTGACGACTCATCCTCTGTTTCCCACTCAGAATAATCCATTGAGGACTCGAGGGAAGGATGGCTCGCGGATCCCGGAGTTGATCCCTGCTCGCGGCCCTTGGAGACTCCATGGCCAGCACCAAGCGCACTGGCTGGGGAAGATCTCGGCCCCATGGAACGGCAGCCAGATCGAGACCTTGGCTGAGGATAGACTTGAGGCCGAAAGACATCGAGGATCAGCTCAGCCTCCGGGAACGTCTTTGACACAGAGGAACCAGTGGTACTGGACAATAACGCCCGCTGCTGGCACATGAAGGCAGACAACCTGCGCTCCAGGGCCGCCATTCAGGCCCTGCAGCCCTCAGTACAGGCACCGAGGGAATCGGGCCCATCGCTGGTTCCCCTGAGGGGGAGTCCTTGACAAGGATGATGTAAGGCGACTGAGGTTGGCCCGAGGTAGAGTCCTTTCAGGGAACCTTCGCAGGTCACTTCTTCTCCAATCCCTCAGCCGAGCGTCTAGGACTGCGGGACCTGGCTCAGGACTTATCCGGCCCATTTGAGCCATCCAGGGATGTTGCCTTCAAGGCCTTCTTCTTCTTGAGTTCCCTTGAGGGTGACCCCCCTTTCTGAGGAACCATGGCATCGGTCAGGGTCCGTAAGACTACCCCGGGATTCTGCGGTTTTGGAAGAGGCCTTGGCCTTTGGAGGTACCGGGGATTGTGGGAAAAATTTATCGTGCTTCTGCTGGCGGCTCTTGAGGGCCTTGGCGGACATCTTCTTACAGAGGCTGCATGCCGTGGGGTCGTGGTCCGTCCCAGGCAACGAAGGCAGCAGTCGTGTGTGTCGGTCAGGGACATTATTTTGGCACACTGATCACACTTTTTAAAACCACTGGTAGCCATGAGAGAAAAAAGTATCCCAGTGAAGTCGAAGACCCGCGGTGCCACCAGTTGGGAAAAAAAGGCGCAAAGACGCTAAGAAGGAAAAAAAAAAGACTATGAATCCGAGACGCGATACTGGTGCAGCGAGCTCGGGTGGTGGGAAGAGAACCAGGGAGATACCGGAGGAGAATATGAAACTCAGGTCGAGAAAATCAACTTTTTCCGGGGGAAGAGCAGACCGACGTCTGAAGGGCTCCATGGAAAAAGGGAGGCTGAGCAAGATGGCACCCTTGGGCGGGAAAGGGACCACATGTGCGTGGTAACATCTCCCAAAGGCTTTCTTTGAAAACTGGAGGGGATGCTTCCACGAGGGCTCCATCGGCACCGACGTCACTCATATGTGAGGACTGACTTCCTGCTTGTTGCCAGAGAATGAGTGGTATTGGGAAGGAAGGAAAAATACAGTAAATAGGGAAAGGAGAAGAGACAGTCAGAGGGGATCTCAAAGCAAAGAAATGGAGAAGGAATCTCTGGCATAAAAGGGATGGATGGGGTGTAAGAAGAGAAAAAGATGGAGGGAACATAGGAAAGAGAAGCAAAGTGGATGGTGATCAGATGGGACTGGATGGGGAGGAACAATCCTGTCACACTCCACAGACCCAGAAAACACAGCAGGGGAATCACCTGGAGTCTGCAGAATGGATAAGAAAAACTGTATTCATACAATTCAGAAAAAGCTTTATTCACACAATCCTGTCACACTCCACAAGCTCACCAATCCTCAAACCCCCTTAACACCTCCTTCTATCCCCTCGTTCAAATCCCAAAACTTCCTTTATCATATCATTTTCTCCTCATATCCCCTCACAACCCCCCTTCCCAATCATATTCTCATTTTCCTGCAACCTCCAAATCCTCTCCATCACTCTTCCTCCTCCCCCCATGTTCTATTCACTCACTATTTGTCCCTTATCAGCTCATTAACGCTCCATCCCACATGCAAGGAAGAAAAGTCTGAAGCACTGTTTGCCCATTTCCTATGTCCTCCCCCTTTGCTGCCTTGGGCTGGTGCTGCATGGGGCACTGTAATGCTACGCAGGTCAAACAACACCACTTCAGCCAAGCAGAGGAGGAAAACATGGCCTGCAATGCTGCACCATCACCATCATCATCTTCAACCTAGGGCAGAGAGAGGGAAAAAGAGGAGATCTGTTGCTGCCATGGACTTTGATGCTCTTGCCATAGTGAGCATTTCAGCCCCCAGTCTCCCATGGAGATTTTTGCCCTGGAATCAGAGGTGACCAAACAATGACCTCACAATGACCTCCAGCCCGATTCACATGATTCTCTCCCTGCCCACCTGCCTCTCATGCTAATAGGGTGGTAAGAGGAGCACAATGGGCTGTATTCGCTTCCTCTGCTGTCCATAACCCACTGCTGATGCGAGCTGCACAGTTCAAAAGAAACTTTATTTAAATCTTGCATTTATATTCCACTGACCCGATAAATTCAGATAATGCAAACGGCAAAGATAGTGAGCACTGTTCTTTAACATCAAATTTAAAATATCACTGTAAACTCAATAAAATGAATCAAACATCGAAAATATATACCCAAAATCCCTGACAATAGATATCTGTTTATCCCTAACAGAGTCAAGTCACAAACCTAATCCTCCTCTGAACAACCAAGTTTTCAATTTTCTGTAAACACTAATATAATTATTTTCCAATCTCAAAGCTAGTGGCAGGTAATTCTAGCAAACCAGAGCCCTTCCCCGAATAGCTCACTCTCAGGCAGGAGGGCACGCAGAGGTAGCCCAACATGCTGAAAATCTCTTCCTCTTATATTCGGAATGGGAGGAGCATAATTTGGTTGGGGAGAGGAGAGGGAGCAAGAATGTGCCACAGGACACCCATCACCTTCATCACCCGGTTTGGCTTCCTGTGGCAAATCCATGGGATCCAGCCAATTCTGTGGGAAGTGGGCAGGTTTTGTGGCTCTTCCCATCATATCATGGAAAATCAAGGGCAGTGTATTGACACAATGTTTCAGTCAAGACATTTGCTATCATCGATCGTAACGAATGTGCCTTCATCATCCAACACTACCTTACAGGCATTATTTTAACAATCCCCTTCTTAAACACTCTAAAACTGCTACTTAGAAGTCACTATTGTAAAAAAACAAACAAACAACAAAAAATAAATACAAGATGCCTGGTCTCTGTAGCTTCTCCTGCATCTTTAAATAGGCTTTGTTATCAGAGGATCTCTAGTATGTGCAGACACAAATAATTCAATTCATAATTAAGATAAATAAATCTGAATGCTCAGCCATTTCTGATCCAAGCTTGAGGTTAGCAAATACGAGATTAAAAATGTCTTTCTATAATGGAGAGTATAAATGACGAACTGGGATCTATCTCATGCCTTTTTCCACAGCAGCTCAAGGCAAGTTACATTCAGCTACAGTGGACATGTTTCTGTCCCCACGGCGCTTACGTTCTAAGTCTGGACCTGAAGCAATGGGGGCTTAAGTGATTTCCCCAAGATCACAAGGAGCAGCAATGCGATTTGAACTCATGGCTTCCCCGATTCCCAGCCTGCTGCTCTAACCATTAGCTAGGGATGAAGCCAAATGGCGATCTGTGGTGCAGCTCGCAAGCTTCAAACTTGAAATAATTCAGTCTGTTTTACATATGTTATCAGATGTCCAATATGTGCACACACATTTTTCTCATAAAAAATAAAAATGTATATTTTGTGCGAATAGGAAGCCTAGGGGTGGGAGGTAGAACAAGAAAACGAACCCCTACTGCCTCCTGACTTCCAACTAAGACATTAACTCGGCTGACGGAAAATGCTTAGTAACAGATACTGGGCCTCCAGTTCTACCACAAGCGGAAGCGCACGTCATCCGAAGGTGCTCCAGTTTTAGAAACGTATGGGTGTCCTCTTATCCTACTGTTCACAGTATAAATGCATGAGCATGCAATGCCGCAACTGTAAGCGAGCGCGAAGGAGAATGCAAAGAACTACTAGCCGCACGGGAATAGCAACTATCAGCTCATAGTAGCACAGCTCTAGCTGGTTGATAATGCAGTGTGGTTTATAAGAATTTGCTCTAAGAATCCTACAGTGAATATTAAAAGACGCAACCAGATTATTACTGGTGTTACTGAGCTACTGATTCCAAGCATCTGCCTACATCCTCTATCCCAGCTAAGTCTACAATAGAATAGTCATGAAAATGGTTACAAAATGTTCCTGCCACAGTAGTAGGGTCTGCTATTCAGCGTGACAGCCAGACTACGGACTCCAGCTAACACAGACGACAGGAAGCTGGCAGGAGGATTTTAAGTGAGAAAGATTATACAGCTTTTATTGCAACTCATTTCCTTTGATTTGAAATGTGCAGCATTTCTCTGCAGACCCAAAGTCAAAGTGTTCTTCTCAAACAGCGTGCAATTCATTACACTTCTGAAGAAGCACCCATGAAGATTTAATAATTTACATAAGGAGGCCAAATTGATAGCCCAGTAGTTATTTGAGTAGTGCTGTGGCAGTACTCAGTGCACCCAGTACAGAAGGTATCCTCATTCATTGCACAACAGCAACACCTACAGCCCAGGTTCAAAATGTTCATATGTCAGGTGCTGAATGCAGCTACACCATATGCCCCCTGTCCAAATGGCCATCACTGCAATGGCTGAGCTATAGACAGAGTGCATAAGAAGGACAAAACTAGTAAAAGAACAAAAAGAAAAAGAAAAACTAAAACAACAACAACAAAATGCAGGCAGTCAGGTAACTCTTAATCATAGCATATAAGTCAACTGCAAACTGGCCTATTTGGGTGTGTGCGTGTATGTGCACGGGGCAGTCTGGTTATTTCTGAATCAAGCCCATGACCTTAACTGGCTTCAATACCTCTTATCAGATTTACATAAGAATTATTAAATAATGTTAAGAAGTTTGACATGACACAAGACCCTTCATCAGATGAATTACACCTAACAGGTTTGGTTGCTGTTATGGCTGTTTTATTTACTCATTTTCTTTGACATTTTAATAGCCATGACACAAATGCACAGGAGAGCCTCTTTCAATTGAAAGAAAGCTCTGTAACGAGGGGGCATTGGATGAGGGTGAAAGGGGATAGACTCAGGAGTAATATGCGGAAATATTTCTTTACAGAAAGAGTGGTACATAAGAGGAACAGTCTCCTTGTGGAAGTAGTAGAGATGAAGACAGTATCTGAATTCGAGAAAGCATGGGATAAACACAGAAGATCTCTAAAGGAAAACGAAGGACCATACTAGTTGATCTGGAAAGGCAGCGTAGATAGGCCATATGGTCTTTTTCTGCCGTCATGTTTCTATGCTTCAGGACTAAGGGCAAGTATTAAAACCACTTCAAAAGTACAGCTAAATCTGACCAGGGCAAAGTACAAAAGACAAATCCATTTGCTCATAAAATTGAAAATATATATTTATTGATTGGTACTTTAACAACTATGCTGTCCCTTTGGTTTACGCTTGATAGCTTAAATCTAACCCAACACAGTCAGATCTATATGTTGAAGAGGATAAAAGGCAGAGCACCTTATTCCCTGGGAATGAGTACGGTCTTCACAATTTCCCTTCTGTGAGTGCGAGATCATGGCTTCTCTGTTGCTATGGAAATCCCATCAGATTTCAGGTCTTGCTCTTGCGATGGCCGGTTAATTTTAAACAGGATCAACCATAGCCAAGAACAATTATTTCCAAAATACCCCTGTTCTTCATATCTTAAATTCATTCTGATAGCATTAGTAGTAGTTAAGGTACAATAACCTTCTGTCACCAAAGAACTTCCAATCTAAATGGGTACCTGAGGCAATGGAAGATAAATTGACCTGCCGAAGGTCACAAGAGATGTCAAAAGGGAAAGAAGGATTTGAACCCACAGCCCGCTTTTCTAAACCAAAGTCTTCAAAAACTTGGGGGAAGCCGCTACTGCTGTTTGGTAAACATACCCCTTGGTCTTCAATGGGCACAACCTGGTTGGACTTTCAGTACTTCCTAATGAATATACATGAGTTTTGTTTGCATGCAGTGCCTCTATTATATGCAAGTCTATCTCATGCATATTCATTGTGGAGAGTTTGAGGACCCCTGTTCTAGCCACTAGGAGACTCCGCCTCCCTATAATATATCTTTTATGAATACATGAGAGCATGCCCTTTGCTGTATAGTGGGTTTAAAATAATAACCCTGAATTTATGTGAAACAGAGAAGAATAGATGACTGACGCCTGTCAAATGAAATCTAATTATAGATTTTCCAATCTTTTTACATTGTGATTCATCCAATCAATAGTGGGCTAACTGAATCCCCCCATTATTACTGGGTATACAGTGTGTTAGCTTCCCTAATTTCTGATAACATTCCATCAGCTCTTTACTCATTCAGTCCAGGTGGACAGTACAATACGCCATCACCATTTTCTTCCCATTCACACATAGAATTTTTATCCATAAAGTCTCAATGGCACATTTTGTTTCCTTCATAAGTTTTATTCTATTTGACTCCATGCTCTCTTTCGCATATTGTGTCACCCAAGGCTGGCCCATCCACTAAGCAAGCTAGGTGGTTGCCTAGGGCGGCCAGCTCGAGTGGGTGGCGGTATGGGTGGGCAGCAGTAGCACACATGGGCGGTCGTGCCGCCCAACCCAACTGCTGCCAATTCTGTTTGGGAGGGAGGTGGACAACGGCAGTATTTCCAAAAGCTGCCGCTTTTGGAAATATTGCCACTGCCCATCTCCCTCCTCCCGAGATGAAATCAGCGGCAGCTGGGAGGGGCGGGCGGCAGCAGCGGTGGTGTCATCAGCTGGGGGGGGTGGCGTCAGCAAGGGGAGGGCAGTGAGGCCGGGGTTTCTGCTTACTGCGGCAGAAACCCTTGGGCCAGTCCTGGTACCACCCCTCTACCAATATGATCCATCCTATCATTGCGTTATAATTTCTACCTTGGTATCAAAGTGTCCATTGAGGTATAATGCTTACCTATATATTTACTGTCTCTTTCCCTAATGCCCCAACGTATAGTTTCTTTATTCCAGTTTTCTTTCTGGCAAACGTTGTACTGTGTATACTAAATGAGCCCCCCACACACACACACACACACAAACAATCTTTTTACCTTTTCTGAATTAAGGAACTACAATCTAGCCCTGTAGAAAATAAATGTCAGAGAAACTTTTTAAGAATTGGACCTATGGAATACCCCTCAGTTTTTATTTGGCTATTTTTTAGTTTCATGGTACAGTGAGAGAAAATGAAAAAGTAGCAGCTCATCTCAGTATCATACAAATGCTAGGACAGCTCAGAGATCACATGCCAAGGTTTTACCTTTCTTTAATGAGTGTAACGCAGAACTGAAGAAGGTCAAATAACCAGGCGGCTGAGGTGAGGCGTTGAACTCAAAAAATCCAAGAACTGCAGGCTGTAGAATAAAAGTCAAGAAGCTAAGATTTAAGCTTTTCAGAAGGACCTTGCAGGTAGTTATTCAAGTGCTAGACATTTATTATTTAACTAGAGGCTCTGTAAAAATAACAAAAATCATGCAACTGCAGAACAGTGACTCAAGCATTCATACTCAGGTAGATCTTTATAATCAAAGTAACCATGTAAAAATTTCCAAATTATTTTCTTTCATCTTCTACAGATGAATGTACATGTGCCGCAGCAAGGGTAAGGAGGGCTGCAAAGAATACAATTAAGATGCATTCCTCATTCCTTTTTAGAATTGTAGTAACAAAATTAAAGAAAAGCCATAATCATTCATTTCTAAAAAAACAAAAAAAATAGTATCGTCTTCTAAACAATGGGGTCAACTTGCACATAGCCTGTTGGATTACTAATACCTTAAAAGTCAAATTTACTAAGACATCCCCACCCCTTTTCTAGCTTCCCTTCCATATAACCCAGTGAATGATGAGCGGCTCATCTGACCATAGGTCTGTGGGTGCTGAGGTTTCTATCTTTGTGCATCTCTCCAGCTGCATTAAATTAAGCAATCTTGATGCGTGACTAGATCATTGGGGAGCCATTAGACATTTATTGTTTCCTTTTTTTATGAAATCACTGAAGCATTTACTATATTTCACATTGACCCACAATTTAGAAAAACAATTCTTGCTTAACCCATAAAAACCTCAACATGAACATTCAGACTGAACAAATTTTTTCCCCAATATTGTGTCCCCCTCTCTGTACCCTCATATGAAAAAAGACCCCTAAACACACACCCTACACCCCTCAAATCCACTCCTCCCACCAGCATCTAGAGCATATAATCAATATCAACTCCTAACTCCCCCTTCCCAGTGACAGACGTCATAACATATGAGAACTCAAACAAATTCAGACCTCATTACACAGTCTAGAACATTGTAGGTTCCCCTATAATTATTTTGCCATTACAAATCCGCCAATTTTTCCCACTGCTCTGCTTCTGCATTAAATCTTTCATCATGCATATCCATAATTTTCTCCAACGGGCTCAAAAGACCCAGTTTTTTCTTCCAGTCCTTGAGAGCAGAAGCTTCCGGATTCTTCCAGTGTCCTGCTATCTTGCACCTAGCAGAGACAATTATTTATCGTTTACTGGGACTTGATATACCATTCTTGGCTAAGCAGGCAGAGCAGTTTACAATAAGAAAAGAATAAACTCTCACATATTAAAAACTAGAAAAGAGAGGGTGAACTCCATTAGTGATAGGAAAGTAGAGAGAGGTTAAAGTAAAGTGACATGACCAGACGTAGTTCATGCAATGCGTATGCAGTATCCTATGTGATGTCCACGCTGAAAGCTTGAGTGAATAGATAAGTCTTTAAGACTATCTTAAATTTAGGGAAAGAGGGTTCAAGATGAAGATGGGAGGGGAGGCAGTTCCAATGAGAAGGAGCACTACAGAAGAAGGCCAAATGGCGGGTGGAGTCATATTTTGTGTGGTTGGGAGTGGGAAGGACGAGACAATTATCATGGAGAAGATCGCAAGCAATGATGTGGAACATAGGGAATGGTCAGCGAGGAAAGGCATTGGGGTGCCTGGTTATGCAATGCCCTGTGTACAAGAGTAAGGATTTTTAAAGTGAATGCATTGGGGAATAGGGAGCAAGTGATGTTGAATGAGCAGGGTTATTACATGGTCAAATTTCCGGGCATGGTTGTGCATGGATGACAGTGTTCTGGATGGTGTGGAGATGCTTTAGTTGATGCTGGGAAGGCCAGAGAAGATGATTTGCAATAGTCAAATCATGATATGATGGTGCTGAGAAGGAGAGTGGTCAAGGCTGTCTGGTCGAAAAAAGGGCGAAGCACCAGGAATTTTTGGAGGGCGAAGTAAGTTAGCCAGGTGAGATGATTGATACGGGAGGAAAAAGAGAGTTCTGAGTCAATACAGACTGCAAGGTATTCAAAGGAGGTGTGTAAGGTCATAGAGGTGGAGCCAATAGAAGGGGCCAGTGATGGGGTGGTTTTAGAACAAATGATCCAGGTGGCTGTGGTCTTGGAGGGGTTAAACTTCAGAGAACATAAGAACATAAGATATGCCATATTGGGTCAGACCAAGGTCCATCAAGCCCAGTATTCTGTTTCCAACATTGGCCAATCTAGGTCATAAGTACCTAGCAGTTTCCCCAAGGGACACAGGTTCCACAATGCTTGTATTGGTTCAAGCATTGATATCCTGGGTCCCTTCTTAATAATGGTTTATGGACCTTTCCTCCAGGAACTTTCCTCCAGAGCATTGTTACAGAGCCAGAAGGAGATAGAATCTAATGTAGAGTTAATGATGGCGAGGTTGGGGGCTTTGCTGCTGATGCAGGCAAGGAGCAAGATATCACCTGCATACTACTACTACTACTGAGCATTTGTATAGCGCTACAAGACGTATGGAGTGCTGCACAGACATGCGAGAGAGAGTCCCTGCTCATCAGAGCTTACAATCTAGTCAAGACAGACAACACAGTAGGTGTAGGCAGGACTACATCTAGGGGGAATGGTAACAAAACACAAAGGAGATCAGATGAGTTAAGATCTGAAAGCGGCAGCGAAGAGGTGAGTTTTCAGCCCAGATTTGAAAAGGGCCAGAGAAGGCGCCTGACGTACAGACTCAGGTAGTTTGTTCCAAGCATAAGGCCAGCAAGGTGAAAGGAGCGAAGTCTGGAATTAGCAATAGAAGAGAAGGGCACAGATAGCACAGTTACTTACCTGTAACAAGTGATCTCTGGGAACAGCAGGAATAAGTCTTCACATATGGGTACGTCGGTACCAACGGAGTCTGCGCGGGAACGCTCCCCAGCGTCCAATTAGAACGCTTTTGGGAGCATCCCACCACGCCTGCGTGCTGCCTTCCCGCCTTTCCCAACTGCCTCTCCTCAGTTAAGTTTTAAAGCTGAGACAAAGAGAGAGAGAGAGAGAGAGGAAAGATAGAGATAGAGAAATACAACTCCTAGGGGAGGTGGGTGGGTTGTGAAGACTTAGTCCTGCTGTTTCCAGAGATCACCTGTCTCCAGGAACAAGCAGGAATGAGTCTTCACAAATGGGGACTCCCAAGCTAAGATGCCTGGAGGAGTCCCAGCATGTTGCCAATCAGAGAAGGCCATGCTATTTGACAGAACCTCAGGCATCCTGGAGATGGAGGGTAGGAGTTGAACTAAACAGATATGCTATGGACCAACTGGACCATACAGGATGCCTAGAGAGGAGACCCTGTGTAGATAATAACTAGTAGTAAACATTGAAAAAGAATTTACCTAAAACTGAAGGTCATGATGGAAACCATTTAACTACCACAGTGAAGTGGTTGGTTATGTAGAATCCTGAACATGCTGGAGCAGCATCGAAAAGGATAGTGACTATCTGTCGGGGCCGTATAGGAAAAATATATATATGCATATAAATATATATGAACCTAGGCAGACAGATAGAAAAAAATATATATATATATGCGTACAGACATGCAGATGTCTATATACATATATGCATAAATATATATCCATGTCCCCCCATAGGGATATGTGAAGAGAGAAAGATTCATTTAATAACAAGAAGGGAATACCTGCTTGAGGAGCTGTTTAGAGAATTCATTCTCCCTTGTTGTGGGTGGGAGAGCTAAGGGAGTGCTCTCACTGAAGAAGAAGTCTAGAGTATTCTAAGAACTCTAGCCCTTGAAAAACCAGGAATGGAGGATGTTTTAATCCGCTGACAGTAAGTCTGGATCCTTCCATAATTCCAGCATGACAGTTGGAGAAGAAGATGCAATGAAAAGAGATACCATATTTACCCTTCTAAGAGGGCAAAATGAGTATGATGCATTCTTGCGCTCAATACAAATTACTCCATGAGCAATTGAGGATGGAAGGAAATACACAAAGAAAGACTGGCTGTCAGTGAAAGAAAACCATCCCTGGTGAAGGGGTCCACTGGGAATGTGAACCAACCCAGGGGATTGGATAATTCTGTAGGTCTTCACTTAATTAAAGGCATGTGTCCTTTATTGAAGAAGACGACTTTAATGGAAATGGTAAGGGTAGGGAAGAACCCAGTAAAGCCCTTTCTAACCATCTGGAATTATTTGCTCTCTAGCAAGGGCCCATAGTGCAGAGCTGCTCTGTAGAGATGCAGAGAGCATGTTGCAGGTTGACTAGAAGAAAAAACTGGCTGTTTAAGAGCCAGTATGTGACCTGAACTATTCCGCCAACGCCAAGGATTGGGGAAGGCTAAGGATAGAAGGTATGCTGCAACAAGAAAACCCGAGAAGGTTCCAAGTCTGTCTGGGACAGTACTAAGGCCAGAAAGATTAATATTGGAGATCAAGCCCTGGGTGCTTGGTTAGCAAGTTAGTGGTTTAAACACTAAGAGCCCCTGCATTCTAACTATTGTTAGAGCGGCAGAACAAATCTTAGGTCTCAAGATTAGAAAAGACCTACAGACATAAGTAGGAGTGGTAAAAACTCCATCATTGTCTGAGAAGCTGCCACGAGCAACAAGAATGCAAGGTGGCGATAACTCTGAAAAGAAACTCAGGGCTTAGGGATAAGCCCTCAGTTAAGTAGTATACTCTTACAGACCAAAATGTCTTAGTAAGAGGGGCAGAATTGAAAAAGACTTACGATGGAATAAATCTTTGAAAAGAATAGTATGAGACATGCTGATACAGGAGAAACTGTCAAAGATAAAGTTATAGAGGACCTTATTGACAGTTGTTACTCCTCTATCTACTTAGAAGGAAGAGGAGTAACCTTATTACCTGTAAAGCATAATCATGCTAAGGAGCTCTATGAGCTAAAAGTCAGGATGTCTCTTTAATGTAAAGTTTGGGATGGAACCGATGTAGATGCTTGTAAGAGAAGAAGCAAACTACAGGTTCTAAACCTCAAAGCAGGAAGAAGGATTCAGTGAAGAATCTATCAGCAACCCTGCAACTGCTGGGTTTGCTGAAGTGGTTGAGGTTGTGGTTTCTTTAGCCTGGTTTGATGTTTCCCCTGTTTGGAAACAGCTGTATGATGGGTAGAGAAAGGATACAACTTTTTCCCCTGGAGGAATAAAGTTTGGTAGCAGATTTCTTACCAACTGAGATAGAGGAAGGTGTAGACAATCCTTTGAAAGCAACAGTGCCAGTGGTTAACTGAGCAACTTGGCGTAAAGTCTCTTTGTTAAAGAGATTCTCCCCAGTACAAGGAGTATTTCCCAGCCTTTCTTGTACCAATGTATCCAAGTCAGAAGCTTGGAGCCAGGCTATGCGTCGTGCCCCTATGGCTATAGCAGAAGTTCTGCTAACAGACTCAAAACTGTCCAGGGTAGCACGAGTAAGAAACCTAGAGATATTTTGAACATGACTAACCAGTAAAGAGTAGTCTGCTCTTTTATGATCCTGAAGAAAAGGAGTCAAAAACAGCAAACTGGTCGTGAGCTCTTCAAGAGATAGTCCCATATAGAAAATATATGAGAGAATTCTTGTTGAAAACATGGATGCCTGGAAGCTTTTACGTCCAAAGGCATCTAAAGTTCTAGCCTCACGACCTGGCGGATAAGAAGAGTGCCTTTTATCACTTTTCACACGCCTCATTGTTGATTCCACAACAAGAGAATGATGTGGAAGTTGAGTCTTTTGAAAACCTGGAGAAGGGGGTACCTTGTACAGAGAGTCAGTGGCCCTTGAAGGTGAGGATACCTTTAAAGGAGTTTCCCACATTTTAAGTAAAAGATCCTGTAAGGTTTGATGCAAAGGGAGCATGATAACCTTCTTTGGAGTCTCAGGGAGACACAGAAACTCTGAATCCCTTGGAGCAGGATCTTGATCAGGTATAGAAATGGCAAGTAACCTTGCCATATCAAGCAAGAATGCTTGAAAAGAAATTTCCCCAGAAGGGGATCCTGTATTAAGAGGAGTGAAGGTCAGATCTGTTGAATATCTAGCCTTAGCACTAATGGATTGATCCATTAGAGTACCAGACCCAAAAGGGTGGAGCATCGGGTTGTCCTGAAAGGATAGTCGGCAGTACCGCTCGAGGCCGGTACTGCAACGAATCGATGAAAAACTATCCATGCCAGGGATAAACTCCAAGCTCGGTACCGAAGGAAGCGAGCTTGTGGAAGTAAGCATGGAAGGCACCGGTACCGATGCAAAGGTAGAAAACGGAACCGGCAGTGGTATCGCAGCTGGTACCGACATCGGATGATCAGTCTGAAGCGACTCTAGCGGTACCGAAGGTACCGAGAGCGGTAGACTTTGATCTCCGAGACAATGTCTTCGGCACCGAGCGAGGTCGGTACCCAATCATCCAGGCTAGAGATCGATTCTAGACTCGGCATCGAAAGCAGCGAATCAATCAAAACAGACCTGGAGGGTACCGACATGGATGCCAGAATCGGTACCAGGATCGATACCAATGTTGGAAGATCGGTCTGTAGCGGTTCTAGCGGCACCAAAGATACCGAGAACGCTAGACAGCGATCATCGGTATGGAGTGTTTCATCCAACACCGTTGCCGATGCCGGGGTACCGGCACCGCTCCCAGTGGATACCACCACCGAGCATGGCTCAGGTATTTTCACGGAGGTGAAAACCCCGGAAATAACCTGAAACCCCGTTAGTGCTTTGGAGGCCGAAGACTCCCGCCGGGGTTTTAAAGCCAAATTGTCCTCGAGAGCAAGACCGGAGCCATCTCGATGTTGAACATGAGTTCTACCACCCGAGGACTGGCTAGTCTTTACAGACTTTTGTGGGGTTACCTGATCCTGTGAAGAAGAAGTTGTAGCTGGTACCCTCAGAGCTGACGGGAACCGCGTATCGAGTTGAGCTCGATGCTGAAAACTTCTTTTAGAAAAAATACTGCAGGAGGGACACTCCAGCGGATAGTGGTCAGGACCCAAACATGGAAGGCACCAGTTATGGGTGTCTAAGACTAACTTAGTACCGCCACAGTTGAAACATGTTTTAGGGATAGTGGCTGATGTTTCCATGAAGGAAGTGGAGAGGCCTAGTAGGCCGAAAACCGTCAGGCACTAAACAGGGAAAAATTCCCTACCAAGGAAATAATTTTGTTCAAGAAAAGAAAAAGAAAAACACCGGCGGTACCGGTGTGTTGAGGGAAGGCAGACGCGACCACAAGAAAAAACAAAAATAAAGGAAGAATTTTCTGCGGTGACAGGAGTACGTCCTGCCGGCTCCGTGGAAAAACGAAAACTGAGGAGAGGCAGTTGGGAAAGGCAGCATGCAGGCGTGGTGGGATGCTCCCAAAAGCGTTCTAATTGGATGCTAGGGAGCGTTCCCACGCAGACTCTGTCAGTACCGACGTACCCATATGTGAAGACTCATTCCTGCTTGTTCCTGGAGATAGAAGCAATTTGTCAGAAGAGCAGAGTTTCCAGGGAGGGGTGTAGTGAGGTATAAGAGAGGAAAGGTTGTGAGGAGCTGCAGAGTGAATGCACTTAAAGGTCAACAGGAGAAGTTTGAACTGGATGTGGAAATGGATAGGGAGCTAATGAAGTGACTTGAGAAGAGGGGTAATATGAGCATGATGAGGCTGGTGGAAGATTAGCCATGCAGCAGGTGGTTGAACAAATTGAAGGGGAGAGAGATGATTCAGCAAGAGACCAGCAAGGAGAAAGTTACAATAGTCAAGACAGGAGGTGATTAGGGAGTGGAGGAGTAGCCTAGTGGTTGGGGCAAGGTACTTCAGGCCAGAAGGTCGGGGGTTCAAATCCCACTAGAGGACAGCAACTTTGGGCCGGAAAGACTGGGGTTTCTAGTCCCACAGGTACTCCTTGTGGTCTTGGGCAAACCACTTAACCCTCCATAGCCCATGTTCCCTGTAAAATAGTTATCTCCAAGTTATAATGTCCTGTTCAATGTAATTTCAGTTTGTTCAATGTAAACCGCACTGATGCAGAATAGCGCGGTATATAAGAGAATGTAAATAAATAAATATATAAATAAATAAATGTCTTAGTAGTGTGTTCAGAAAGGAATGGGCGGATTTTATTGATGTTATAGAGAAAGAAATGGCAAATCTTAACTATCAGATGGATGTATGTGGAGAAGGAGAGAGGAGTCAAAGACGACCCCAAGGTTACAAGCCGAGGAAACGGGGAGGAATAGAGAGTTATCCACGGAGACTGAGAAAGAAGGAAGGGGAGAGGAGAGGAGGTTTTAGGGGGGGAAATAAGAAGCTCAGTTTTGGCCGTGTTCAATTTCAAGCGCCAGTGAGACATCCAGCAGCAATGCCAGAAAGGCAGGCAGAGATCCGGGCCTGGATTGCTGGAGAGATTTCAGGTGTAGAGAGGTGGATCTGGGAGTCATCAGCATAAAGATGGTACTGAAAGCCATGGGAAGAGATGAGTGCACCAAGGGACTGGGTATAGAGAGAGAAAAGAAGTGGACCCAAGACAGATCCTTGGGGTGCACCGAGAGTGGGATAGCAGCAGAAGAGGATCCACCAGAACAAATACTGAAAGAGTGATGGGAGAGATGAGGAGAACCAGGATAGTACAGAACCCTTAAAACCAAGCAAGGACAGGGTATCAAGGAGAAGGTTGTGGTCAATAATGTCAAAAGCAGCAAAGAGGTCAAGAAGGATGAGGACTGAGTAGAGGCCCTTGGATTTTGCCAGGAACAAGTCACTGGAGACTTTGGCAAGAGCCATTTCAGTAGAATGTAAAGAACAAAAACCAGATTGTAAAGGATCCAGGAGGACTTGAGAGGAGAGAAAATAAAGGCAATGGTGGTGAACAGCACATTCAAGTAGTTTGGAAATGAAGGGGAGGAGAGAGATGAGTCAATAGTTAGGACAGGTAGGATCAGGTGAGGGTTTCTTGAGGAGAGGTGTAACTACAGCATGCTTGAAGGCTGCAGTGGACAGCCATAGGTAGAGAGAGAGATGGAAGAGACAACAGTGGAGGAGATGGGGCTTAGGAGATGGGTGCGACTAGGATCAGAGGAGCGGGTAGTCAGTTTGGAGGAGGAAAGAAGGTGTGTGGTTTCCGCCTCAGAGATCATAGAAAAGAAAGAAAGGTGTAGAAGAGAAGAAGGGGGAAAGTTGGGAGTGAAGAGGGGGAGGCGTGGAAGGACATGTAGAATGTTACTCCAAGTTACTGTATGAGAGTGGCCAGGGGGCTGAGGAAAATGTTGAAAAGTAACGGCGATAGGACTGACTCTTGTGGAACACCGCACGGTGAAAGGTAGGGAGCAGAGGTGGAATCGTGTCGGAGGATTTGATAAGAAGAACTACTCAGAAAGGTGGTAAACCACGAGAAGACGACACCACAGAGATCCACGTTGTATAAGTGTGCCAGAAGGAGATTGAGATCTACCAGATCAAAGGCAGCAGGGAGATCTAAGGAAATTGCCAGAGCGTAGGAACCTTGGTCTAGGACACAATGAATATCGTTGAGAACAGCAGTAACAATTGTTTCAATGATATGGTACGTGCGGAACCCGGATTGGCAGAGATGAAGTGCCTGGGTGTGTTCTAGATGATCAGCTAGTTGTGAAAGAATGATGCATTCTGTAAGTTTCGCGAGGAATGGAAGATTAGAAATGGGACTGTAGTGGTTGGGGTCAGCTGGATCCAGTTTAGGGGCTTTAACTGGGGGCAGATTAAGGCCTTTTTTCCAATATGTGGGGATAGTGCCTGCTGATAGGCTGGCGTTAAGCATGGACTGAATGAAAGGTATGAAGCCCAGGGAAGGCTCGGGAAGCTAATCGGAAAGAATGGGATCAAGAGGACAGAAGGTTGTCTTTGAGGCTGAGATAAGTCTAGACAAACCTGGGAGATCGAGTGAGACAAAATTACTCCAGGTGTGTGTAGTAGAGGGGGCCTCTGAATGTGGAGATAGCGGGAGAGCGAAAGGGTCTGGGGTCAGCAAGCCTGCTCTGGCTGCATTAATTTTGGCCATGAAGGCATTGGCAAGGGCATCTGAGAATGGTCCAACTTCATCAGTCCTGGAATCAGTCCCAATAAAAGTACCCATGCGTCCCTCCTACCAACCCCTCTTCTTCCTCTTGCCATCTTGTTGAATTTTAGGGTAAATGTGCAGAAACATACCCTTATACCTCCACATCCCCTCCAACATCTATCTGACCCTCCCCATAGATTTTCATAATCCTCAGAGGCATCAAATACTACCTATAAATGATTTTACAGTTGTGTTCAACATTACTGGCACTCTTGCAGTTCAACCCCTTAATGTCTAATATCTCCTAAAAAAAAGTGACCAATTAAATGACTTTGAATTATATATGCACACATATTTGACACACAAAAAAATAATCAAATAAAACAAGACCAATTAAACAAGGAAATGTTATAAAAACGGGGATATTGCTAGGGCATGATTATTTAACCTAATATTGGATCCATGCAAGAGTGTTCATTTCACAAAAGTGACAATCACAAACTCTGCATAAAATCAATGCTCATTTACTATGCATAAAATCAATGCTCATTTACTATTTATTCTGTCAGACTCTTTCATTCAAAGCTGCCATATATTAGCCGCTTCTAGCATATAAGTCCTTTTTATCTTTTTAAGTGATCAAGTCAAAATAAATGATTTTTCTATTATCTTAAAAAATCAATAAACTAGCTCTAAAAACATATGCAGGTATAGAAATATTGATCATTACCAACTACGACCATCGTGTTTCGAATGGGTATAACTCAATTTCTGCTTCAGGACAAAGATACTTCCTTACAAAATCATTCAACAAATCTGAACATGGCATAAAACAAGTTCAGTTTTCAAATCATTCCACTTATCTGATCGAGCATGGCTTCAAACAGATTCCTCACTGCCACGGCCATTTTTGATAAGCCTGTAAGCACATTGATACAAAGTGGAATGCCACTTCAAGGAAAATTAACAGAAGAAAGGCAATGAGGAACCTGTTTTGAGCTCTTTGGCAATGCAGATCATCGATACATTTACAAGCGAAGAAATGAAGCCTATAAGGAAAAAAACCACCCTTCCTACAGTTAAATATGGTGGAGGTTCCATAATGTTGTGGGGCTGTTTTGCTGCCTCAGGAACTGGAAGCCTGGCACATATTAAAGGAATCATGAAGTCAGAGGACTACCAAAGTATTTTGGAGCGAAATTTGCTACCTAGTGTCAGAAAGCTAGGTCAAAGGTCATGGGTCCTCCAGCAGGACAATGACCTAGAACATACATCCAAAAGTCCAAAAGAATGGTCAAAAAGGAGAAATGGACTGTTCTAAACTGCCAGTAATGAGTCTGAATTCAATCCACTTGAGAACCTTTAGAAAGAACTGGAATCTGCCATTGGTAAAAAAAATCTTGGAAACATTCCTGAGCTGGAACAAATCGCAGTTGAAGAGTGGGAGAAGCTACCAGCAGACAGATGTACAAAACGAATAGATCGCTACAAGAAATGTTTGGGGGCTATCCACTGCCAAAGATTGTGTAAGCAAATATTAGTGAAGGTTTCATTAATGCTGTCCAGGTCATATTTTGTTTTTTTCACTCAGAAATTACTACATCTAAGTTGCACAGACATCTTTTTTTTGTTGTTGTATACCTTTGAACATACTATTAACCCTTTCAGACCTGAAGTTTTTCACAGACACCATATACATATACACATGGAATTCAATGAATAACATGACGTCCATTACAGTGGACATACGGTCTGAAAGGGTTAAAATCTTATGATGACATACAGTTGGAATATTTCCAATTATTTCTCAAGCTATTGTACACAACATACCTAAAATGCAAGGGTGAAAATAATGTTGACCACAATTGTATATGCATTTTCCTTAATCAAGGTGCTAATGGAACATTTACCTACCTCCTCATAAATCCTCCTCTACCTAACTTCTAGCAATTCTTCCCCTAAATTTCTTCCCCAGTCAATCAGAAACTTAGGCTAGCTGCACTGGCCTCTCTCAAATATTTATAGATTTTCAAGTTGGCCCCCTTTTGAGTGAACCAATCCAGCATACAGATTCAAATTACTATCTGCCCCACCAGCAATAAATCCTGATTTAGAGGGTGGAAAAAAATGTCTTGACTTCCATTAGGTGCATACAAACTCAAAGGTCACTCTCTCCCTGCAGTGTCCCCTTTATATTTATATACCTTCCCTCCCTATCCCTATATATTCCTTCACGACGACAGGAGAAATCCCTCCTCACTAAAATTACACCCCAGCTGGTTTTGGGCCATTCCTTTAAGAGCTACAATATACCTGGCCCCTATCTTAAAGCAACCTCTCATCCCTTGCTTGCAGGTAAATTTCCTGTAATAAAGCCACCACCCACTGCAACTGCTTCAGTTCCCTAAATACCACGCAAACCCACCATATTAACCCCCAACTTCATTAACCAGCCTTCCTCCCCCTCCATCCTCCTAACCCTCATAACTCTTCCTTCCTCCTTCACCCCATCCTTCCACCTCCTTCATCCTTCCCTGTCTCCCCCCTTCCCTTTACACCACACCAGTCCATACCCAGGATGAACCCACAGAAGGGAATGCATCTCACTCCGGACATTCACTCAGGCTAAAGACCTAATGCCCCACCCCCCACCCAGCTTCAATGTATCTCATTCCCCACACCCTCCTTTCTCCCTGCCACTCACACTCCCCTGTTCCCCTTCTCCAAGCACCACCTAACCACAACTCATGACAACCTCTTCCACATCTCCTTCTGTTCACAACATCCCACTCTACATTAATCGCCCCACTCCTTGTGCCAACAGCAGTCCAAAACGTTCTATCTACTTGAGACACTAGTTTAGCCAGTCCTCAAGAAATGTTCTTTCTCCTGATAAGCACCAGAGACTCCAGCCCTATCTTGAGACGCTATTTCACTTCATCGACTCTCAGTCCTCTTGCTCTGGTCTTGCTTTGGGTATCTTAAGACCTTTAATCCCAACAACCAACAGGGCCTGCACTACATCTGCCAGAGTGTGTACTTGATAGGTTTTCCCTTACACCTTAAATGACAATCCAAAAGGAAGCAAACATCTGTATTTTATATTCTCGTCCCTCAGTTTGGAGGTAACCTCCTTGAATTCCTTGTGCCTCTTCAAATTTCGCCAGGAATAAATCTGCAAAGAGGGTAATTTTATGGCCCTCCCGATCAATACTTGAGAGAGCGTGCATCTTGGCCACAATACTTTCTTTAGTTAAATAGTCCTGGACACAGATAACTATGTCCCTATTAGAGGATAGGCCTTGGCATGCCCAGTGCTCTATTCAAGACACACACCCTTCTCCAGCACATGGTCACTGCCATTCTCTTTTGAGCCACTTCCATACAATCATTGTATTCCAGTAGCTCAGGCACCTCCTGAATGAAGAGTCTGTGTCTTCTGGACCTTTTTTCTAAGTCCTCAGGTTTAACCAGAAATGTCATATGGGCGTGCTCCATTCCTTGTATCTTTTCCTGCATGCCCACCATTGTCTCTCCAGATTCTTCTAATCTCACCTCCATGGCCTCTACTGATCAAACTGTTATCCTCCATTCAAAGTTCTTCCATATTCGTCAGCAAATCTTCTTTCCTAGTCCTAGAATCTGCACGGTACTCATGGATAACTGGAATAACTCAGATCAGATCCTACCCCACAGCTCTCCTCTCTTCCCTTGTCATCTGACCTCAAGCGCATAGTGGTTGCACTCTTGGATTGTTCTTGCTGCTGTAGCTGCTTAGCTCCATGGTAAGAAAACTCATGGAGCTCGACTGCTTTCCGCTACCCCAACATCAACTATCTGTTTGACAGTTAGTCACTAGTTCTTAAAACTCTTAGGATTGGTCTACTCTAATTGCAAATTATGTGGCAAATTAGTAGAGCTCACAGCTTAGATGTCTACTTGGACTATGACATCACTTTCTCCAGTATAGACTTTTGTTTTTTTTAATTTAGGGAATACTGCTGCAGAGCAGGAAGAGAGATGTGGGAGAAGAAACTAAGTTGCACTATTTGCCATATGAAATGCATTGAGATTCATACTGAGTTTATAAAGAATGTTACAGCTTCTACTTGTTTGTCTCTGAGAAAATCCCTAACAAAATCAGTCCTAACAGGCATTTTTTGGCTCCACATAGTATCTCTCACTTACAGGCTGATTCACTAAGCTTTTTTACCCATTGGCATGGAATGAGAAAGTCTGGCTACCACTTTCAAATGATATCTTCAAACCTCTACCTATGTGGAAAGGCCTTTTGAACAAATGCTCTACACATTTCCTAGGGCAATCCAGCGCCATGTTCCGAAATAGATGTAGGATTTTACGTAACAGAGCCAACTTTAATCATTGTCTAATATATCTTTGCAAATGAAGCTTGGATTACCGTACTCCTCCATCCCTGTTACAACATGCACCATTCCCATGGGCAGACCGTGGGAATCAAGCAGTTCTTTTTTACCGACATTTTATGGGCCCGATTCATTATACTTGTTTTTCTAAATAGGAGAAAAGAACTGGAATGATTTTCAGACTTGACTAGACTGTACGCTCTGATGAGCAGGGACTGTCTGTTACATGTGTCTGTATAGCGCTGCGCCCACCGTGTAGCGCTACACAAATGATAGGTAGTAGTAAGGTTTGTCAGACCAACTTTGGCATGTCAGATTTACCCCCTGCTGACTGGCCAAAGTTAATTCGGACAAACTGTTGTCCAAACACTATCCAGCCAGACAAAGAGAGATAACAATGGTGGTGGTGGGGTGGGGGGGGGGGGCACTCCGGGAGTGTAATTCAACTTTCACAAATCAGCATCGATATTCAGCACTGGAAGCTGCAGCTATCCACGCATTCTGCTCAGTTCATCACGGGTCTAACTTTATTCAGGAATCTATTTGTAAGAGGCTAACAAATTTTCTTTGGTTTTTAGGAGTCAGTGTCTCTGTACCCCAGAAAGGAGGGATCTATTACAGCTCCTTTAGGGCCCGGTTTACTGAGGCGGTTTTCCCATTCCACATCTAGGGAAAAATAACATTTAGTAAATTAGCCCCACCCCCGCGCAGGTCTGGCAGAAATGCGCAGCAAGTGGCCCCTCTCCTCGCTCACCCACCCTGTCGTCATCCACCCTGTATCCTGTTTCTCCCCACCAGTCTCCCTTCCATATTCTATTAGTTTCATCCTCTTAAAATAGGCCAGCCCCCTAGCCCCAGTTTTCTCACTCCAACAGTCAGCCACCTTCTGGCCCCTATTCCCCTCCCAATTAGCCTATATGCCACTCCCCCCAGCCAGCCACTCAGTCAGTCAGTCCTCATCCCTGCCCCAATTAGCCAGTCAGTCACACCCCAGATCCCAGCCCCTAGTTAGCCAGTTTGCCATTCTCCTGCCCCAGCAAGCCAGTCATCCATCTCCCAGTCCTTACCCTGTCCCAGTAAGCCAGTCAGCCACACCCCAGTCCTTAACCTCTCTCCCCCCAGCTAGCCCTCACCACCCAGAGAGCCAGCAGCCCCCCCAGTTCTTACCCTGCCTTAAGCAAACCAGTCAGCTACTACCCCACAGCGAAGGACTGCAAGCATTAGATCCCCTCATAGCAGGAGCTGCAGTCCCATGCTGCCTGCCATTCCCTGCGGCGGGCGTAGCATTTCCATGCGGCCAGTGCTGCTGACTTTCCTGCACTCTGGGGCTGAGCAATGCACTACTCCCTGCTGCTCTATACCAACCCCCACTGAAGATCAAGCACCCAGGCCGTAGCACTAGGCTCAGGTAGAGGGGGAACTAGCAGCCTTCCTGGAGCTCCCTCCTGCAACTACTACTGCAGCAGCATCTCCCACCCTTACAAAAAAGAGCGGTTCAATGGTAAGAAAACAGCCCCTCACCAACAGTAGCAGCCCCCTAATGATTAACTCCTTATTACTACTTTATTTTACCTATTTATTTTTATGTACGCGCCTACCCTGTCGGGAGGGAAAAATGGAGGAGGTGGATGACAGGCATGAAAATAACCAGGAGAAATTCAGAAAAAGAACAGAACCAAAAGAAAAAAGGAAGAAACGTTATTCATCTGCAGCAGGTGTTCTCTGTGGACAGCAGGAGGATTCCTCACATATGGGCAACATCATCAATGGAGGCCTCATGCAGAGACCTCTATCAGCTCCTTCCAGAAGCTTTTAGAAGGGTTCTACAGCATATGCACGTCTTCCCACCTGCCGTCGCCACACCATTTCCCTCTGTTTGACAACTAGTTAAGCTAGAAGATGACTCCAAACAGAGGAGGGAAGGCTGTGAAGAGGTATCTTGCTGTCCATGCAAAACACCTGCTACAGGTGAGCAACTTTGTTTTCTCCGTGGACAAGAAGAATACATATGGTTATGGTTTATTAAAAAATTTGATATACTGCCTTTCAGTCACGTCAAAGCGGTATACAATAAAAAGATTAGTTAACAGGGAAAAAGGAACGCCATAAAATTGACAGAGAAGCGTAAGAAAAGAGAAAGTGGGGAAAAAGTAAAAAGAGAGAAGGGGGAATAAGGGTCAGGGACACAGGAATGCAAAATCCTGGAGGCCAGTACACGCCTCCTAAATAAACAGGAAAAGGGCCACACAAAATTAAATAGCGGTAAGGAGTGGAGGAGTAGCCTAGTGGTTAGAGCAACTGCCTAGTACCCAGAAGATCAAGGGTTCGATTTCCACTGGCACTCCTTGTGACTTTGGGCAAGTCACTTTACCCGCCATTGCCTCGGAAGAAAAGGCTGGCAATCTACTTCCGGTGATACATTGCCAAGAAAACCCAGAGGTAACTGGGTCGCTACGAATCAACACTGACTTGATGGCACTAAAAAAAAAAAAAATAAGGAATGTCAAAAGCAGTAGAGGACAGGTGTGTCTTCAAAGAAACCTTAAATTTTAAATATAAGGGTTCTAACCAAAGATTGGAGGGCAAAGAATTCCATGAAATGAGCCTAAAAAGAAAAAAAGCAGAGTGTCAGGTCCTTTCTAACCGGGCATGCAGGAGAAGGAAGGCATAACTGATTCACATGTACAGACTTAAGGACTCAAAAGGTGCATACGAACCAAAAAGGAAGAGAGATATACAGAAATACTAGAGTGGAGGACTTTATGAATGATCGTAAGCAACTTGTATTGAGAACAGTAAGAAAGTGGAAGCCAGTGCGATTGTATGAAGAATGGAGTAATATGGTCTAATCTATATGCGTGATGAAGTAACCGTATGGCCAGATTCTGAACAGACTGTAGACGCTTAGTTTAATAACGAGGAAGCAAAGATACACGACATTGCAATAATCAAGCCTGGCAATAACAAGAGTAAGCAGAAGTGTTGCAACAGATGACAGAGAAAAGATTGAATAGCATGGATCTGTCCTAGAGTATAGAAGCATTGTTTCACTACAGAGCTGATGTGGAACTGGAAAGCGTACTTAAGCTGAGTAACAATTGGGATGTGTAGTCCATTAAAAGAAGGGCCAACGAAGGTTGGAGAGAATGGGTCTGAGAGCCATAATGCAGAGGTGTTTATAGGGTTCAATTTCAAGTGACTGGTATGGAGCCAAGACGCAACAGGTGACAAGCAAACATTAGCGGTGGAGTGATCAGGGGAGCCAACGTTCATACGGAACAGCAGCAGGATCTATCGCCTGCGTAAAAATATGCCAAAAACCCTGCTATTGAATCAAGGTGGCAAGAGGTGATAGAAAAACATTGAAGAGGAGAGGAGCAAGGACAGATCCGTGAGGGTATGGTAGGAGGAATCAGAACCCTGATATGAAACATAAAAAGACCGTGAAGAAAGGAAAGAGGGGAACCGGTAAAGTACACTATGTCCCAGACTGTGGAGGAAAGACTGGTGAGCAGAAGAGAGTGATCTACAAGATCAAACGCAGATGACAGATCCAAGGTGTCAGCCAATGTGACATCACCCTTATCAAGTGCAGTATGAACCTCATTCAAAACAGAAAGAAGAATGGTATCAGTGCTGTGACCAGCTCTTAAACCAGACTGGTGGGGATATAAGAAATTAGTCTGGGTGAGATGCGTTGATAGTTGATAAAAAACAAGTCTTTCAAGGCGTTTTGAGAAGAAGGGAAAATTGGAGACGGGCGAAAGTTTGCTTACATATAGATTTCCTAACCACCAGCTGCTTTGCAACAAAAAGGAGAAGAAAGGTGCAGCAACAGATGAACATCATCAGAAAAAACACAACAGCAATTTACCTTTTTGTTTGGTAAAAGCAAGGCAGCATGGAACAGAAAAGAACAGGGCCTAGGGGGAATGGAGTTGGATTTTAGTCCCCAAACAGATTCTGATGTACCGACTGGTTGAACCTGCTGTTGTATCGGGAATTCCCATCCCAACAGTAGAGAGAGGTGAATGTATGGACCAAACTAAGTAGCAGCTTTGCAAATCTTTTCCATGGAGACTCAGTGCACCACTGATACAGCCATAGCTCAGACATTTTGAGCCGTGACATGACCTTCAAGATTCAAGCCTGTCTGGGCATAAGCAAAAGAGATGCAATCTACGAACCAAACTAACAGAATACGTTTGGTGATGGCAACCCCCAACCTATTTGGGTCAAATGAAACTGAGACCTAGCTCCTCCCTGACGATACCACCTCTGCTGCTGCCCTCTGCTTTGGTGGTCTCCCGTTCTCCCATACTCCTCGTCCTATAGGACGTGGTGGTGGGGTTGGCCTTCTTCTCTCCCCCTCCTGTCATTTCCAACCTCTTCCTCTGCCTCATTTCTTTCTCTCTTTTGAGGTCCACTCTACTCGCCTCTTTGCCCCACTTCCTCTCCGGATTGCTGTTGTCTATCGTCCTCCTGACAAGGCTTTTTCTTCTTTTCTCTCTGACTTTGACGCTTGGCTTTTCCTCTTTCTTATCCCTACCTCCCCTACTCTTATTCTTGGTGATTTTAACATCCATGTTGATAACCCCTCTGATCCTCTTACTCTGAAGCTCCTCTCTCTTACCTCCTCATTTGGCCTTCAACTTTGTTCCTCTGCCCCCACTCACCTTCATGGCCATTGTCTGGATTTCTTTTTCTTTTCTTGCTCCTCTCCCCCTAACTTCAGTAATACTGTTCTTCCTTTATCTGATCATCACCTTCTCTCCTTTAATCTTCACCTCCCTCCCCACCTGCCTCGTCCTGTCTCCTCCACTCTTTTTAGGAACCTTCTTGCCATTGATCCCATGGTTCTCTCCTCTACCATTTCTCCTTCTCTCTCCTCTTTTTTGTCCTCCAGGTCTGTTGATATGGCAGTGATGTCCTATAATGCTGCACTCTTCTCAGCTCTGGATGTTCTTGCTCCTCTCATCCTTCGTCCTGTAAGGCGTTCCTTACCTCAGCCCTGGCTCTCTCCCACTATTCGCTATCTTCACTCCTGTGCCTGCTCTGCTGAGCGTACCTGGCTCAAATCCCGCTCCCCTGAAGATTTCCTTCATTTCAAATTCATGCTTTGCTCTTTCAAATCTGCTTTAGCTCTTGCCAAACAAGATTACTTTGTTCGCCTGACTAATTCTCATGCCTCTGATCCTCGACATCTCTTCATTGCTCTCAATTCTCTCCTCAAAGTGCCTCCGCCTCTGATCCCTCCTTCCCTTTCTGCCCAGGCTCTGGCTGATTACTTCCATGATAAGATCCATAAGATCACTCTTCAGTTTCCCTCTAAATCCACGATTTCCCTTTCCTGCTTTCATTCTCTCCCCCCTTCTCATCCTACCCTCTCTTTCTTCCCCACGATTTCTATCGATGAAACTGCTCTTCTTCTCTCCTCCTCCAAGCTCACCACTTGCTCCTCTGATCCTATCTCCTCCCATCTCCTCTCCTCTATTTCCTCTACCGTTGTCCCCTCCATTTCTCATATTCTCAACCTTTCGCTCTCCACTGCTACTGTCCCGGCTGACTTTAAACATACTGTGGTCATGCCTCTCCTTAAGAAACCCTCACTTGATCCCTCTTGTCCTTCTAATTATTGCCTCATATCTCTCCTTCCTTTCATTTCTAAACTACTCAAACGTGCGGTTTACCGCTGTTGTCTTGACTTCCTCTCTTCCCATGCTCTTCTCGATCCCTTACAATCCGGTTTTCGTCCTTTGCACTCTACTGAAACTGCTCTTGTCAAAGTCTCCACTGACTTGTTCCTGGCTAAATCTAAAGACCTTTACTCTGTCCTTATCCTCCTTGACCTTTCTTCTGCCTTTGACACTGTTGACCATGATCTTCTCCTTGACACTTTGTCCTCGCTTGGCTTTAAGGACTCTGTTCTCCCCTGGTTCTCCTCATATCTCTCCCATCGCTCCCACCTTGCTGCTCCCTACGCTTGGAATAAACTTCCTTTGTCTTGTCGGACACCCTCCGTGTGGCCAGGCGGTTGCCTAGTGGTATGGGGAGCGCCCGATCGTCCTTTGTTTGAATCAGCCCAATAGCGTGTAGTTGCGTCCCCGAAAGGATTGGAGCCAAGTGCCAAAGGTCACAGGAATATTTCTTTATTTTAGAAATAAGGAGTTCCTAACCGGATTCAATTCTTTGGCAAGAATTGATTGAAGCATACAAAATTAAAGTTCAGGATACTTCTCCATAGAATACAACACAAGCCTATTGTACAGTCCTTGGCTTGGTACAGCTTTAAATCTTTCTTTCACATAAAACTCTATTTACATCGGTATTCTGTTCCTGGTCTCCAGGAGGCGCTATAAACCCCTGTTACTTTCACAGCAGGTCTAACAAGGCTTCCTGGTCTACCCAGATACTTTTTCACAGCAATAGAATTTTCTTCAATTTATATTACAAGCTTTTAGCTTCTGCCTAGCTTTCCTTCCAAGCAGCTTTAATCAGGCCAGCTACTTTTAAAAGCACAGCTAAAAGAAATGGGCTTTTCAAAATATCCTTGTAAAAGAACTTCTGGTTTCTTCCAGATAACAAACTTCATTCAGTTCTTTTACTCCAGCACAAGGTAACACAGACACATTCACTGATTAGGAGCAGCTGAGATTCCTTCAGCTCTTCAAACGCTATTTGGTTCCTTTACTCCTCTTTAGCACAAATTGCACAGTCTATCTCCATGTCTGAAACACTGCATTTATTTATTTATTTATTATTATTTATTAACAATTCTTATATACCGCACTATTAGACATCAGCGCGGTTTACATTGAACAGAAAACATCCGACAATTTACATATGTCTGGTCATTACATTTAACAGGAAGTATAACTTGGTGAAACAGGGGAAACTAAATACAATGGTGGGTTATCTGATAAGAGATATCATGGTTAACTATATACAAAGGTGGTACAATAAATAGTACATGGAACTGTTTGTTATTTACATTGTGAAGTTGGCCTGTTGCGATGGTCTGTCTGTTTGGCCACTCCTGCTATTCGCCTGGGTGTTATGTTCGGAGCTGTCATTGAGATATTTTAGGAAGAGGAAATGTTTCAGTGACTTTCTGAACTGACTCAAATTGGGTACTGCTCTGATTTGTGCTGGTAAGGTGTTCCATATAGTCGGGGCGCAGAGTCGGAAGGCTCTGTTGGCTGTTGATCTGGCGCATCTTGTTGTATCGTTTGGGATAGCTAGTGTGTTCATTTCTGCTGTTCTTCGTGGCCTGTTTGGTGCAAGTGGTTGTATGAGGTTGGAGAGAGAGGAAGAGGTGAGCCCCTTAGTCGCTTTGAATGTTAGCAGTAAGGTCTTGAAACTGATCCTTGCTTGAATGGGGAGCCAGTGTAGCTGTTTTAGGAGTGGTGTCACGTGGTCTCTCCTAGATGCCCCGAGGAGTACCCTCGCTGCACTATTCATGGCCAGTTGCAGGGGGTTCAGGGTGGACCGGGGGAGTCCTTGTAGAATGGAGTTTGCGAAGTCGAAATGGGGAAGTATAAGGGCTTGATAAATGGTACGGAAATCATCCGGTTCAAGTAGCGTGCGTAAGTGTCTGAGGGATCTGATTTTAAAGTAGATTGCCTTGACTGTGTTGGCTATGTGGCCCTTCATGTCAAGGTTTTGGTCCAGTATTACTCCAAGGTAACGTATTGCAGGTTTCACTTGGAGTTGGGCATCCTTTACGTTAATACAACTAGGAGGGGTGAAGTTGGTGTTCCTTGAGACGAAAAGGACTTCCGTCTTTTTGTGTTGTATTCTCAGGTTTTGTGATAGGAGCCACTCTGCTACGGCGTCAAAGCAGTTAGTCAGCGGGGTGAGATCTAGGCAATCCAATGATATTGGCATATATAGTAGCACATCGTCTGCATATATCATGTAACTTACATTAAAGGATTTGATGATGTCGCAGAGGGGTTGAATATATATATTAAACATCAATGCAGATAAGGAGGATCCTTGAGGTACACCTTGGCTTTGTTGGAATGGTTCAGATGTATCCCCGTCGACTCGGATGTGCTGCCATCTATCTGACAGGTAAGATTTGCACCATTCGAGTGCTGTTCCGCAGATGCCTTTTTCCCTTAACCGGCAGATGAGAATTTCATGGCATACCGAGTCAAAAGCCGCTGCTATGTCTAGAAAGACAAGAGCGAAACCCTGGCGTATGTTATCCACACCTGAGATTATGTTGTTGAGCAGTGTTGTGAGTAGTGTTTCTACTCCATGTGACTCTCTGAAACCATGTTGAGCCGGATCCAGTGGAGCAGAGGTGTCTATATGATCCTGTAATTGCCTGTGCACCACTTTCTCGATGATTTTTGCTAGCATAGGTATGCTAGATATGGGCCTATAAGATTCTACCTTCTGAGGATCAAGTTTGGTGTTTTTTTAACAGCGGTCTTACAGAGGTCTGCTTGAGCGTAGTTGGGAATGAGCCAGTGGTGAAGGAATGGTTTAAGATTTTTGCTATAATTGAGGATATGTCACATCGCAGGTCCCTTATCCAGTGCGCAGGGCAAGGGTCTGTGTGTGCAGTGGTTGTGTTTAGTGCTAGGATGGTATCTTCAATAGTTTTCTTTGAGGGAGTGGAGAAGGATGCCAGTGATGCTGGGTAGTCTTGTTCATCAAGAGGGTCCGGTATTAATATTTTATTAGTTTTGCACATTTTAGATTGCATGTAAATTGCATAGTCCTGTGGGTGGATCATGCTGTGGTGCTCCGGGGTTGGTTCTTTGGCAAGCGTTTTAACTAAGTTAAACAAGTCATGAGGTTTATTCAATGACCGTTTCAGGGTGTCTGTGTGGTGTTGTCTGATTTTATTTGTGATGGCTTTACGATGCTCTGCCAGGTGTTGGATGTAAGCTAATTGGTCACTGCTGGTGCGTGATTTTCTCCATCGTTTTTCTAGCCTTCTTAGAATGGTTAGTGAGGCTTTTAAGTCAGCTGTGAACCATGGGGCTGTAGATCTCTTCTTTGGGTTCTTGTTCGTTGGAGGGCGGATAGCGATTGTGCTGAGTTTTCTGTTCCAGGAGGAGATCAACTCTTCTAGGCTTAGTGAGGTGTCATCAAAGAGTGGGCTAATCTCAGTGAGGATGCGTTCTCTGTTGAATGGTTGGAAACGTCTGGTAGCTGAGTTAGCGGGCTTGCTTTTATCCGTTATTGTCTTGTGTAAACAGCTAGTGGTAGGCATCTGAAAGGTGATGAGTTTGTGGTCAGTCCATGGGACTGCAGTTATGGATAGCACGATGTTTTGTGGTTGATCCAAAATTAGCTGCGGTGCGAATATGAGGTCGAGGATATTGCCTTTCTCGTGAGTAGGTTCTTGCACCATTTGCGTGTATCCGAGGCTCTCTAGGGCATCTAGGAATGCTGTTGCTTGGGTGTCCTGTAATGATGGTAGGTTGATATCTCCTACGATCCAATTGGGTTTATTTGGACCCTGGGTGAAGGATGCCAGATTTATTATGGTTGCTAGGTCGTCTGGATCTCCTGATGGTGATCTATAGACCAGGTTTATGGAGCATATGTTGTTTGAAATTGATACTGTTTCTAGATGGTTGTTGCTGTTGGATTCATCCAATTTAAACTGTAGGTCGGTTTTGGTGATGATAATTACCCCTCCGCATGAATCCACACTGTCCCCCAAGTCCATTTCCTCCACACTAGACTCTCTCTGGTAAATGCTTTCTCTGGTATCTTCCTGAGAAGCCTTTCTGTCTTGTACAGCCTTCAAGAGCTTCTCCCAGGTACCCTTAGCATTACGTGAGCTTGTGGGGGAAGGGCAGGAAAAACCCTCTTTGTTTAGTAGCTCTTTTAAGAGTTGTAAAGGGCTCACCTTGCTTGTAGTGTTTTTCCTCCCTGTAGACTCCTTACTAGGAGAAGAGTTAAGCCAAGAACTTCGGGAGAATATTTCCTCCTCTGAGGACTCCTCCCCTGAGCTCTCCACTGGCCTTGTCAGCTCTCTGCTCCTACTTCTCAATTGCTTCTGTGCAAGTGGCTTCCATGTTTCCTTCCAATTCTGTTTCTCTGCCCGAGACTGTTTCTCTCTTGTGCTTCCTTGCTTGTTCCCTCGTGTCTGTTTCTGCTGCTTCTCAATCTCCACCTCAATCTGTTTCTGAATCCCAACCTGTTTGTGTGTGCAACTTCCCTGCCTAAATGTTTGGGGCTGTCCTATGGGTCTTGACTCCGCCTCCAAACCACTCCCTTCTCCTCCCTCTATCTCCATTGGAACAGGGTGTGTTCTTAGGTCTGCACTTTTCTGCAGGGAATCTCTGTCCTTAGTTTGAGAGTTAACCCTTCCTTTGCCTGCAGTTTCTTTGTGGAAAGGAAAAAAAGTCTGTTTTTTCTTTCTCTCACTGCTTTCTAAGCCTGCTTCTCCACCACAGTCTATACGTCAGGCATCTTCTTTGCCCCTCTTCAAACTCAAGTTAAAAGCTCATCTTTTCGCCTCTGCCTTTAGCTCTTGATTTTGCTGTTCTCCTTCCTTCCCCTCTTTTATTTCACCTTTCTTTCTTCCTCTTACACTTGTTCTTACCTCTTTCCTTTGTCCTGTCTCTCCTGCTCTTGTCTCTTTTCCCTTGTTCTTATCTTTTTCTATTCCTTTTATTGCTTTGTCTTTTTAGATTGTAAGCTCTTTTGAGCAGGGACTGTCTTTTTGTGTTTTCATTGTACAGCGCTGCGTGCGCCTGGTAGCGCTTTATAAACGCGCAGTAGTAGTAAATGAAACAAAAAGCTGTCCAAACTTCCAAACTGTTCATAGACTTTAATCTGCTCCAAGTGGGTAGTCAAGGCTCTCTTACAGTCCAACATGTGCAGCACACTTTCCTCCCTTGTGAGCATGGGGTCTTGGAAAAACCTTGGCAGGATAATTTGGAAGTCTGACACCATCCCAGAAAGGAATTTAGGATACAGATCAGCTATTCGGACCTGAAGCTGAGGGGAGATATGATAGAAATCTATACATTAATGAATGGAGTGGAATGGGTTAACGTAGATCAGTTGTTTATGCCATCAAAAAGTAGAAAGGCTAGAGGACACGCAATGAAGCTACAGTACAATGTAACTCATTTAAGACTAATAATAGCACATATTTTTCCACTCAACGTGTAATCAAATTCTGGAATTAGTTACCGGAGGATGTAGTAAAAGCTGTTAGTGTAGCTGGTTTAAAAAAGGTTTGGACAAGTTCCTGGAGGAAAGGTCCATAAACCATTATTAAAGAGAACCTGAGAAATCCACTGCTTAACGCAGGACGAACATTGTGGAAGCTCTGGACTTTGGGTACCTGTCCGGTACTTGTGATCTGAATTGGTCACTGTTGGAAACAGGACACTTGATGGACCTTGGTCTGACCCAGTTTGGCATTTCTTATGTTCTTAACTTTGTATGCTGAAGTTACCGCCACTAAAAACAAGACCTTCCAGGTCAACAATGTCAGGACACAGGCATACAATGGCTTGAAGGGAGCTTTCATCAACTGAATTAAGTCCACACCGAGATCCCAAGACACTGCACGAAGGTTGAGGGGAGGCTTTACAAGAAATAAGGCCCATATAAAATAAACTAAAGGCTGTAAAGAGATAGGTTTACCTTCTACATGATAGTGATAAGCACCAATTGCACAGAGGTGAGCCTTTACAGAGCTGGTGTTCAAATCAGAATCAGACAAACGTAAACGGTATTCAAGCAGTTTTGTGTGGGACAAGAGAAGGGGTCTGAGGCCTGTCCCTCACACCCAAAGGCAAGCCTCTTCCTCTTGAAAGCATAGGACCTCCAAGTAGAATCTCTTCAGAAGCCAAGAGACATCAGTAACACCAACTGGCAAGCTGAAGGAGAACAAAGTCATTCTCAACGTCCAAGCTGTGAGGACTATGGACTTTATGATGGGATGCAACATTGTCCCCCAAGTCTGTGTAATAAGACAAACCGGATCCTAGATGGAAAGTTTGAGGATAGGGAACCATGGCCTCCATCATTCTTGAGTTTCAAAAGAGTTTTTGCAATCAGAGGAATAGGAGGATAGGCAAATGGAAGTCCCTCTCCCCAATGAAGGGGGAAGGCATCCGAGACAAGTCTGCCATGTATTCCCACCCTGGAGGAGAATAGAGGCACCTGGGAGCTCTGAGAAGTGGTGAAAAGATCTATCAAGGGAGTGCCAAAGTCTGTATGCTCTCTGCCACAGTGTTCAACTGAAGGCCCAATTCTCCAATTGAGCCCAGCAGCTCGTACTATATCAGTTCAGCTGCACAGGATGTCATCACCATTTGCTGGATACAGAGAATACTGGGAAGCATATAGCTATACAGTGCCTAATATAGGCCAGAACTCACATGTCTATAGTCTGTCTCCATCTGCTAGCTGTGCGTTCTGGACTGGTCTGGTGGACAATAAGATTCTTTTTGTCATTAGTATTTCTGTTTCATTTCTACGATGATATTATGGTCAGATTTAAGGACTGGAGGGAAGGAGGAATTACAGAAATCCCAAAAACAGTATATTATGCATTTATACCAAATTTCTCAAGCCTTTAAATCAAAATATAACAGACCCGAGTACGCACTTCAACCGACCTGACAAAAAAATTATTGAAATTTTTGTCCAGCTGCTGGAAGTAAGTGGTCTGGTACACTATATTTTGATTTAAGAAAATGTTCAAGTGTGCACAAAAGCTTACTCATTTTCCATCCCTTTGCAGAGAAAGCATTTTGTGTAAGAAGAAACACAAACAAACAACGCAGATCATCCTTTTATATAATTTTCAAACAACATAGGTTTACAGAAAGGTAAGTGCAGCCAACTTCCCCCTCCCGCCTGTACAGGAATGCCCAGCCCCCTCTCCCTCATGAGTCTCCTCCATAGGAGCACCAAGCTCCTCTCTCCCCCAAAGGGCCTCCACGGGATACCCAACTCCACTTCCATACAGGCATCCACTGGAGCACCCAGCTTCCCCCCCCCCCCCAACAGACGAATCCCTTCTCTGGAAGCCTGACCCGCTAATGGTAGTACCACAAGACCACTTACTAGGGGGCTGAGACCACCATTTTGAGGTTGGGAGCTGTCAGGGCAGGAACACCTGGGGATTGCTCTTAACCCCCAAAACTACCCACCCAGAGACCCCCGGTATGTGCTGGAGCAAGGTGTGGTGTGGGGGCATTTTATGTAAGCATCCGTCCCACTCTTTAAAAGACAGCAGGCCAATTTGGGGCCGGCTATCTTTGCAATGCCATGATCATGAATCAGGGCTGGACGGACTATTAGGCAAAACTAGACAATCATCTAAGGCAGCTGTTTCTGAGGGGCTGCAAACAGCAGCATTCAAAGCAAATCAATAGATCTTGACAACCACACAAGCTCAAAGAGCCATCAGCACATTCTTTCGCCCACAGGGAGAGTAGGAACCCACATACATACAAAGAAAAATTCTATGATGCCCAATTATGCATTTTTACAGGATTGTTGTGGGAGGAGTGGTGTTTCAATTACCATGACAGTCAAATCTAATTAGCAAAATATTTAGGGGGGGGGGAGAGCAGTATAAGGCTGCAAGGCTTGTCTGGGGTGGCCAATACCCTTGCACTGATATTCTCGGCTGTAGCAATGCAACAATAAAATTACTGTGAGATTTACTAACCTCCAGCATAGAGGTTAGCGAAGCCTGCGATAAATTTTCATGCTGCAAAATAGCACATCATGCTATTTTACCACAGCTCAGTAAACAGGGGTCATATGTGATGTGCAACAGATTAATAGGGATCTGTTATTTACCCCTTTCAAGCAACTGTAGAACTTGGGGGCTTTCTATTCCATTAACCTGTAACAATGTGTAAGGATTTATTTTTTAAAAGCAATGCATAATAAAGCTGTGTAAACTGCTGCTGGAGAATGTGGTCATGGTTAATAGCACATAAGACGACTTGGGCAAGACTCTGGAGAAGGTAGCTAGGGGCTAGGCATACATGGGAATCACCACTTCCCATAGCTGAGAATGGAACAACAGGCAAGGGCTCGCCACATTAAGAACTGCTGGCTACTTCAGGATGACTCCGAATGGCTAACTTTGGACACAAGATGCTGGGCGCTTTATGGACCACCAATCTGACTGAGCAACATACCTCGTATTTCAAACTGATATTATAGAACATTATCCGTCTTTTGCAAGTTTTCTTTGCATAACCTCTGTAATCAAATACAAGCTTTGTGGCATAATAGTAGCAGTACATTATCTCGTTTTTATCTTCAGAAGTCCACCTCTATGTCTTCGGTTTTTCATTATTTTCTTTTGTTATCTCCTGCTGCAGTGGGTCCATAAACAAATTCGCCAGGTATGTTATCACCCTCCTGAGGGTTTTGCTCTGTTGGTATCACCATCTTTAGCCCTAGTGCATAAGCTATGAGTGAGCACCTTTTTATCTTGGGTGACTCGCAGTCAGTCTGTGAATTCTTCCTTTTCCTTCGTACCATAAATGCACAGCGTCTTTTGAATGAAAGCAAGCTCTGCTACAAGGGGACACAGGATGATGGTGAAAGGGGATAGACTCAGGAGTGATATGCGGAAATATTTCTTTACGGAAAGAGTGGTGGATCCATGGAATAGTCTTCCAGTGGAGGTGGTAGAGATGAGGACAGTATCTGAATTCAAAAAAGCATGGGACAAACACAGAGGCTCTCTAAAGGAAAAAAAGGGGACTGCTGTAGTGGTTGATATGGAAGGACAGACTAGATAGGGCATGTGGTCTTTTTTTGCCATCATGTTTCTACCATACTTACACTGTAGGATCGCCTTGCTGAGATTTGTTATAGATTTTATACAAGTTCACCATGTGAAGATATTCAGAAAGACCAATTTATTCTTTAAACCTCAAAGAAGCACAGTGGTACACCAGCTTGGCTGCTGAATTTTATGTTGTGGTTTTCCGTTAACCCCCAAATACCTAAATATGTCTACGTTATTAATTTCTTTTCAAGACTCAGTCCAAAGATTAGAACATTTCACAAGATGCAATCCCCACTAGGATTCATCTCCAAGTCCACATTTGGGAAATATCATTGACCTGCTCAGCTTTTGATATTCAAGTGCTCAAATATTTAGAGCACTTTAGAAACTTAGGAACAATAGTACCATTATTGCCAGTTCGAGCTGGGGAAGTGTGGCTCATAGAAAGAACATCTTTCTAAGGCCGAGAGGACACAGCTAGCCGCTCAAGATTACACAGAATCACATTCAAGAGAACTCTCAAACGTAAGCATTCCTGACATCTGGTTCCGTGTTTTAGTTACTACTGCCCATCTCCTAGTACTACTGCTAGACAAGGTCCATTTTACCTTCAGCATTTAATAGACCATTCGCTCTACAGGCAGACTCCAAAGACCCCCTTCCCTCACTCTTGAGCAGAAATGCGGGAACCTTTTCAAACTGACGTGCCAAACACTGGATTTATGGACACTAATATCAAAGGGGCTTCATTTATTTTCAAAAGGCAGCACTGACTGAGTGCTTCCCGGTGCACTTTTGTCTTAAGGGTCACTAGCACTCCTTTCTCAAACATGTGCCTTCAAGGAGATCAAAAACTTGTATCCACTATTCCCGTGTGCTGGTTATTGCCAGAGGAAAACCAACCCCCCCCCCCCCCCCCAGGACCTCTTAGGGAATTGCATGCTTCTGCAGGGCTCCCTAGAAGAGGCACACCAGGGTGCAGCAGGAAGCCAAATATACAGCCCCCAGGACAGAATTACAGAGGAAGTAACGGATTTCGATAACTATTCTGCCTTTTAAGAACATAAAGAATGACACTGCCAAGAGCAACCAAGAAAATGTCCGTTTTAGCAACTTTTTATGTCAGCTGTATCTTTGAGCATGAATTAAAGAGGAGGAGAACCATCAGATACTTTTTATGTCAGCTGTATCTTTGAGCATGAATTAAAGAGGAGGAGAACCATCAGATACAGGGCATGAAAGAGTTCTAAAAATTACATTTTTGCTCTACCTGAGCCCTCCTGTGTCTTCTCTATATATGGGAGTAACATATTAATCCACCCTGAGGCAATACATTTATTTTTCAAATCTGTTTGTCTGCTATATTATTTCTCCTGTTTCCATCTTGCAGCGCTGATTCCTGTTGGTGCAGCTACCACATTCCCAGCCTCCTCTGCTGTTAATTCATGTTAACTATGAAAGTCAGAACAGTAAAAACAGAACAGCAGCATCGAAAGAATTGGTTTACCCACAATTTTACACTAATGTCTCTTACCTTCCCCAGAAACACGTTTCACTATGTGGTTTGTGTGCCCCCTTGTGACACATTTTAGGAATTTTCAATGAATTTCTAGCCGATTGCATGCACACATGTCCACGCCTCCTGAATGTGATATTTCTGTCTTTTTACTAATCTTAAACATAAGGTCTAATCTATGTGCAAAAGATGGTCCCGTCTTGGTCTTTTGGTGGGAACTGTAGAATATGGGGGCTTTATGTCCTGCCCACCACCCCACTAGAAAAAAAATTGTTGTTTAGACCTTGACACAGAAACATGGTCCTTTATGTGCTGTCACATTCCTCCTTATTCGTCTGTTTACCAACCAAGTAAGATATAAGCATTTCTCCCAGTTTCCATCCTAATCCCGTTTGTTGTATTTGTCTTGCATAGATTGTGAGGGCTGTCTTACATGTATACGCCTTGCTGCACTATACAAATGACAAGTAATATATTCCATAAGGCCCATCTACTCTGCGCAATTTTATTCCTAGTGCAGTGACATTAACCCCAGCTGATCTAGGCTTACTCTTCATATCTTCACAACTGGGCATATCCTGGGTTTTTCCTGATTTCTCTTTACTATTTCTGCTTCCACCTCTTTCCCCTTGGAGACTGTTCCATGCATCCACTACCTTTTCTGTGAAAAGAGATTTTGTTATGTTGCTCTGGAATACCTTGGAAGCTCAAGTTCCACAGCACCTTTACTGCTAAAGTATTTACATCTCTGAGGTATCTAAGTGGCTGTAGCTCCGCCACCCCCCACTAGGGGATGCATATTTAGGCAAATTTTAATAGCATCTGGAAATCGGCTTAGATTCATCCAGATCAGAATGTACATAATTCCAGAAGTATTTTTGGTACTGTAGTAGTAGTACTGTAGTTGTAGCCCGGGGAGCCAATTTACACATCTACATGTGCCGACATACACGTAAATTGTTATTTCACAAATTATGCCATACTGGGTTAGACCAAGGTCCATCAAGCCCAGTATCCTGTTTCCAACAGTGGCCAATCTAGGTTACAAGTACCTAGCAGTTTCTCGAAAAGAGACAGGTTCCACAATGCTAGTATTGGGTCAAGCAGTGATATCCCGGGTCCCTTTTAATAATGGTTTATGAACCTTTCCCTTCCAGGAACTTGTCCAAACCTTTTTTAAACCCAGCTACACTAACAGTTTTTACTACATTCTCTGGCAACAAATTCCAGAGTTTGATTATTGTCTTAAATGGGTTACATTATACTTCACTGTATGTCCCCTAGCTTTTCTAGATTCTGATGACGTAAACAATCGATCTACGTTTGCCCGTTCCACTCCATTCAGTAATTTATAGACCTCTATCATATCTCCCCTCAGCCGTCTCTTTTCCAGGTTTAAGAGCCCTAACGTTTTTAGCTTCTCTTCATAGGGGTATCCTTCCATCCCCTTTACCATTTTGGTGGCTCTTCTCTGTACCTTATCTAATAACGCTATATCCTTTGTAAGATACGGCGACCAGAATTGCACACAATATTCAAGGTGTGGTCGCACCTTGGAACGATACAGAGGCATTATGATGTCATCCTTTGTTCTATTCTCTTCCTTTCCTTATGAATCCTAGCATTCTATTTGCTCTCTTGGCCGCCGCAGCACACTGGGCCGAGGGTTTTATTGTGGCAGGCTATGGCCTATAATAGTCTGCAAATATGAAAGGCCTGTAAGTTAGGCCCTGATTCCAACCCCCATCTTAGTAAAGAACCAAAGTCTGTAAAAGTTTGAGAAAGCTGTTTAAACTGCTTAATAAGAAGTTTTCATGAATGCATAAATCTTTCATTATTCTCTTGTGTGCAAAAAGATAGAAATGTTTCAATACATGCATTCCAGGAGCTAGAGATGACCTTGCTGTATGGAAGTATCAAACCTAGAAACTGCACCATTGTTAGAACAGTCCTAAGGGAGGGAGCTGGGTGCTAGGCCCAGGAGGGATCTCTGATTGGACAGGTGCAGGGGGCGTTGGAACCAATAGAAAGTTTGCATGTATCAAACTGAAGAAGAGGTATAAATGAGTATGGTCTCTGTAAAAACTTTGCTCAGTCCTTTTTTGAAGCTTTGCCTAACTGAGCCATGTACACAATAAATGGGCTTGGATCTTTGAACTGACTCCTGGTTTTATTTATTTCATGCTTATCAGCTGCTACACAATGATGCGCAAATCTTTTTCCTGAGTGGTGGGCCATTTTACAAACCTACCTGTATAAATGTTACCAATCAATTTCAGATTCCGCTGTCTTTATTTAATTTCAGTTTGGAGGAGGAAATAAAGGGGGGATTAACTACCACTACTTATCATTTGTATAGCGCTACAAAGCATACACAGCGCTGTACAGACACGTGCAAAAGACTGTCCTGCTCATCAGAGCTTACAATCTAGTCAAGACAGACAATACAACAACTGAGGACAAGGATATATCTAGGGGAATGGTAAGGAAACACATAAGAGACTAAGCGGATCAGGATCGAAAAGCAGCCTCAAGGTAGTTTGCTCCAGGCATAAGGAGCAGCAAGGTGGAAGGATCAAAGTCTGGAGGCAGTAGAAGAGAAGGGCACAGATAGAAGAGATCTGCCAAATCACTTTCTGAGACGACCAACAGGAGAGCAGTGCCCGCTGTAATGGTTGCATGTGAGCCCAAGCCCAAGGCACCAGTTCTAGAGCCGCTGCCATCGAACTAAGCAGCTGCAGATAGTACTATGCTGCAGAAAACATCAAATCTGCGCCTTAGCGATTCCCCTCGTTTTGTTTTCTTTTTCTTTTTTACAGCACTCCGAGGTGTAGTGGGGGAGAGCCTCCATCTCTGCTGCTCACAGGCACTGGATAACCTGGGCTGAAAGGATGAAACAAGAATCCTGTAGAACTGCTGCTCGTATGGAAGTGCCTTGGCTGGAGGAGGACCTGAGGCTCCCAGGTAGTTTATCCCCGTTAAGCTCGTTTTGGCTGCCCCAGCAGCCCTCGCTCACCCGGTAGCCACAGATAGAATTCAAAATGGCCTCTACACAGTATATCCTGCCTGTTGTCCCCAGAGTAGCCTTCTTTCTCCTTTAATAATTCTTTTTTTTTTCTTTACTGTGTTTTGTCTTGCTGAAGGGATCATGACCTCAGGGGAGTCCACCCCCATGGGCTCTTCACTCAGATGCTGACGACTGAGAGACTCGATCCCAGCGCTCTTCTACTGGGACATCAGGATTCTGTCACAATCAGTCTCGGCTACTGCTGTGCGGTGACAACCCAAGTGTAACTAAGACTGGCCTGGCCTGGGGGTAAAATTAGGAATAAAGTGTCGAGAAGGAAGACCCAGCACTGCAGAGGGGAGGAGATGGGTAAAGGACAGACAGAAGATAGGAAACACAGTATATAGACAGAACAATAAACAAGCACCTAGATTATAAAAAGGCACAGAAAAATGCCTTAACAGAGCATACAAAGTTTGCAAGCCTCAGCTATGAGTGCGCTCTCCCAAGCAGGAACCAGGAGCAAATGGAGGATCAGCAGCTCATGTGCCCACAGAAGAAATCTTCTGAACAAAGCCCCAGCAGGGGGAGAGGAGGGGAGGGGTGGGGCAGGGCAAGGGCTTTATGCAAGTAAGTGGAGGCAGGCAGATTCCACCGGAAGTGCCCTAGCGATTAAGGATAATATCCCTTACTCCCTTCCTGTAAAGGGCTGGCCGAAACAAGTACTTTTTCAAAACCTATCCATGTTAGGGAGCAGTTGCAAATCCAAACATGGATACTTTTGATCACACATGTGCATTCCCTACAGGGAACAGGAACAGATGTGCAGATTTTTGACCCGCCCAGGCCATGGTCCCAGTACATCCTCCTTGCAATTTCTATGTATTATGGACAGAAAATGCAACGTGTGCCGTCAAGTCAGTGCTGACGTCTGGCATTCCAGCAGCTCCGGGGTTTTCATGGCAGTGTGACCGGAGGTAGATTGCCAGGCCTTTCTTCCGAGGCAAAGGCCACAAGGAGTGCTAGTGGGAATCAAACCCTGGTCTCTTGGTTACCAAGCCAGTGCTCTAACCACTAGGCTACTCCTGCACTCCATATTATGGACATCCACGTGCAAATATAGCCCTTTCCAAAATTACCATTTACATAGGGATGCTATTTCGACATGTAGATATTAGATTTTAAACATGAAAATATCCCCCCCCCCTGAATCTCACAGAGCTTCTGGTACAGAACCCACATCATGTTCATAGTCTGTCTCTGGACCATCTCCACCTTTTCGATATCCTTGCGGTACTTAGACATAAAGGACCTGTAAAGTGGTATTATCACCTCCTTTTATGATACTATTTTGCTGTTGTGAAGCTGTCGGATAAAATCACCCTAAGGTTTCTTGGTTAGTGCACATCACTATCTCACTTCTAATCATGTACTGTTCCTTTGGATTTCTACAATCCAAATGCATAATTCTGGACTGTTTACACTGAATTTTAACTGTCAAGCATTTAACCACTCCTCAAAAGTTCATATCTTATTCTGTCAGTTTCCTCAGAAGTAATCATTCTGTTGCAGATCTTAAAGTCATCCACAAGTGGGGAAAGCATGTAAAGCATGGTTCACGGCATTCTTTCCAAGACCTCTACGTATGTGTGTTGAATGTCCCAGTGAACGTGTATCTATTTGTCCCCACGTGATTGTATCTGTATTATATCAGTATGTCTCTGATCTGGAAATGAGAGGGCAGGGGCTGTTTTAATGGCATGGTTCCCGAATATTCTATTGATTTTGCAAGAACAAGTAGACAAAGCACGTAAATCATGGCTCACAGAATTCTTTCCAGCTGTGATTATTGGTGTTGTCTCTTAGTCTCTTCTGAAAGGCAGAAGGAGAGGCACTGAATGGAGCAGTTCCCAAACATTTCATCAGTTTGGAAAAATAAAACCGAGTGTCACAATGTATCTAACCATTAGATGTCAACAGATAATTCTAAAGACCGATTTACATTTTAACCACAGGGTGATAATATGCCAAGGCGACTGGTACCATTAGGTGGCAGTACAGATAGCAATACACATGCCAATCGAGAAAAGAACATAACATAAAAAATGCCATACTGGCAGACCAAGGTCCTTCAAGTCCAGTATCCTGTTTCCAACAGTGGCCAATCCAGGTCACAAGCACCTGGCAGGATTCCAAAAAGGTACACAGATTCCACAATGCTTATCTCGGGGTAAGCAACGGATTTCCATGGTCCTCTTTTTAATAATGGTTTATAGACTTTTCCTCCAGAAACTTGTTCAAACCTTTTTTTAAACTCAGCTACACTAATAGCTTTTATTACATCCTCTGGTAACAAATTCCAGAGTTTGATTACACGTTAAGTGAAAAAATATTTTCTCTTATTGTCTTAAATGGGTTACATTGTAGCTTCCCTGCATGTCCCCTAGTCTTTCTACTTTTTGAAGGAATAAGCAACCTTTCTATGTTTACCAATTCATTAATTTATAGACCTCTATCATTCTTTTCCAAGTTGAAAAGACCTAATCTTTTAAGCATCTCCTCATAGGGGTATCCTTCCATCCCCTTTATCATTTTGGTGGTTCTTCTCTGTACCTTTTCTAATTCTGCTATATCTTTTTTAAGATAATGGTGACCTGAACTGCACACAATATGCAAGGTGCATCTTGCACCATGGCACAATACAGAGACATTATAATATCCTTGGTTTTATTCTCCATTCTTTTTCTTATAATTTCTAGCATTCTATTTGCTTTCTTGGCCGCCGTTGCACACTAAGCAAAGAGTTTCATCATATTATCTATGACGATACCTAAACAATTTACCTGGGTGGTGTTTCCTAATGTGGAACCTTGCATTGTGTAACCGTAGTTTGGGTTGTTCTTTCCTAGGTGCAATTTTTCACAATCTTCTTGTGTTTTAACAGCTTTGAATAATTTTATGTCATCTGCAAATTTGATCACCTCTCTCGTTATTCCCATTTTCAAGTCATTTATAAATATGTTAAAAAGCAGTGGGCCCAGTATAGATGGCAAAGGTCTAAGCAGAGAAAAAGATAGCAATACACTAAAGCCAGGTGTTAAGACTTCAGGTATGTTGGATGTGCAGAGATGAGCTTGTATTGAAGCCCAAAGTGAAAATAAACAATGTGTGAGGGATAAGGAGCTAAAAGAACAAATGCTAAACAAATAATTGTATTCCGTGTTTGCAAGATAAACAATACAGAACAGGAGTATCAGACTGCAATCCTGGAGGGCCGCAAACCAGTCTGGTTTTCAGGTTTATATACAGAAAGACATTAGGGAAACTGTACGTCTCCAACATACACACACACATACACATATACAGTCTGGTCAAGAGAAAGCATAGTTACTCACCTGTAACAGGTGATCTCCAGGAACAGCAGGAATTTAGTCTTCACATATGGGTATCATCGGTACCGACGAAGCCTGCGCGGGAACGCTCCCCAGCGTCCAATTAGAAAGCTTTTGGGAGCATCCCACAGCGCCTGCGTGCTGCCTTCCTGCCTTTCCCAACTGCCTCTCTCCAGCTGAGTTTAAAGCTGAGACAAAGAGAGAGAGAGAGGGAAAGAGAGAGAGAGAGGGAAAGAGAAAGAGATACAACTCCTAGGGGAGGTGGGTGGGTTGTGAAGACTAAATTCCTGGAAAGATTTTGGGAGCATCCCACAGCGCCTGCGTGCTGCCTTCCCGCCTTTCCCAACTGTCCCTCTCCAGTTGAGTTTAAAGCTGAGACAGAGAGGGAAAGAGAGAAAGAGATAGAGAGATACAACTCCTAGGGGAGGTGGCTGGGTTGTGAAGACTAAATTCCTGCTGTTCCCGGAGATCACCTGTTACAGGTGAGTAACTATGCTATCTCCAGGAACAAGCAGGAATGTAATCTTCACATAAGGGGACTCCCTAGCTGCAGATGCCAGGGAGAACGCCCCAGAAGTTGTGTGTCCTTGTGAAAGGGCTCCATTTCCCCCATGGATCTCTGGCATCCTACCAGGGATGGTGGGTAGTGTCAGACGGCTGCCTGGGTGAGAATCTTCACAGTCTTGACAATGCATATATTTATATGATTTTTGCAAGGTATTGTGGGTAATGTAGTTCATTCACACCAGACACAGCTGCTGACAATAATTTAGTTGTGCACAAGTGTTAAAGCCAATAAGATACTTCTTTATTTATGGGGTTATTTCTCCCAACACAGATATGCTTGGTAGCACATAAATTAGGTTACTTGCTTGCAGTGTTTAACTTGGTAAAACAAGGTCAAAAATCAAAATCAGAAAAACAACCTTCAAACTTGTCAGGCAATTAGCTAATGTTTTCTTAGCATATCTCTAACAAACGAAAAGCCACAAAGAAAGAAATAAACTGTTCTTGTAAGGTTAACTTCTGATTACTTTCCACACAGATCCAGAAGTAATTCTCTCCTAGCTCACAATAAATTAGGTGCAGCTCAATTGCTATCAGTTATCCAGCTGAAACCCTTTAGCAGGCTGGCTTTCTACTGTGTGAGTCAAATCCTGTTTCAGGAGCTTTTCTTAGTGGAATAAAGAACAAATTTATAATTTCTTTGTGATGGCTGCTGTGCTTCATCACAGAAAGTTGCCAACGGAGTTTGGATAGAGAGCAGTCCATATAAACAATATCTTGATCTGCTATTATTTCCCCTTCATCAACAAGCATAGGGTCACTATCATGAATTGGCACAGATGAATCTTTCAATGGAGCACTTTCAGGAGAACACTTATTTCCCTGCTGTCTTTCAAGGTTATAGCTAGGGCATAGATCAATGTTCATACCTGAGCTTCCATTGTTGCTATAGTTCCTCTCTATATAGCCTGGCCAGTATGTAGTCCAGTTCTTATGTCCAGCCTTCCAGTCCTGATCCCTGGACACTGGATCTCTCTCACATACCTTCTGGCATAGGTCTTAGAGTCCCTTCCACTTGCAGCCGTCTCCCTCACAGGTAGCCTCTGGTGATTCCTTGTTCTGCAGCACCATTCCTCTGCCTTTCCCCAGTCCAATGGTCTATGCTGGCCCTTGGAATACCTCCCAGTATACGTACTGCCTTGGACTCTTCTAGACCTCTCAAAGGCTTTTCTCCTCTTCCTTCCAGAGGGTTTCTTCCTTCTCTATCCGTCCGGTTTGGCTTCTGCTTCTGCTGATCCTTCAGATGAAACTGATGATCCTTCTCTGTATATCCAAGGTGATCCTGAAGATGGTCATCTGTAGAATAAACTCTACTCTTATTCTGCTTAGATGAGTGATCCTCCCTAACACAGCGCAGCTGTGCTGAATCAGGCCCTGCCCTTTGAGATGAGTGCTTAGGGATTACCTCATAGCCCTCCTGATTGAACACACGTTTCCTCACTTCAGCTCCTCTAATGGCTGTTGGAAACCTGGTGCATTCTGGGACTGGTAGTCTTTTATGGCAAAATTCTGTTTTCATATTTCTACCAGAACTGACAGGTTGCTTGTTCAGAGTCACTTCACCTTTTCTATAGCTCCTTCCTGAGCTATGATAAGCTTCCTTATCACAGTAGGAGTTGATTAAGTATGGAACAGGTGTTGAAGAACAGCCTGATCAAACAAGGCATCCCAGCGGGAGTCCCTGTCTAAGCAATAATGGGCTGTGAAGGTATGAACCGAAGCCCAAGTAGCTGCTCCACAGATGTCGTCAATAGACAAAGAGTGAAGATGAGCCATAGAGGTTGCCATGGCTCTCACATTGTGAGCTGTGACATAGCCTTCAAGAAGAAGGTTTTCACTCTCATAGGCAAAAGATATACACTGTGCAATCCAGCTGGACAGTGTTCTTTTGGAGACTGGAAGTCCCAAATGACTAGGATCAAAAGCAACAAAGAGTTGAGAGGACTTTCTATGTTGCTGTGTCCTTTGCAAGTAAAAGGCCAAAGCTCTTTTACAGTCCAAAGTATGAAGATTCCTTTCTGCATTTGAGGCATGAGGCCTTGGAGAGAATACAGGAAGGTAAACCGCTTGGTTTAAATGAAAAGGTGACACCACCTTTGGCATAAAGTGTGGATGAGTCCTAAGGACTACCATATCATGATGGAACCTTGTATAAGGAGGATTAGCCACCAATGCTTGCAATTCACTGATGCGACGTGCTGATGTGATTGCAATAAGAAAGATGACCTTCCATGTAAGGAATTTCAAAGAGGTAGTGGCTAATGAGGTTCAAAGGGCGGTTTCATGAGCTGCCCAAGAACCAGATTTAAGTCCCATGCCACCGGACGTGGCTTAATGGGAGGCTTAGTTAAAAGAAGGCCTCTCATAAATCTCACTATGAGAGGATGAGAGGAAATAGGTTGTCCATTTAGAAGCTTGAAAGAAGCTGCAATTGCACTCAAATGAACTCTCACCGAATTGGTCTTAAGCCCTGCATTTGATAAATGAAGGAGATACTCCAGTAATGATTCCAGAGGTATCGCAAGAGGCTTAAGACCTTTCTGCGAGCACCATATGGTAAACCTTTTCCACTTAAATGCATGAGCGTCTTGTGGAAGGCTTCCTGGAAGCATAAAGAATATCCTTTACCTGCTGGGAAAGGTTAAGACCGTGAAGTTCTAGGCTTTCAGCAACCAGGCCCTGAGATGCAGAGACTGGGGATTGAGATGCCACAGCATCCCGTTCTCTTGGGAAAGGAGATCTGGAGCAGACCCTAACTCCAGAGGCGGAGCTTGAGAGAGATGTAGGAGCAGAGGGTACCACATTTGCCGTGGCCAATGTGGAGCTATGAGAATCAAATGACCTCTGTCTCTCTGAAGCTTGAACAGGGTTTTGTGAATTAGGGGAATGGGTGGAAAGGCATACAGGAAGTCCTGACCCCAATGGAGGAGGAAAGCATCCCTGGCCTGACAACCCTGAGCCGGAATTCTGGAACAGAACCGGGGAAGTTTGGCATTCAGCGGACTTGCAAAGAGGTCTATGTCTGGGGTTCCCCAAATTTGAAAAAATTTTCCACCTGGTCTGCATGGAGAGACCATTCGTGTGGAAGCAGAACTTGACTGAGTCTGTCTGCCCAAGAGTTTTGAATGCCTGGAAGATTCACCGCAAGGAGATGAATCTGATGCTTTCTGGTGAGGGCCCATAGTCGCAAAGCTTCGTTGCAGAGCGACAAAGAGCCTGTTCCGCCTTGCTTGTTCACATAGAACATGGCTACTTGATTGTCCATTTGAACTAGGACTGTCTTGTAGCTGAGCTGGGTGTGGAATACTCGAAGAGCAAGGAAGATTGCTCTGAGTTCCAGGAGACTGATGTGCAGATAGGCCTCCTGTGGAGTCCAGGTACCCTGGGTAGAGAGGCCTTGCAGGTGGGCTCCCCAACCCACCCGTGAAGCATCTGTTGTTAGAGTGGCATGGGGTGGGGGTTGCTGAAAAGGAGACCCCACCAAAAGGTTTTGGGGTGACTGCCACCATTGGAGGAACAAAATAAGGCAATCTGAGTTTGCTATTTTGTCTGACAAGCAACCTGACGCTTGAGTCCACTGAGTGGATAAAGTCCACTGGGCTGCCCTCATATGGAGGAGAGCATAAGGAACCACATGCACGGTGGATGCCCTGTGGCCTAGCAACTGTAATACTTCCAGAGCAGTGAGGTGAGGTTTTAACACTGCTTGGGAAGCTAACTGCACAATGCGAAGGCAGCGGGGCTGTGGAAGGAAGGCCCTTGTCTGTCTGGTATCCAGCAGAGCTCCTATAAACTCTAGCGATTGAGTGGGAGCAAGGTTGGATTCTGGGAAGTTTATGACAAGAGAGAGAGCAACCCTGGCCTCTGGCTCTGAAAGGGCTCGAATGAGCCAGTCGTCTAAGTAAGGGAAGACGAATATTCCCAAGGTGCGGAGAAATGCTGCCACCACAGCCATGCATTTTGTGAACACCCTTGGTGCAGAGGCCAGACCAAAAGGAAGAACCCTGTATTGGTAGTGCTTCCCTTGAAACAGAAAGCGAACGAACTTTCAGTGAGTTGGATGGATGAGAACATGAGTGTACGCATCCTTGAGATCTAGAGAACAAAGCCAATCCTGACTCTGAAGGTATGGCAGCAAAGTTCCTAGAGAAATCATTTTGAACTTCTCTTTGAACAGGAATTTGTTCAATTCTCTGAGGTCTAAAATGGGTCTGTGTCCTCCTGTTTTCTTTGGAATAAGGAAATAGGGGGAGTAAAACCCTGTACCCCGTTGGGGAATGGGTACCTCTTCTATTGCCCCTTGAGCAAGAAGCACAGTGATCTCTTGACCTAACCGGTCGTTGAGAGGTCTGAGAACTGAATTGTCTTACCATTGTAGGAGGGGGCATGCTGAGGAAATGAAGCTTGTACCCCTCTCTTACAACAGACAGAGTCCAATTTTCTGCTGTTATCTGACCCCATCTGGGGGCAAAATGACAAACTTCCTGGGATGGTGGAGGGTTCTGGGCCGTTCAGGGCCAGGAAGGCAAAGTTCTCTAGATAGGAGTCAAAGCCCCTGTGGAGACTGAGTCTGCTGAGCCGGTTGAGGCTTAGCTGCTTTTGTCTTTCTTTGCCTAGGTTGTTGCTGCTGTCCCTTTTGGGCAGACTGACCTAAACGATGTCCCTGCTGGGTATAGGAGGGATAAAACATTTTCTTCTTGCTGAAGAATGGTTTCTTACAGGATCTTTTCCTCGCATGATCAGCTGTAGATTTAGACAGACAATCTATCCAAAGTGATATTGTCAGCATCTATCTCATTAGCTTTTTTCTGCCAATTCTTGCCAAAGAGATTCTCTCCTGTGCAAGGTATATTCCCTAGTTTATTTATTTATTTATTTAGACAGTTTTGTATACCGCCTTATCCTTCAATCCGGTACCCAAATTTCCAAGTCAGATGCCTGGAGCCAGACAATCCTACGTGCACCTATGGCAATGGCAGACGTTCTGCTTATGCATTCAAAGCAGTCAAAGGCTGCACGATTCACAAACTTGGACACATCCTGAGCATGTTTGACAAGAGCAAAGTAATCTTGCCTTTTATCATCAGGAAGGAGAGGGCTCATAAGCTCTAAATCTCCTGTGACCTCTTTAAAGAACATTCCAATATACAAGATATAGGAACTGATCCTAGCAGAAAGCATGGAAGCCTGGAAGGTTCGACGTCCAAAGGCGTCAAGAGTCCTACATGCACGTCTTGGAGGATTAGATGCATGCCTTTTTGCACTCTTTATCCGTCTCATGGCTGATTCCACCACCATGGAATGGTGTGGTAATTGAGTCTTCTGAAACCCAGGACAAGGAGAAACTCGATACATGGTATCGAGTCTTCGAGAGTGAGGAGATGTGGTTAAAGGTCTTTCCCACATCCTTAACATAAGATCATGCAAGATCTCATGAATAGGTAAGGTAGCTGCCTCCTTGGGAGCTTTAGGGTATTGTAGGATTTCTAATTCCTTTGTCCTAGGCTCTTTTTCAGGTGCCACTGTGATGGAAAGACCTCGGGCCACATCTCAGATAAAATCCTGAAAGGACATATCCTCTGGTGGAGACATCCTACGCTGAGGAGAAGAGGAATCCTCAGGAAGAAGTGCTCTGGTATCGGCAGAGCTTTCAGAGTCTTCAGACTCATCCGAGGATTCGAAGTATCTCCGAAACGGGTGATCGTGCAAGGCACGGTACCGGTACCGATCAAAGTCGGCATCGGAGTGTTCTGGTACTGACTTGTCGATGCTGGATAGACACTCATGACTCGGTCCCGGTAGAATACCTGCTGATGCTGATGCAGTCGGTGCCGGTACTGGTTGAATTGTCTGAAGCAGTTTCAGGGGCATCGAGGCCATGAGAAGAGCCGCCAGACTGCGTTCAGTAGCCAAGAATCTCTGGTCTATCGACGCTGCCGATGCTTGGATATCGGTGCCGGATGAAGCGGCCAGAACCCCAGAGCATGGCACCAGTAGTTCTGCCGAGGTTGAAGCCTCAAGAACATCCTGGAGCCCCGTTAGTGCTTTGGAAGCTGAAGCCTCCCGCCGGGGCAATTTTGCCGGTGAAAGTCCCTCAAAGGCAACGCCAGAGGCATCTCGATGTTTAGAAGGAGATCTACCCTTTGAGGACCAGCTAGATTTATGTTTAGTTACCTGAGATCCATGGGAGGAAGACGAAGCCCTGGAAGATGTCGATGCCATGGAAGCTGCATCGGAGGGAAAAAGGGTGCTAAGCTTAGCAGCTCGGTTCTGCCGGCCCCTTTTCGACATCATTCCACAGGCAACACACTCTGAAATAGAGTGGTCAGGACCTAAACATTTGAGGCACCACTCATGGGTGTCAGTTACGGAGATGGTACCGCCACACTTAGAACACTTTTTAAAACCCGAAGCGGATTTTTCCATTCTGAAGGAAAAAGTTGGGCCTAGTGCCCAAAATGGCGCGTGCACCTGAGGAGAAAATTACTGGAAAAGACTCCAGAAAGAAAGGTTTTTGGGGGGTTTTTTGAAAAAAAGAAAGAACCACCGGCGGTACCAGTGTAGCGTCGAGGGAAGGCAGACGCGACCACAAAAAAGAAGAATAAGAAGGGAATTTTTTCTGCGGTGACAGGATGTGCAACCTGTCGGCTCCGCGGAAAACGAAGAACTGGAGAGGGACAGTTGGGACAGGCGGGAAGGCAGCACGCAGGCGCTGTGGGATGCTCCCAAAAGCTTTCCTATTGGACGCTGAGGAGCGTTCCTGCGCAGGCTCTGTCGGTACCAACGATACCCATATGTGAAGACTACATTCCTGCTTGTTTCTGGAGATATAAAAATGCATATATAAACAGGCAGAGAAGCCAGAAAGAATTCAATGAGCCATATGCTTTCTCCACTTGCCTCTTAATTTTCATTTACTTTCCTACCATAAAGATCAGCAGTCTTTCAGAGTGGATTATTAAAAAAAAAAAGTGTGGTTGCTCTATTGGGGTCACTTACACAAACTGGAATGAAAGTTAGCAAATAAGTTATAGGAGATGCTTTGTTAACTGAATATGTGTGTGGCTCCCTTCATTAAGACAATGCAAAATGAGCTTAGGATGACATTTCTTGAATATATAAGTGAATGTGCAACATCTGGGCTCATTCTGCATCAATCTGATGAAGGAATGTAGTTCTTGAAAGCTGGTAACAAATGTATGGTTAGTCTAATAACCATATTCTATTACCAATATTTCTACTTGCAAAAGAAACCTTTTGCCAATAAGCCTGTTGAGCTTTCAATCAGTTTAAATTAAGCCCAGTTGTTTCTCCCTCTACCACAACCTCTGCAGGTCTCCTTCAGTGGCATGAGGGAAAAATGTGAAAAAAATGGTCCACTTCAAGGATGATAGAATAATACTGAAAGTGGAGCAAATAGTTCAATACAACAGCTGAAACAACGGGCAGCAGCCGGTCAGTCCATTTTCACATTCTCAGTCCCCATATGTGAATCTTGTTTGTTTTACTGTATATTCCGTGTCTCACTTACGAGCAAGTCCTGCAAGAGGTTGAAGTAATACTCTGAAGTAAGGCAAACAGAACTATTACCTGAGATAGGGAGTCAAGCACGAAGGGGAACCCAGACAGAAGGTGACCAAGGGACTCAGTAGAAGAGGAAGCCCTCAATTCTCATGCTGGGCTTTTTCACTTGTATGGCATTAGATTAGAAAAAAGATGGCCCAGGACAGCCACATTCCTCTTTGGAAGAATTTGCTGAACCAGTCACTGGGCAAGAATTATGCTACAGTACTATTTATATGGATGACCTCTGTTCGATTCTCAGGCCAGGATCTGCTTTCCAGACCGGCTAGACAGGGAGGATTCTGTGGAGACAGTGCTGATGGAAGGGGGGGTTTCTGTCATTACTCAGTGATGACATTTAGTGGCCAGACTCAGAGGTCACATATACTGGGTACTTTAGGGAGCCATGCTGTGGTTGCCCAGCCAAGGACTATCACTGTAGTGGTTAGGTTAAGTAGGAGTTTATAAAAATATGAGAGAAACACCAAGTAGCTGGAAGAGCAACCAAGTGTTACAGCACTGGGCTAAGAATAAGAGTCCAAATTTCACTTCCCCTACAGACCCTTCTTATGCCCTTGGGCAAATCACTTCAGCTCCTGCTGCTTCAAACCGTTAAGTTCTTTAAGGAAGAAACTTATTCTGCCCGAACACTAATACTGCTATGAGCTGCCTTGAGAATTAACTAGAAAGGCAGGCTAAAAATCCCAAATCATCATCAATTATTAAAGGTGCAGCACCCAGGGCCAGCCCAACCACTAGGCGGTCGCCTAGGGCAGCAACCTCTGGAGGGCAGCAAAAGCAGGCCATTCAAAGTTAAATAATAGATTTTGACAGCCAGTAGGGGCATAAAGCTTGAGATTCGCATAGGGATCCAACACTTTGGACCAACTCTAGGGCCGGCCCTGGCCACACCCTAAAAAAGGCCAGTTCCTACTGAGCTAGGAGGAAAACGCTGAGAAAGAAAGGAATTAAAGCCCCACGGCAAATATTCTGTGAACTTCACAAATCACCAAGAGCAGATCCTAAGTAAAAGCTTTTTACTAAGGAATCAAAATGGGTAGCTTTAGAGTTCTCTGTTCCTAAATTTTTAGGAAGTCCTCAATCTTTTGAAGCTTTAGGATTCACTGCTAGGAAGAGACATTAATAGCCGGTCTTGCTGCTCTATAGTTAAGAGTTTGGGGTCAACATCTCCTCGGAGTGATACGAATATGTCTCTTATTGTTTTCAAGGAGTCGACATTTGGTTTTAATAAAATGTACTATCACATTCAAATGAATCCGTTTATCGACAAACGCAGCTTCTCATTTTGCACTCATGGAAATAAAACACATTCACAGTCAAGTTGCCTTGAAGTGTCTGTTCGACTCAACATCAATCAAAATGGAACGCCACAGTCAACTGTAATGTGTCTGTCCACAAACAAAAGCAGTTTTCGTTATTTTGAGAAAGCCAACCACATGACCCCCCTCTGAGATGGTACTCTCTTACCGGCTCCATATTCATGACCCACCGAAAGGCACATAGTTCCAACACAAAGATTTTCCTCTATGAACTGTTCTGACGAGTGCCAGAATCTCAATTCTTCCTGCTCTGGCTCCTATCTGAGACACCGGTTCTAGAGTATGAACCTTGCGGGGAAGAGGTCAGAGAAGAGCTGGAAGCAGTGAAATGCTGAAAATCAAGAAATGTCTACAGAATCAGTAGCTAGGAAGTCCAACAGACACCTTTCAGTCAGCTCTACATAACTGTTTAACTGGCTAGACTGAAGAGCTCCGTCACATGTGACTGCCTCATGGTTCTCCTGCATGTGGTAATCCAGATGAGAGAAAGCCCAGAAAGGAAAGTTACCAAGAGCCAAATTCAGCTGCACAGTGGTAAGATCTCAACTCTGATTCCAAATACAGTCAGCCACAAAAATTAAAATTTCCCTAGATATTATGACCTCGTCGCACCACCCATCTCTTCTTATGTCAAAACTTCATCTGAACTGTCCATAGCTACTTTAATTCCCATCCTGATATCACCATCCAGCTCGGCGTATATAGCCTGCCCACTCCCAATACCACATCGGCCACTTATACTTCTCAGAGAACTAAATCTCTCAGCGGTCACCACTAAGCAAGTCAATTCATTACTGGAAGCCATGGGAGCCCTCCGTTACTCTTAAATTATCTCCATTCTAACCCACTCCAAAGGTAACATACTAGACCTAATTTTTATCCCAGAAGCCTCCTCCACAACATGCAACCACACAGTCCTCCCGGTACCCTGGTCTGACCATGCTATCATACTGTTCTCCATCCCCAACAAATCCTCCTGGACAGCAGATCACAGCACTCCATCTATGACCTGAAAATTTTGACAGTTTGATGAAGAAACCTTGCTGAATTTGTGCTCCCATAACTTGAACCTGCGAGCTAAGAAGAAAACCTAGAAACATTAAATAATGAAATGATATCACGACTTCTGCTGCCCTCGCCCCGCCAAGAAAGATTCTAACAAAATGTGAAAAGGCAGCCCCTTGGTTCTCAAAAACTCTGCAAAAGCATTACAGTGAGCTACAAAGCCTGGAAACAAAAGTGGCAATGCACAAGTTCTCCACTCCTAAAGGTCACATACACAGAGAGACACAGAGAATACTGTGAGGAAACCCAGCGATGGAAAACGGAATATTTCCACAACATTATCACACATTCAATAAATAAACCGATGGAACTCTTCGCAAAAGCAAAGAACCTTCTAAAAGAAACAAGTGAGCGAACTCCACTGGAAAGGATATGTCCCCAAGAAATGGCTAACTACATCTGCACACAAACTCACACTTGCTGAAAATCCCCCTCCAACCATTTTGATTCATCCAAACACCTCACAGAACACCTGGTCAATATCTGACTTACCATCTCGTCAGAATATTGACTATACAATAAAGAACCTCAATATCACCATCCAGTGCTTCTGGGTTAAGAGCACCAGATCTCATTTCAGCCTTTTCCTTCAAAGCCTCATTCATACATCACTAACTAAAGGTTATAGGCCTACATTGCTAAAACAAAGCTCAATCAGGTCTTTCCAAAACAAATAGGAACCTAGATTGCACCAATCTCAGCTCTTACAGACCAATTTCATCCATTTCTTTCATTGCAAAAATAATAGAAAAAAGTAGTACAGACACAACTCCAAAGCTATATTGATGAGCATGCCCCCTTAGATCCCCATCAGCATGGTTTTAGACCAGATCACAGCGTGGAAACCCTCTTAACTTCTCTACTTAATACAATCCTCACCTGTACACAAACCACTTCCCAAAGTTTCTTCTTATATTCCTAGATATCTCCTCCACCTTTGATTCCCTGCCACATTTTCTAATCCTCCAGAGACTTTACGATATTGGCCTCTGAGACACTACAATCAGCTGGTTCCAATCATACCGTGCGGATCGCAGCCATCTTATAAGAATTGGAAACAAAAACTCACAACTATTCCTCCAACACCAAGGAGTGCCTCAAGGGTCATGCCTCTCAGCCTTCCTCTAACATTTTCCTCCAGCCTGTATGCAAAATATTCAAGAAACACAAGATTCATTATATAATTTATGCAGATGATATTATGTTCTAAACCCTGTTTAACACAAGAAAACCAGATTTCTCCAGCATATACAAATGATTCTCGCAAATAAGTCAATAGCTTAATCAATATAACCTCCTCATCAATCAAGATAAAACAGAGGCCCTGCATATATTTTCAGACACATTTCTCTCTCCACCAACATTCTTGTGGATTGATAATTGTACCATCAAGGTTAAATCTGAAGTTAAATTCCTAGGCATAATTTTGGGTCAGATTCTCAGCTTTCATGCACAAATAAAAAGAACGATGAACTCAGTGTATCATAAACTGAGAACTCTAAAGAACCTCTGTCCTCTACTAAACCCTGATCTATTCCGGACAGTATGCCAATCAATCATCACACCCATTCTGGATTACTGTAATATCATATACCACCATATTCCCGAACAAGAGATTCACCCCCTCAAATTGGCCCACAATACTGCTCTAAGAATAATAAGCACACTTTACCCCTATATTGATGCACCTCCACTGGCTTCCAGTTCACTCTAGAAAAAAGCTATCATCACCACATTCAAAATCATGCACAACAATTCTGCACCTTGTTTAAAACATCTAATAGCAATACCTACAGAAGAAAGGCCCCGTAGACAGGCCTCATCCAAACTACTTGCAATCTCAACCTTAAAAACAAGGAGCAGGCAATCTACTTGCAATCGGGCACTCGCCCTCTTCGCCCCCACTGTCTGGAATGCCCTGCCCCCAGAACTGAGAAATTGTCCTGATCTCACAGTGTTCCGGAAAATGCTGAAGACCCACCTACTCCAAGATCACTTCAACAATAATACACCACCGGGATCTCAACCCAACCTCACCCCAGAACAGCCCATCACCTAAACAAGCTGTCCCAGATCCAGGACATAACTGTAGATAGTGGTATTGTCAGACTCAAGGGTGCAGGGGGGGAGGGGAATATGTAGAAGCTGATAAAGGATAAAGCGGAATTGCTTAACAAATATTTTTGTTCTGTGTTCACAGATGAAGAACCATGAGCAGGACCTCAGAAAACACCCACAAATAGGAACAGAAGCGAGGGACATCTTGAACAATTTTCAGAAGACTGTGTTCGTGAGAAACTAGCTCAACTTAAAGTAGACAAAGCGATGGGACCGGATGGGATACACCCTAGAATACTGAGGGAACTTGGGGACGTTCTAGCAACTCCACTGACTGACCTTTCCAATGCCTCATTGGAGTCAGGAGTGGTGCCAAAGGACTGGAGAGAGGTTCATGTGGTGCCTTTACACAAAAGCGGAAGTAAGGATGTGGTTGAAAACTACAGGCCGGTTAGTTTAACTTCGGTGGTGAGTAAATTATTGGAAACGCTGCTGAAAGAGAAAATAGTGAGGTTTCTGGAGTCCAGCGGATTACAGGATCCGAGGCAGCATGGATTCACCAGAGGCAGGTCTTGTCAGACAAATCTGATTGATTTCTTTGACTGGGTGACCAGGGAGTTGGACCGAGGGAGAGCTCTAGATGTGGTGTATTTAGATTTCAATAAAGCCTTTGACACTGTTCCTCACAGGCGACTTATAAACAAACTGAGCACCCTAGGGATGGACCCTAAAGTTACTGCTTGGGTTAGAAACTGGTTGGGTGGGAGGTGACAAAGAGTACAAGTAAATGGAGCTCACTCTGAGGAGAAGGATGTTACCAGTGGTGTGCCCCAGGGATCTGTCCTTGGTCCGATTCTTTTTAACATCTTTGTTAGTGATATAGCGGAAGGGCTGTCGGGTAAGGTTTGCCTCTTTGCGGATGATACCAAAATCTGCAATAGAGTAAACACCCAGGAAGGTGTAGATAACATGAGGAGGGATCTAGCTAAGCTTGAAGAATGGTCTAGAATTTGGCAGCTGGGATTTAATGTTAAAAAATGTAAGGTCATGCATTTGGGCTGCAGCAATCCCAGGGAGCAATACAGTATAGGAGGTGAAGTACTTTTGTCCACTAAAGAAGAGCGGGACCTAGGCGTGGTTGTGTCTGATGATCTTAAAGTAGCTAAACAGGTAGAAAAGGCGACGGCAAAAGCTAGAAGGATGCTTGGGTGCATACGGAGAGGAATGGCTAGCAGAAAAAAGGAGGTGATAATGCCTCTGTATAAGTCTTTGGTGCAACCTCATTTGAAGTATAGTGTGCAATTCTGGAGACCGCACCTTCAAAAGGATGTGAACAAGATGTAGTCGGTGCAGAGAGTGGCTACTAAAATGATTAGTGGGCTTCATTATAAAGCATATGAGGACAGACTTAAGGATCTTAATATGTACACCTTAGAGGAAAGGCAGGATAGAGGTGATATGATTGAGATGTTTAAATACCTCCGTGGCATAAATGTTCAAGTTCTGCTACGAGGGGACATGGGATGAGGGTGAAGGGAGATAGATTCAGGAGTGATATGCGGAAATATTTCTTTACGGAAAGGGTAGTGGATCCATGGAATAGTCTCCCAGTGGAGGTGGTAGAGATGAGGACAGTAACTGAATACAAAAAAGCATGGGACCAACACAGAGGATCTCTAAAGGTAAAAAGTGGACCGTTGTAGTTGTTGATATGGAAGGACAGACTAGATAGGCCATGTGGTCTTTTTCTGTCATCATGTTTCTATGTTTCTATGTTTCAGTCAACTCAGTTCCCCAGCTCGATCATCAACAATCCCTATTCTATTGTACACTAGTTTTGATCAAACCACTCACCAAAAGTCTTAGTTTAATTATATGTTTCTCTTGTGGGGTTTCAATATAAAACAGTGTGTGCATGCATACCCTCTACACATTTTGTTTGAAGTAAACCACTTAGAATAGTAGAAAGGCAGTATAAAAATACATTTAAATACATAAAATAAATAAATAATACACTTCATAGTGAGGTTTAATAATTTATCAAGAGCAGTCAAACACAACAGGGAAATCAAGGTTCTAGAGAAGGCATGGGTATGTTAATAATACGCTAAAGGGCTGACTTTCCTCTCACTTCTGACTTCTGGTTACTATCATGATTTCATATAGGCACAAAGTTTTCAAGGTTTTGAAGAGATGCTCGTCTATGTTACGACAGACTGCTCCAATTGTATCTATTCACAAATCAAACCCTTATGGAAGGACAGACTAGATAGGCCATGTGGTCTTTTTCTGTCGTCATGTTTCTATGTTTTGTGCCGACACTAAGCAGCTGTCAAAAGGAAAGGAGAGGTACCTCATAGTTTGCAAGGAAATTTCGAAGTCTTGATCGAGACGAGATGTAAAGAAGTGGTGTCATCACTCGGCGGACAAACTTTTCAATGTATGCAGCAGTCATTGGGCCTTTGTACTCGATAGGGCCAAAGCTAGTATAAGAACAACCAAGAGAAGAGAACATAAAAATCCCGCAAGAACTGCCACCAGGGCTCTGCCTAGCTCTAGAGTATAATTTTTTGGAGGTTCAGAGTCCAATGCTATTTGATTAGGGGCTGCAAGTTTTAGTGTTGTTAATGTAGTGCTGCAAACAGATTTCCCTTTCTTTGTACTGTATGACCTTGAGAAAATCACTTAAATTCTCTGGATTCAAACTTCATTGGGCATGGAGCCTGGAATCTATAGTACTGAGTACAGCGTCGTTACTCACCTGTAACAGGTGATCTTTAGGAACATCAGGAATCAGTCTTCCCATATGGTATCGTCGGTACCGATGGAGCCCGCGCAGGAATGCTCCCCAGCATCCAATTGGAAAGCCTCTGGGAGCACTCCACTGTACCTGCGTTTCTGCCTTCTCGCCTTCCCACAGCCTCTCCTCAGTTGAGTTTGTAGCTGAGAGATAGTGGAAAAATATACCCTACAACTCCTAGGGGAGGAGGGCGGATTGTGAAGACTGATTCCTGCTAATCCTGGAGATCACCTGTTACAGGGTGAGTAACTATGGTATCTCCGGGAACAAGCAGGAAAGCAGTCTTCACATATGCGACTTACTAGCTCCCAGGCACCAGACTAAACAGAAAACTACGAGGCTAGAGAAAAGAGCCAGAGAGTATAGATCCCAAGTGGCCTCCTTGGACTCGAGCACAGCTTGCAAGACCATGGTTAGAGGAATCTGGTGGCAGAACAGTCCGGGACAGAGGGTTGAGATTAAGTCCAAAAGAGATGCTAAAGGACCACCTGACCAAAGACAGAATCCTGACAGGAGTCCCTGTCTAGGCCGTAGTGAGCAGCAAAATGGAGGACCATGTAGCTGCTGGACAGATCTCTTCGATAGAGACAACGCAGATTGGCAAAAGATGCTGCCATGGCCCGCACATTGTGTGCAGTGATGTGACGATCAAGGAAGAACCCTGCTTGAGAATAGGAAAAAGAAATGCAGTCCACAATCCAGCTGGATAGGGTGCATTTAGATATTGGACGTCCAAGGAGACTTTGATCAAAGGAACAAATAACTGACAGGACTTCCTGAAATTCTTGGTTCTGTCCAAGTAGAAAGTCAAAGCACGTTTGCAATCTAGCGTGTGTAGCATTGCTTCAACTCTGGGGGTATGAGGTCTGCGAAAGAAGACCAGGAGCATCACAGACTGATTGATATGAAAAGGAGAGAACACCTTCAGAAGTATGGATGTGTCCAGAGAACCACCTTGTCATGATGGAAGCGAGTGTACAGAGGTCAGACACTAAGGCCTGCAGCTCACTGATACAGTGAGCAGAGATGAGGGCAATGAGGAAGATGACTTTCCAAGAAAGGAATTTCAAAGCAGTGGTGGCTAAAGGCTCAAAAGGAGGCCTTAGAAACTGTGTTAAGACCACATTGAAGTTCCATACCCCCGGCAGAGGTCTGATAGGTGGATTAGACAACAGTAGACTCCGCATGAAGCATTGCACCAAGGGGTGCGTTGAAAGAGGCAGCTTGTTCACTGGCCTATGGTAGGCAGGAATGGCTCCAAGGCAAACTCAGACCAATTTAGTCTTAAGTCCTGTGGTGGATAAGTGAAGGAAATACTGAATAAGCAAATCCACCGGATAGGCAGAAGGATCAATATGTTTCGGGGTACACCAGTGGGTGAACCGCCACCCTTGAAGGCATAAGAACTCTAGTAGACAGCTTGCGTGATCCCAGCAAAATGTCTTTGACCTGCTGAGGAAGGTCAAGTTTATCCAAATCTATACCTTCAACAGCCAATCTGTGAGCCAGAGGGCCCATGGGTTGGGATGGAGAAGTGTCCCATGCTCCTGAGAAAGGAGGTTGGGTGGAGTCAATGCTAGATGAAACAGCAGAGGAAACCATGGCTGGTGGGGCCAGTAAGAGGCTATTAAAATCATGGAGCCCCTGTCGGCCTGCAACTTGAACAGGTTCTTGGATATTAAGGGGATGGGTGGGAATGCATAAAGCAGGTCTCTGACCCAATGAAGGAAGGAAGGCATCCAGTGCATGACTGCATAGAGAGGGAAGCCTCGAGCAGAACAGCAGCAGTCATGCATTCGCCTGTGTGGCGAAATGATCTATTCTCAGGGGTCCTCCACAGATGGAAGATCCAGGAAGCCATCTCCTGATTCAGAGTTCACTCGTGTGGATGAAGGATATGGCTGAACCTGTCTACCAGGAGGCTGAGTTTGCTGGGGAGATACACCACCCTGAGATGGATGCGGTGTGCAATGGAGAAGAACCAGAGGCAAAGGGCTTCTTGGCAAAGGAGATGAGAGCCTGTCCTACCCTGCCTGTTCACATGTTCCCTGTAAAATAATTATCTCCAAGTTATAATGCCCTGTTCAATGTAATTTCAGTTTGTTCAATGTAAACCACACTGATGCAGAATAGCGCGGTATATAAGAGAATGTAAATAAATAAATAGAACATAGCTACGTGATTGTCCATCTGGACTAAGTCCTGTTTGCCCGAAAGTTGGGGTTGAAAAACCCGAAGGGCATTCGGGAGAGCACGAAGCTCAAAGAGATTGATCTGCATCTGAGACTACTGCTGTGTCCGCTGCCCTTGAGTAGTGAGACTGTCCAGATGTGCCCCCACCTGAGTTTGGAAGCATCTATCATTAAGGTGCACTGAGGTGGAGGCATTTGAAATGTGACTCTCCGAGTAAGTTTTGAGGGGCGCAACGCCACTTAAGGGACTTGACCAGAGGGTGTATAATGTAAATCTTGTCGGAGAGACGCCCGGTCGCCTGGGTCCATTGAGACAATAATGTCCATTGAACCTGTCACATGTGTAGCCAGGCATTATGGAACAAAATGGACCATAGAGACCATGTGACCTAGAAGGCGCAGCATCTGTTGCGTGGTGATGAACATGCTGCTTCTTACAGTGTTGGCCAGCTGGAAAAGACAGACAGAGTGATCCTGTGGGAGGAAAGCTCAGGCCTGACGAGTGTCCAGAAGCGCTCAAATGAATTTGAGCTGCTGGGATGGCACCAGGTGAGATTTGGGAAAGTTTAGAACAAACCCCAGATTTTGAAGCAATGTGATGGTGCAATGAAGAGAAAGCTTTACCTCTTCTGCGGATTCTCCCCTTATTAACCAATCATCTAAGTAGGGAAAGACAAAGATCCCCAAAGTACGAAAGTAGCCTGCTACTACTGTCATGCACTTTGTGAACACTGTGGGTGCAGATATCAGCCCAAAGGGAAGCACACGATACTGGTAGTGACTCTACTGTACCCAGAACCACAAATAATGTCTGTGTAGAGGGTGGATCTACAAATGACTGCATGCCTCCTTGAAGTCTAGAGAACATAGCCCATCCTTTCTCTGGAGGTATGGCATAAGTGTTCCAAAGAAAATCATCTTGAATTTTTCTCAAACAAGGAACTTGTTGAAATCTCAGAGATCTATAATGGGTCTGAACCCTCCTGTCGTCTTCTTGGGAATAAGGAAGTAAGGAGAGAAGAAATCTCTGCCCTCTTGGGTGGGAGGAACTCTTTCAACAGCACCCTGAGCTAATAGGGTAGCCACCTCGGCTGACAGAAGATTGGCCTGCAAAGGGTTTGCTGGATAATTCCTTGTGGAGGCGGTGGGAGTAAGCTTTGGAAGTGAAGCAGATAGCCCCTCTGAACAATGTTGAGAGCCTATTGTTCTAATGTGATGAGATGCCACCTGTGGGCGTAAGAACAAAGTTTGCCTGCTATGTGAAGGGTTTGGGAGCCCTGCTCTCTAGAAAAGAGTCAAAACCCAGGTGCTGACTGTGTTGGAGCAGCTGGTTGTGTCTTAGCTGCCCTAAGCATTTTAGCCTGACGAGGGCCTTGTTATCTCTGTTGTTGCTGCTGGGATTGGTATGTAGCCTGAGGTATATAAGAACCTCTTCTTTTTAGAAAAGAAATACTTCTTGACATTGGTCTTCTTTTTGGAGGGGTCAGAAGTCTTTCTGGAGAGCCTCTTGAGGGTGAGATCATCAGCCTCAAGCTCACCAGCTTTCTCTCTCCAACCCTTTCCAAAGAGGTTTGTTTTCTCCAGAACAAGGAATATATGCTAATTTATCTTGAACCCACTGCTCGAGGTCCGATGCCTGGAGCCTTGGCAGGACCAACAAAGAAAACAGCGCTAGCCGCTCAATTGAGAAACAAAACCAGGAAGCGGCAGGTTCAACACCCAACACCTTTACTGTTACAAATTAAGTGGCCTAAACCCAACACAGGACCGTGTTTCGTACATCACTTCATCAGGGGGTTATCAGGGCACACTAAAAAGACATATAAATTGTAAAATTACATTAAGAAATAAATACAATTGAAGTTAAAACAATAAAAGTTCAAAGAAGGGTTAAAACAATAAATATAAATATAAACATAAGAAACCTTCATTACATATAAAAAGAAGACTATATTGGACTATACCAGGCAGCTTAGGTCTCAAATGAAACCCAAAGATAACTAAAAACTTGACTTATCACACAGACTTTTGTTAAACCCCAAAAAAAGGAAGATACAATAAATATCTAATTAAAAATCATAAAAACAATACATATATATATATAATCTGTTGTAATACATCAATCAAATATCAACCACACCATAAAAAATAATAAAAAATATATAAAAAATATATAATGGAATACAATTAAAAATACGGGGAAAAGTAAAGAATCAAAGGAAAAAATATATATAAATTACTTAACCAAACACTTATAACAGATCCCATATAAAAGAGAACAGAGAGCAGAATGGATGAGGAGACCAAGGAGATGAATGTAAATTAACCAAAACCTAATAGTGAACACCTGATGAATTATAGAAAAGGACAGTACCTGATGGGTGCACGATGTTCATAGACTTCACAATGCTCTTTTTAGTAAATGGAAGTCACTAATGTCTAAAAAACTTCTGTAAAAAGAAACAAATTTAAGATTTATGCAAAATTTGATGCTACCTCAATCAAATAAGTTATCTCATAAAAAGGGGGAATAATTAAAAAAATATAAATAGATAAAACTCTCATGGACAAATAGCAGAAAGGAAAACCAATGAAAAGTTCAATTGAAATCTATAAAAGATCACTGTAAAAAAACCTAAAAAGAATTGATGTTATGTGTGTCCCAAACATTTAAACCATGATAAAAAAGGGGGGAATTATTAAAGATGAGACCCTCATCTATCGGCTCTATAAACTGCACTTTAATGCTAAGTTAAAAAACCGTGGGGACGGCTGACGAGAGGTACTAAAGGGACAACCTTTGGAAGGGTGGTGGACGGAGCTCCTCCAGGACACGCCCACAGTAGCAACAGCCCCATTTTTCCCGGAATTCATGGATGGACAACAACCAGAGGCAATACAACCACTTTCCCGCGAGAGGCAGGGGACGAGGTCGAGGTCGTGGGAGGGGAGGATGGGCGAGAGACGGCTCCTACGAGAGGAGGAATTAGATCAAAACAATGTAATTAATAAAAGTCTGTGTGATAAGTCAAGTTTTTTGTTATCTTTGGGTTTCATTTGAGACCTAAGCTGCCTGGTATAGTCCAATATAGTCTTCTTTTTATATGTAATGAAGATTTCTTATGTTTATATTTATATTTATATTTATTGTTTTAACCCTTCTTTGAACTTTTATTGTTTTAACTTCAATTGTATTTATTTCTTAATGTAATTTTACAATTTATATGTCTTTTCAGTGTGCCCTGATAACCCCTGATGAAGTGATGTACAAAACACGGTCCTGTGTTGAGTTTAGGCCACTTAATTTGTAACAATAAAGGTGTTGGGTGTTGAACCTGCCGCTTCCTGGTTTTGTTTCTGGAGCCTTGGCAGGCCATCCTGCGAGCACCAATGCATATGGCTGAGGCTCTGCTGGAAGACTCAAAGGCATCGAAAAATGCTCTTGTAAGGACCTTGGATGTATTCTGATTTTGTTTAACTAAGGCCAGGAATACATCTCATTTGTCATCAGGAAGGAGAGGAGCTAGACTCTTGAAATCTCTGGAGATATCTTTGAGATACATGCCCATGTAGAGCATATACAAATTGATTCTGGACATAGCCATGCATGCCTGAAAACAGCGACACCCAAAGGCATCGAGACCTCCAGCATCCTTGCCTGGAAGCATGGAGGAATGAGTCTTTGAACTCTTGATGTGGCGAATGGACAATTCCACTACCATGGAGTGGTGTGGTAACTGAGGCTTTTGAGTCCCAGGAGATGGCGGAACTCAGTATATGGTATCAAGCCATTTGCTGATAGGCAGAACCATTAATGGGGTCTCCCACATACATAGCATTAAATCCTGTAGGATTTGATGCACTGGTAACATGATCGCCTCCTTGGGCGCCGAGGGGTATTGGAGGATTTCCAATTCTTCTGCTCTTGGTTCAATCTCTGATGTCACAATGATCTGGAGACCTGCCGCCATGTCCCTAATGAAATCCTGAAAGGACATGTCCTCTGGCAGGGATAGACACTGTTCATAAGGGAGGGGAATGGTTGGAAGGGATATCCCGGGTGGCCCTGGAATCTTCTGATGTGCCCTCGGAATCAGAAGAGGAAGAGTCCAATTCCGAAAGAAAGTCAAAGTACTGATGATCCTGTGCCAATGTCGAGACTTAATGCTGATGCTCATGCTGAGCTGTATCAGTGGCAGGAAACGAACTGACGATGCCGGTCAGTCCTAACTGTAGCATGGGAGGGAGAGGATCTCTCAAAATAAACTCGAAGGGTGGCATAGGACCAAGAGGTACTGGCCTTGAGGAAAGAAGCGGTGCCTGTGTCACTGGAGCTGTCGATACCACCAGTACCGAGGCTGCCAGGAGTGCTGTCAAATTCCTCTTGAAAGCAAGAATACGTTTATCAAGGGAGGAGACTGATGCTTGGGTGGAATGGTGTATGGGCTTCAAGGTGCCATTCCCAAGCACGGTACCAGTAGCTCTCCGGAGGTCGGGGCCTCAGGAGCGCCCTGGAACCCCTGCAATGCTTAGGAGGGTTGATCCTCCCGCCCGGGGCTGTTTGGCAGGCCAGTCAGTATCGGATGCACCTTTTGGTGCATCTCGATGCAGGGACTTACCTTGATGTTCGGTATCAGACTTCGATGCCGATGCCTTAGTCTTAGACTTATGTTTGGACTTTGATGAGACCTGAGAACCAAGAGAAGAGGCTGATGTCCTCAACGATGCCAAAGCAAAGGAAAACTAATTTGAGGCAAACAGCGAATCAAACGTATTGGTCCTGTTCTTTAGGCCCCATTTAGTCATTTGTTGGCACAAGAGACATTCTTTTGATAAACAGTCTGGGCCCAAACATTTTAAACATCACTCATGTTTGTTGGTAATTGAGATAGTACCAGAGCATTTGGTACACTTTTAAAAACACTGGAATGTTTTAGGCCTAAATTAGCGGTGAAGCCACTAATAAAAAAGGAAGAAAAGAAAAGAAAAGCAAGAAAATAACGAGGCCGGTATCCAGAAGGGTACTGGCATCAACATGAAGGCAGAGCACAGATAAAAACAAAACAAAAAAGAACATATTTTGGCGGTGACAAGAAGAAAACAACCTGCTAGCTCTGTGGAAAAGGAAGAACTGAGGAGAGGATGTGGGAAGGTGGGAAGGCAGACGCGCAGACCAAAGGCTTTCCGATTGGACGCTGGGGAGCGTTCCTGCCCGGGCTCCGCTGCTACCAACAATACCATATGTGAAGACAGCATTCCTGCTTGTTCCTGGAGATACTTTATAAACAATACATTTCACTAACAGTGTTATTATCTGAATTGTAATACCTTATGGTTTACACCAAAGGCCTTAAAATAGCCAAATATTCCACCACGCCAAGACTCACCAACAGATACTCTAATGCAGACAGCGCTACCAGTTACAAAGGGCACAAAATATGTAGCCAAAACCAATTTACAAAACCTCTAATAAGAGAGCAAATCTTTGTAGTGTGCATTTGTTCCATTATACATTAAACCCAACATCTAAATGATCCAACAACCTTACTCCATCTCTGAAATGAAACTCTGGGCAATTCAAACTGTGAAAGTGGGGCAGTCAGGGAGTTGTCAAGGGGGGAGTGTTGGAGTGGGGGATAGCAGCATGTTGGGTATGTGGTGTGTGGTGTTGACAGTGTAGGTGTGTGAGAGTGGCTTTGGGCATGTAGGCTCCCATCTTCCTGCACAATCTCCTCGTCCCTCTCACTCTCTTGCACAATTCCCCCCTCCCTGCCCTTCACCACTTTCCCTTCTCTTATCCTCCTGCCCCACTGCACGCAGTCTCCTTTCCCTGCCTTTCACTCCCTTCCCTTCCCTTGGCTCTTCTTACACTCTCTCTACCTTCCCTGCCCACACTTGCACTTACCCCATTTCCCCTCCTCTCCTTGCACTTCCTCTTTCCCCCCTTTCACCCCCTCCCCCTTCCTTATGCTCCAGCTCTTACCCTGCCACTTCATCTTTTTATTTCACCCCTTCCCTTACGCTCCTGCCCCTCACCTTTCTCTTATGCTTCACTCCTTCCATCTGCTCTCTGACCCTTAGACAATTTGTGAGCCCCCCCCCCCGTTCAGATCTTTAATTTGCCCCGTTGCCTCTGTTCTCCTTTTTGTTTCATTGGTGGGACGCAAGGACTCCCGCAGGCTTTTTAATTTGCCCCGCTGTTGCTACCACCCACAGCACTGTCTCTTTTTTTGTTGTTGTTAGCAAGACCCAGTGCAAGGAGTCCTTTGCTGCCACCGTGGCTCTTTTCCTTCGGTGCCCCCCTCCTTCTCCTGCTTGTCCTTACACAGACAGACAGACACAAACAGATACGGCCTCGCTAACAAACGCTCTCGCGTTAGCGAAACATGCCTAAAAAAAGAAAAGAAAGCAGAACTATGAATCACCTACAAACATGAAATTGACATGCAAAGTACTACTAAATTTGCAGGTGGTTTTAAGTATCGACTGTTACACATTGCATCAGCTCTACTCTGTGGATCTCTCAATCAACCAGAGCAAACTGCTGTTTCTTATGGTATAAGAGATACTGCTCATAGAGCACATCAGTTCATGTTCACATTTCTCGTGGGAAACTTATATAGGCACCTGTTTATCTTACAAAGTGGCTAACCACGTACTGCCAAGAAATACCACAACAAATGCTTTAACCACCAGTTTCTATCAGCTGGTAAGAAAATGATCACTAAATTTCAGAAACTTTCTTGACACACTGTACACAGAGCCACACACAGCCATCTGGTATGTCTAGATTAACGGTTTTCTTTCACTCCTGCTGGAATTCTACAAACAAGATGCAAACTTGTGTCAAGAGGTCTGAAATATGCAAATTTCTGCATTCTTTGTCAAAATAGCAAAGCATACTGTTTTCCGGGATAATTTTAAATACAATACAGAAAAAAGAAATCTCTCAAAAAAGTGCAAAAGTTCGAATTACATGTGCCAAATTCCAGCAGGAGTGTCTCTTTTCAGGAAGGTGCATTAAACTGGAAGGATGTCCTCAGCTACAGCGGCTCACAGAGCAACTGACAAGGGCTTAAGCGCTGGAAGAGGCCCCTGCCCGCGGCCTCATCGGCTGCTGAGGATGACGACATGTCACTGCAAGATGAAATACAAGGTGCTGGCAGGAAAAACAAACAGTTACTTGTACATGCGTGTCTCGTCTCCTGTGATATCTACCCACAGGACTTTTTCAAAGTTTCAGGCACGCAATTGCCAAGTTGTATTTCAGCTGGATTCTGCTTTAATGTAGTGCAAAGTGACTGAACAGACCCCAGCTACTAGAACTGAAGGGGGCAGGTAGCCACATACCAAGAGAAAAGTAAGGAATGAATATTCATGGGCACAGTACAGACAAATGCCACTTTCTGTATGAAGTATTTTCAAACTGCAAACAAATTGAGATGTTTTATAATCATTTGCACATTTTGAATACACGTACTAATTAGGATTCATTATCTTCAGGTATGTATCTTTCATACCTTTTTGTCTAAATTTTTTCTACAATGATTTCTTCTGCATAACGTACTACAGATCAACCTCTCTCCTTTTCTTTTTCTTTAGTCTAGCATGGTGTAAATATATATTTACAAACAAGAAAAAACATGTATACAATAATCTAAAAGTAGAGAGAGCATCTTGATTTTCCTTTTCCATCTTTGGCAAAGCCCACCGTCACCCACTGACCTCTGCTCGTTACTCCATGACTGATCCCAACCCAGGTCACGCCCACGGGCAAGACTACAGCCTTTTTAAAGAGAGAGAGGCTTCAAACATCACTCTTCCTATTCTAACTCTGAGCCAAAGTAATAGCTCTAGTGGCCACTCATTTCCAGGGGGTTTCCATGGTAATTTTAATATGGACAAGACACGGCAGAACGGATGCTCAACTTCAACCCCCCGTGCCTGAGTAAAGCATAATCTGCACATTTATTTATTATTTTATTTTATTTATTTATTGACATTTCTTATATACCGCGCTATTTTAATCAGTGCGGTGTACATTTGAACATAACACACCACAATGTGACAGGCAACACTGGGTTTACAATAAACAGGGGTAGCGAACATGGAGGTAACCAGGGGGAACTATTTACATGTTATGATAACTATTTACATAATTATAGTGTACTCATCACAATAGGCAAAAGTGGATCTTTTTAGAGGGAAAAGCATAAAGGCATGGAGAGAAGGAAGGGAGAACAGCTTAACCATTCTCCAAAGGGGGCATAGATATGGAGCAGTCTAGGTGGGAGGGCGGGGTGGTGTCAGTGTGTTCTCTAGTGTTAGATTCAGAGTAATATATTAGGAACAGATGATATTTAAGAGCCTTCCTGAATAGCGTTATGTTCGTGATGTCTCGGATTTCAGGTGGGAGGGCATTCCATGCTCTGGGTGCGAATAAGGAGAACACTCTGCTGTCTGTTGTCTTAGTGCACTTCGTCGACAATTTAGGAACTTCAAGTGTGTTCATCGATGGGGACCTTCTGCACCTATTAACTGGGGTGCTGTGTATAAGACTACTGATAGGCGAGGGGGGCTAGAGTCTTGTAGAAGATTCTGGCCTGCAGAGGTAGCCAGTGAAGGTTCTTCAGGACTGGCATTATGTGGTCTGATCTTGATACTCCTGCAAGTACCCTTGCCGCTGAATTCATGGCAAGACGGAGTGGGCTTAGAGTTGCTTGTGGGAGACCGTGTAGGATGATATTAGCAAAGTCCAGGTGTGGGGATAACCAAGGCTTGGAATATTGAGCGGTAATCGGAGAAGTCAAGTAACGGACGGAGATGACGCAGTGTTCGAATCTTATGATATATTGCTTTTGTGGTGTTTTTAATGTGCGCTGACATGTCAAGTCGCTGATCTAGGGTAATGCCTAGATAGCGAATTGTGGGTTTTGCCTTCAGTTCCGTATTGTTGACTTGAAGTGCGGAAGGTGGTGTGAACTTTTGGTTCCTCGTGATGAACAGAAACAACAGCCGAGGCCCCCACTCTCGCAACGTTACGTGCTTGAACATCTAAGCAATAGTGCCTAGCAAACATATGCAGAGAAGACCACGTTGCCGCTCTACAGATATCCACCGGCGGAACCAACGCATATTCCGCCCACGAGGTAGCCTGACCTCTAGTCGAATGAGCCCGGATCCCCACCAGAGCCAATCGACCCTTTGCTTCATAGGCCGCCCGAATGGCATGCTTTACCCAGTGAGCGATAGAAGCCTTGGTCGCTGCTCTTCCTTTTTCTGGACCCCCAAAGAGTACAAACAACCTATCCGACTTTCGAAACGGCTCTGTTACCTCGAGGTATTTCCTTAACACGCATCCTAAATCCAACTTCTTCAGCAACCTATCCTGTTTCTCCCCCTCGCGAGGAACAAAAGGTAGGAAGGAAAACGGCCTGATTCACATGAAAACTGGACACCACCACTGTTCCCTCTAAGCTGTGCGCGTGTGCGCGCGCACACACCTCGCCAAGCGAGCGCACATACTTTACAACAGAGCGCACAAAAATTACGGCTCCGATTCTGATAGAAAACACAGACGTCTTAAAATTTAAAAGTTATGATTGTAATTACTAGAAATTTCCCACTTCATTTAGTAATCGTCTATTTTCATTTAATTTGATTAAAATCAATGTGGTGTACATACTGTATTCTGACGTGCAGTCAAATTTTAAAGTATATAACTCCGAGTGTCGTTATGTGGCGCACAAAAATTGAACCTTCCTTCAAAAGCTGCACACAGCTGATATTTTATGCGCACACAGCCTACAGAAAATTAGAGGGAACATTGGACACCACCTTAGGAAGAAACGCCGGCACCGGCCGCAAAACCACTCTCTCTGCCGAAAACTGAATGTACGGCTCCCTGCATGAAAATGCCTGTAGATCCGAAACTCTTCGTGCTGAGCACAAGGCCACTAAAAAAGCAGTTTTCCAGGACAACTCCCGGAGATTACCCTTTGTGCTGGTCTCAAACGGCGGCTCTGTTAAGGCTTCCAACACCAAATTCAAATCCCAAGGAGGAACCACATGCTGAACTGGAGGCCGAATGATCTTGGCCGCCCTCAGAAACCGCCATACGTCCGGATGCGAGGAAATCGAGCGACCCTGTACCTTCCCTCTATAACAAGCCAACGCCGCCAACTGCACTTTTAAAGTGTTGAAGGCTAGCCCTTTCTCTAGACCTCCCTGAAGGAAAGCTAAGATATCAGGCAGCATAACCCCGGAAGGCCTAACCTGTCGCTCTGTACACCACGCTTCAAAAATACACTATACCCTAATGTATGCTAACGAAGTGGAGCTTCTCCTGGATTTTAACATAGTGTCTATCACCGACTTTGAGTAGCCTCTACGGCGCAACCGTTCCCTCTCAAGAGCCAAGCCATAAGTAAGAATTGATCCACCTGAGGCATTAAGATGGGACCTTGACACAACAGATTGACTCGAGCGGGCAGCCGCCACGGAGGAACTACCAGGAGACGCATCATATCCGCATACCATGGACGCCTGGGCCAATCCGGAGCAATGAGAATCACCGTCCCATCGAACCTCGCTACTCTCTGAATGACACGCCCTATTAGCGGCCAGGGCGGAAAAACGTACAGCAGCTGACCCGACGGCCAAGGCTGAAACAGACCATCGAGACCTTCCGACATGTGCTCTCTGCGCCTGCTGAAAAATCGTGCCACTTTTGCATTCGCTAGAGTAGCCATGAGATCCAGTACGGGCTGACCCCACATCATCGTGATCTTGTGAAAGATTGCCCAATTCAGTTCCCATTCTCTGGGGTCTATGACATTCCGACTGAGATAGTCCGCCTGAATGTTTTCTTATCCTGCTACATGCGCTGCTGAAATTGCTAAAAAAGGTGAGCTTCCGCCCACTGAAACAACTGATGACTCTCCCGTAGCAGCACCGCACTGCCCGTGCCTCCACTGCCTGTTGATGTACGATACTGTTACTAAGTTGTCGGAAAACACCCGAACCGCTCGACCCTCGAGCAAATCGACAAATTCCACCAGCGCTAACCGAACCGCTTTCAGCTCCAACCGATTGATCGACCAGACCCTCTCTTCTGCCGACCAAAGGCCCTGCGCTATTCGCGTCAAACAATGCGCCCCCCAACCGGACAGGCTGGCATCTGTTGTGAGCAATACCCAGTCTGGCAGCTCTAACGGAACTCCCGCTTGAAGATGAGCAGGAACCAACCACCATTGCAGACTTAACCACACCTCTTCCGGACACGGCAACCTCCGAGAGAGCGGGTGATGCTGCGGAGACCACCTCACAGCAACGCCTGTTGAAGCGGCCGCATATGTGCCCTGGCCCACGGTACCAGATCTAAGGCCGCAGTCATCGACCCCAACAACTGTAAATATCTCCAAACCGTTGGAGCCGAAACACGTAGGATCGCCGCAACCTGCAACAAAATCTTTTGAACTCTGTCCGCCGGAAGAAACACTGAGCCTATCTCCATGTCGAAGAGAGCTCCCAGATAAGTCAGTCGCCTTACCGGATCCAAGTGACTCTTTGCTCGATTGTTAACCCAACCTAGCTGCTCGAGGAACTCCACTACTCGCACGGTCACCGAAAGGGACTCCGCCAGAGATGGCGCTCGAATCAACCAGTCGTCGAGATAGGGATGTACCTGAATCCCTTCCTTTCTTAGCGCCGCTTCCGCCACCACCATAACTTTGGTAAAAATTCGAGGCGCCGTAGCCAGCCCGAACGGCAATGCCCGGAACTGAAAATGACCCATGGGAACCGTAAAACGAAGAAATTTTTGATGCTGCTTTCTGACTGGTATATGCAAATACGCTTCCGTTAAATCTATGGAAGAAAGAAACTCTCCCTTTTTTACCGACCGGATAACCGATCTTAATGTTTCCATGCAGAAATGCGGCACCCTCAAACAATGATTTACAAGCTTGAGATCCAGAATTGGTCAAAAAGAACCTTCTTTCTTGGGAACCACGAAATAAATCGAGTATCGACCTAAGCCGCACTGGTCTGTGGGAACTGGCACCACTGCCTGAAGGCGTAGCAAGCGCGACAACATGTCATTGACCGCAGTCCTCTTTAGCTGAGGCACACATGGAGAATTCACAAAGGCATCTACCAGTGGGTGAGCGAATTCGAGTGCATAGCCCTCTCTGATAATTTCTAGAACCCACTGGTCTGTAGTTATGTTGGCTCAGGCGGAGAAAAACTCCTGCAAACGACCTCCCACCGGAATCTCCACCTGCACCGCCGCTTCTTCATTATGGCTTTTTAGCTGGGTTTTGATGGGAAGTAAAGTAACCACTGTTCCCTCTAAGCTGTGCGCGTGTGCGCGCGCACACACCTCACTGAGCGAGTGCACATACTTTACAACAGAGCGCACAAAAATTACGGTTCTGATTCTGATAGAAAACACAGACGTCTTAAAATTTAAAAGTTGTGATTGTAATTACTAGAAATTTTATGCTTCATTTAGTAATCGTCTATTTTCATTTAATTTGATTAAAATCAATGTGGTATACATACTGTATTCTGACGTGTAGTCAAATTTTAAAGTATATAACTCTGAGTGTCGTTATGTGACGCACAAAAATGTAACCTTCCTTCAAAAGCTGCACAGCTGATATTTTATGTGCACACAGCCTACAGAAAATTAGAGGGAACATTGAAAGTAACCCCTACTGAACCCCCTGGCCCCTCGAAAGGACTGGCCTCTAGCCACAAAACGGCCTCGCTGATAAGGCGTAAAGCGAGATTCGTGGAACCTGCGTAAAGCGAGATCCGCGGAACCTGCAAAAATCTCGCCCCTGACCTCTGTGTACTGGAACCATCCTCGCCGGTCTCGCACAGTCCTCGGGAAGACGTCCCCCCTTGGAATCACCCAAGTCCTTCACAATCTTTTCCAAAGCCTCCCCAAAAAGCAGCTTGCCCTTGTATGGAAGCTAATAAATATCAAAAATAGAAGACCTTGTATGGAAGCTTACTAAGCCGAGCCTTAGACGACGCATCTGCCGCCCAGTTCCGCAACCAGAGAAATCGCCTAGCTGCTATCATAGAAGCCATTGATTTAGCTGAAATCCGCATCAGATCATAGAAGGCATCCGCCAGATAAGCTGCCGCCGACTCCAGCTTTGCTCCTTCCGGAGAAGAGTCCTCCTCTTTATCCGAACTCCATTCTCCCTGCATCCACCTGATAGAAGCTCTTGAAACATAAGCGCCACAAACCGAAGCCTGAAGAGCCAAGGCACTGGAGTCAAAGGCCTGCTTCAGAAGCGCCTCTAATCTATGATCTTGAAAATCTTTAAGAGCCGGAATTGTGGTCTTTTTGGTGACCGCCGAAACCAAGGCATCTACCTTGGGCATACGCAAGAAGTCCTTTTCCTCCTGAGGAACGGGGTAGAGACGCACAATAGAGCAGCCACCCCCCCCCCCCCTCAAGGAGGCTTTGGGGCACTCCCATTCTGATTCAATCATCTGCTTAATCACCCTGTGAATGAGAAAACAGCGCTGCTCTGATTTGAAACCCTGCAATAAGGGATCCTCTAACGGTTCCTGCTGAACTGTAGGGAGCACCATATTTAGTGCAGCTAAAGACTGAGCAATGAGGGCTCCAAGCTCTTCTTTCCTAAATACCCAAACAACATTCAGATCCTCGCCTGGCCCCAACTCGCCATCTTCCAATTCTCCTGGCCAGCCAACGAATCCTGCGTCTGAAAGAATCTCTCCTTCCTCTGGCAGCTGAGACACTGAACCTTGAGGTCCAGCCCCTTCTAAAGCTGTTTCCACAGACTTTACAATAGAAGAACCTCCTTCTCCAGGGTCTGATCCTGAGCAATCCATCTTCTTAACCGCTGGAATGCTATCACTAGAAGGAGAGATAGGAGCCTGAGACTTCTTCAGCAAATAAGCCCTATGTAGAGCCAAAATAAATTCAGCAGAAAGAAAAGAGTCCAACGACCCTTGTTCCACTGGTAAAGGTTGCTGCACTGCTCCCTCAGCAGAAGGAGCTTTGTGTGACTTAGATTTCTTTTTGCCAGACTTCAAATGCAACGCAGGAGAAACGGACGGCTCAGGTAAAATGGCCGCCGTTCCCGCTCTTTCTGCAATGCTCTGAGGACGAACTAATCCCTGTTCCTCTGAGACTGTGGGACTCTCCATTAAATTATTCTGCCCCAGAACCTAATTAAAGTAAAAGAAAAAAGGAAGGCACACCACCACGAACCCTTACGCCCGGTTTCAAAAACCGCCGATCTCTGAGTGCGCCCCCGCAACGCTAGCTCTGCCGGTACATGCGGTCACTCACAGTACACCAAGCCGCCTAAGAAACCTAAACCACGGTGGCAAAACTAACTCCCGATATAGGAAGTTTCAAAACCGTATCCACTCTCCTACCTGAAAGCAAGCTGAGAAGCCGAGGCTGCTGCCATCTGCTCCCCTGCTGCTAGCGGGAAGCCGGAACAGCAGTGACTGGAGGCAGAAAAACGGCTTCTGGGGCTCCCAGACCTTTTCCTCAATGCCTCTAAGCACCGGAATCCCTAAGAGGCAGGCTCTGCCTCACAAACCGAAAAGATTCGACGGTTTAGGGTAACCAGAGGTGCTTTTACCGTTTTTTTTTTCATATATAACTTAAAGGAGAAAGAAAAAAGAAAAACGAACACTTTCAATGCTGATCTGCCCTGCCAGATCAGACAATGCTGTTAAACCACTCTGCCTTTTTTTTTTTTTAAGTAGTTATAACCCCAATCCTGTTCCTATTAGCCTCTCTGGGGAACCTGTCAGCCACACGTCCTGTTCAGCTGCTGAGGACTGAAAGACTGACTCTCTGACACCGGGGGGGAGCTAGAGGGGCTGTCAAAGTTTTACAGTTTTCAGTCCTCAGCTGCTGGAGGAGGTTGACTACCCTACTTTCCTGGACTGGCCCGGAGAGACGAATAGGAAGAAAGTATTTTCTAATTTACCACAGAAATTGGTTGTCCATTTAAACCTTATGGTATGCTGTAACAGCATTAATATGGACAGTAACAAATCTTTCAGAGTCAGATATTAAAAAAGAGATTTATCTAATAACAAGAAGGGTTAAGACCTACTTGAGAATATTGATGGAGAATCTCTTTCTGGTTAAAGTGAAAGAACCATAGAGAAGGTTTCATGGAAACTGGTAGGATGTTCTTTACTTATAACGGGAAGTTCTTTAAAAAAAAAAAAACCTAGCCCTGGAATAACCAGGTCTTGAGACGTACGTGAAGGAGTGCAGAGGAGATCCTTAGTCTTAAGACAGCAAGTCTGGGTTCTTCTAACTTCAGTGTAGTAGCTGGAGAAAAAGATGCAATATAAGGGGATACCATGCTTGCCTCTTTATGAGGGCAATATGAGTATCATGCGTTCTTTGTTCATTATAAGCTTCAATGAAGTATTTGGAATTAGAAGGAAAACACAAAATAAGGACCGACTGCAGTGAAAAAGGAATGCATTCCCTCTGTAGACGTTCCATTGGAGATGTGGAACAACTTAGGGAATTGTGCAATTCCTCAAACTTTCACGTGGTCTAAGCACTGGTTCCCTTTCCTTAAAAAGAAAAATTTAAGGAAGATGGTAAGAATAGGAGAATCAGTCAGGTAGGAGCATGACTGGGCAAAGTCTACCAGTTGAAGCCTTTCTAACCATCTGGGAGCTACCTACTAGGGGTGGCTCTGACGCTCTCTGTCAAAGGCCCTTAGTTGCAGAGCTTTATTGTATAGTTGCAAAGAGCGTGTTATAGGTTGCTTAGGAGAGATCTGGTTGTTTGATTGCCAGAGTGCAACCTAATCTATTCTGCTGGAGCCAAAAGAATTGAGAGTGGCTAAGAATAGTAGACAAGCCTGTTGCCCTGCAATGATAAATTGTCCAAGTGGGTTCTGGAACATTTCTTGGAGTTATCTGTTATTAAGGCAGCAGAAAAGTTAGATCCTATAGATTGGAAAAGGATTGACAGACATAATTAGGAGTGGTAATACTCCATTTTTTTCTGATAAGCTGTCTTAAAAGAAGTATTTGAGAAGGTCAGCTGAAAGATACGCAAGCAGCATAGATTAGGCAGAAACCTTTGTGAGCTATATGCTTAAGCGAGCTCATATAACCCACATGGTGTTTTTTTGGTTTTTTTTATGTTTCGTAAGCGTTTGAGCCGACTGTACTCAAATGAACAGAATAAATCTGGTAGGGATTTCCAGAATGCTGTTCTGCATTTTGTAATAATGCAGAAAAGATGATCGCAAAAAGGGGAGAAACTCCTTGCAGTCAAATTATGAGATATCCTCATACAGGAGATTGCCAAGGTGAAGGGTATAGCTCACCTTGTTGTTAGTTGTTACTCCTCTTTTTCGTTCAAAAAAGGAGAGGAGAAACCTGTTACCTTTAGGGCATGATTGTCCTCAATAGCTCTTGGAGCTAGAAGAGTGGATTTCTCTTGTGGCAAGAGATTCATGCCTAGAGTCGAGGACTGATTCAGTATATCACTGATATCTCAGCATGGATGAGATGAACTGTAGATGCTTCTGTTGATAAGAAGTAGATTTACAGGTTGTAAAACTCAAACAGGAAAGATTTCGTAAATAAAATATCAGAAACCCTGCGACTGCTGGGTTTGATGAATCTGTTGAGGGTTTGATTTTCTTAGCCTGGTTTGATGTTGCCCTTTTTGGGAAACATCTGTATGATGGTTAGAAGATAGATAAAACTTCTTTCCCCTAGGGGGATAAAGCTTCTTAGGAGATTTTTTTATTAGTTGGGATAGAGGAAAGTTTTGACAATCCTCTGAAAGTAACATTATCAGTGGTTAACTGATTAGCTTGAAATAAAGCATCCTTGTTAAAGAGATTCTCACCAGTACAAGGAGTATTTCCCAGCCTTTCTTGTACCCATTTGTCCAAGTCTGAAGCTTGGAGCCAGGCCCTGCGTCGTGCTCCTATGGCTATAGCAGAAGTTCTGCTAATAGACTCAAAACAGTCCAGGGAAGCACGATTAAGGAACCTAGAGATATCTTGAGCATGATTGACTAATAAGAAATAGTCTGCTCTTATATGCTCTTAAAGAAAAAGGGTTCAAAAGTTTTACGTTTTGTGACCTCTTCAAGAGAGAATCCCATATAGAATATATATGAGATAGTTCTTGCTGAAAGCATGGATGCCTGGAAGCATCGACATCCAAAGGCATCTAAAGTCTTAGACTCACGACCTGGCGGATAAGAGGAGTGCTTCTTTGCACTCTTAATACGCCTCATTGCTGATTCTACAACAATAGAATGATGAGGAAGTTGAGTCTTTTGAAAACCTGGAGAAGGTGGCACCTTGTACATAGTGTCAAGTGTTTTAGAATGTGGGGGTACCGTTAAGGGAGTTTCCCACATTCTTAATAATAGATCCTGTAAGATCTGATGCAAAGGAAGCATGATCACCTCCTTTGGAATCTAGGGAAATTGCAGGGTTTCTGAATTCCCTGGTATAGATTCTTTACCAGGTATAGAAATGGCAAGTAAATTTGCCATGTCAAGCAGAAAAGCTTGAAAAGAAATCTCTCCTGAAGAGGACCCTCTGAAATGAGGGGTAAAAGCTGGAACTGTTGAAAGTTCAGCCTTGGTACCAATGGATTCATCCCAGTCATCGGGATCGGAAGACTTGAAAGGATGAAGCATCGGATTTTCTTTAAAGAGATGTCTTCGGTACCGCTCGAGGCTGGTTCCGAGACGAGTCGGTACTGAATCCTCCATGCTAGAGAGCGATTCCAGGCTCGGCATCAAAGGAAGCGAGTCTGTCAAAGAAAACATCGATGGTACCAACACCAGTGACAATGTCGATACCGGTACCGAAGCCAATACCGATACTCGGGGAACGGTCTGCAGCGACTCTAGCGGTACCGAAGTAGCTGAGAGCCCTAGACTACGTTCATCGGTGAGGAGTGTTTCATCCATCACCATAGCCGATGCCGGGGTGTCGGTACCGCCCGAAGCGGCCAGAACCACCGAGCATGGCCCAGGTACGTCCATGGCGGTAAGAAACTCGGGAACAACCTGGAGCCCCGTTTATGCTTTGGAGCCCAAAGACTCCCGCCGGGGCTTTATTGCCAAAATGACCTCAAGGGCAACGCCAGAGGCATCTCGATACTTAGAAGGAGATCTACCAATCGAGGACTGGCTAGTCTTAATAGACTTTTGTTTGGTTACCTGATCCAGGAAGGAAGAAGATATTCTAGCTGGTGACATCGAGTCCGATGTGAACCGGGTATCGAGTTGTCCTCGATTCTGAAGACTTCTTCTATCTAAAATCCTGCAGGAGAGACACTCCGAAGGGCAATGGTCAGGACCTAAACATTTTAGACACCAAGTATGAGTGTCTAAAAATATATTTGTACCGCCACACTTTGGGCATTTCTTAAGGATAGTGGCAGGCCTTTCCATAATGGAAAGGATAGAGGCCTAGTGGCCAAAAAAACCCGTCAGGCACTAAACAGGAAAATATTTCCTAGAAAAAAGAAAAGATTTTTCAAGAAAAGAAAGAAAAACACCGGCGGTACCGGTGGGCGTCGAATGAAGGCAGGCACGACCACAAAAAAGAAGAATAAAAAAGAAGAATTTTCTGCGGTGACAGGGACACGTCCTGTCGGCTCCGCGGAAAACAAAGAACTGATGAGAGGGAAGTGAATAGGTGGGAAGGCAGCACGCATGCGTGTGGGATGCTCCCAAAGGCTTTCTTCCTGGACGCTGGGGAGCGTTCCCGCGCAGGCTCCGTCGGAACCGACGTACCCATATTTGAAGACTCATTCCTGCTTGTTCCTGGAGATTGGGCACTATGTTAAGACACCATCATCATCACTACAAATACTTCTTATTTCTATTCTTGGCTATAGAAACACTTTAAAGCAAGCATCCAACATTGATGTTTCAGCCCCTCTGGGCCTTCATCAGGCTCTTTTCACAAATGCCAAGCTGAACCGCTTCCTCCTTTGGCGCTTGCTTAGCTGCCTTTTCCGCTCCTCCTTTTTCCGCCATGTTTCTTTTTAACTTAGATCAACCCCACAGACCTTTTCTCATTTGGGCTATTGTCTGAAGGGGATGAGGATATGATTGGGAGGGACGAGGGCACAAATGTAAAGATTTTAGGAAACCGCCAAGAAATTGGCTAAATCACTGCTCAGTGCTAGTTTCTCCTGCATATCGATTTATCAAATTAATCAAGATATAAGCCTTTGAAATAAGAATTTTAGGGTCAGGAGCTCCTTTTAGTGACTGACATTTGCTTGCAAACTTGCTGCAGCAGCAAAGATTTGCAAAATTAAAGCAAACTGGACTCTTTGTGGGCCTGATACCCCATATACTGAGCCAAAAAATAATAATTCTCTCAAGATGATGATATACATCTGCACCAGAGAATACAAAGTTCTCCATGGACAAGCAGGATGCGTCAGCCACACCTGGTGACGTCCTCCGGGCAGCGCCATAGGTACAGAAGTGCTCTCCAGAGCTCAGAAAGGAGACCTTTCTGAGCATGCACAGGTAGACTCCACCTCACCGGTACCGGTTGAATTGTCTAAAGCAGTTTCAGGGGCTTCAAGGCCGTGAGAAGAGCCGCCAGACGCTGACGATGCTTGGGTATTGGTGCCGGATGAAGCGGCCGGAACCCCAGAGCATGACACCAGTAGTTCTGCCGAGGTTGAAGCCTCGAGAACATCCAGGAGCCCCATTAGTGCTTTGGAAGCCAAAGCCTCCCGCCGGGGCAATTTTGCCGGTGAAAGTCCCTCAAGGGCAATGCCAGAGGCATCTCGATGTTTAGAAGGAGATCTACCCTTTGAGGACCGGCTAGATTTATGTTTAATTACCTGAGATCCATGGGAGGAAGACAAAAGAAGCCCTGGAAGACGTCGATGCCACGGAAGCTGCATCGGAGGGAAAAAAGGGTGCTAAGTTTAGCAGCTCGATTTTGCCGGCCCCTTTTCGACATCATCCCACAGGCAACACAATCTACCACATTAAGGTCTCCTTTCTGAGCTCTGGAGAGCACTTCCGTACCTATGGCGCCGCCTGGAGGACGTCACCTGGTGTGGCTGACTTATCCTGCTGTCCACGGAGAACTCCCGTTACAGGTAAGTAACTTCGCTATCTCTCCCACAATTAGTTATGAGCCTGCAAAGAAACAAGGATCAAGGCAGCTTATAGAATCCGATCCTGCAAAGTTAAGCAGCAAAGACTCAGCAGTGGCTCAATAGAATGAGGCAAGACAATTGCTTCGAAACGTGTCCCATCTCCTTGCTGCTGTGCCGCACCTTTAAAACAAACTCTCCTTTCACCACTCCCAGCCGTGACTCTTCAGAAAGAAACAAGTCAAGACAAAGAAAGCTGATAGCTGGAGTATGCTTTTTGCAGACTATCTTCCACCCTTAGAGCATTTAAGCATAGTTATCTAAACAGGCACAGTGTTTGTCTCTTACCTCTGATGGTATAAGTAGATCACGGGGAAATGAAAAAAGCTTTTCTGTTTCCTGCACTTCCCCTGGTTCCACCAGCAATTAACAGCCACAAACAACACCTGAAAACAAGATCATCAAGTGTCAGGGACAGAAAAATACTGACAAACTGAAAATAACAAATGAGTATATTTGACAGAGCCGAGAACATAAAACCCCCAGACACTTGGCCATCACGTTCTCTTTCTAGTTTGGCTCTATCTTAAGATTTCTTTATGAACTGTGATACCTTTAAATCAGACCAACCTAAGAATGAGTTCAACTTTGAGTTATGTTCAGAAGTTGAATAAGGACATAGATATGCACACGCACACACGCATGTATAGTTTACTTGCATTTAGAATCACTCCTGGGGACAAGTTCTGGGTAGAATCGGAAAAGAATGCACATAGATTTTTTTTCGGAAAATACAATCTCTGGGCACAGAAGCAGGTGCAAATGTCCACAGGTACTATATACGTGCAGCAAATTACAAAATGAAGGTAATGCAGTGCCCATAGGTAAGATGATATTGCTCCAAAAGGAGTAATTTTACAAAAAGTCACTTAGATTTACATGCAAACAATGCTTGTAAAATCTAGGTCATTTAGTCACATATGTCTGTAAATGGGCATTTCCATGCGTATTTGACGCGGTCATTACTCTGAATATGCATATTGGGTCGATCACAAGTACATTCACTGTGGGCGTGTACAAGGGCAGTTTGGGCAGAGCACTACAGTAGATGCATAAATGATAAAATACTATAACTAATGTATTTTCCTTAAAAATCTAGGTGCATGTGTTTACACCGGTTCTAGGACTGGTGTAAGTGCTTGTGCCTTAAATTAACGCATGTTTTTGACCATTTATCCCGTATATTGCATTGCATCCCTTATATTATAAAGTAAATTATGTGCATTATTTACCTTATAAAACAGTCATAAAATATGCTAAAAATGTGCATAAATCTAGGAACAACCTATAAAATTACCCTCTATGTGGAGAGTTTGAAATTTGCCCCCTGAAAAGTGTAAGAAGAAAAAGGATTTTGGGGCCTCGGGTCACCACCACTTACAGGAGGTGACATAATCCAAGCTCCTTTATTTTAGCATAATTCATTGTGGTGCATCGTCTTAGAAGAACATTTACTCCTTAATGTGCTCCTTTGTTCACCTCCAAAAGGCGTTTTACTTTTTTTCTATTTTTCATTTCATTCATTATGTTTAGGAATGCTGCTATCCTAGTACTTTGGGGCAGAAGCGACCTGACTTTAGAAGTAGATATTTTAAGACACGTCTTCCTAGTCTGGTTAACATCCTGATTGCTTTTGGTATTTCACTGAAGATCGTCTGGTGAGAGTCTCAATATCTGAAGGTAGGGCTTTTGAATATAAGGTCATAAAAGAAGACGACTTGACTTGCTCAGCTCCGACGGCATGATCAGCACACAAAGGACGCCAATGAAAGGACAGCATGGAGGTAAGCTTCTCCCTGCTGCACATCTCATCTGCCTGCATCCACAGAACAGTTTAAATTGCTGCTCATCCGAGGCGTTCCCGAGCCTAGCGGGCCCAGGCCTGGGCCCTTAGGTGAGGACCGTTACTTACTTCACAAACCCTACTACATCATATCCAAGAATCAACACCATGGAAACTGGGACTTTAAGACAGCACCCACTGCCTCCGCCAAGCTTTGCATCTATGAACCAATGTCACGGAAACTGGGACTCTCAAACAACATCCATTCGCTTCCACCAAACACCAACCCCCCCAGAGAACCCAGCACCTGCTCACAAGAAGCCAGCTACAAGTAACCCTCCCTTCAAGAACTCACAACCACTATCTCTCTACAATCATGCTGCCGCTATATGTTAGTTACTCTTTACACCCTGCTCGCACTCCTCCTGCTAGTCACTGCCCACAACACAAACACCCCCCACATTCCACCACCTACCTCAGATATACCACCCCACTATATAACAAACACAAAACACCAACATATCAGACTACGTAACACACAGCAGATCATAAACATACTGATCGATAGCTACCTCATCCTACCAACCACAGCACCCCTTCACAAACATTCAAAATGTGCACTCAAACGCGAGCTCAGTGAAGAACAAAATCTCTGCCATCGGAGTCCTACCGGAAACCCACCAACTTGACATCCTCTGCATAATGCATAACTGAAACCTAGCTCGCAGACATAGATAATGTTCTCCTGAACCAACTCCTACCAGAAGAATTCACTCTCTTCCACTGCCCATGATCTGACCAAAGAGGTGGAAGAGTCATGATCATAGCCAAGCCACAACTCCTCTTCAGGTACTACTCGACCGAAAGCACAGATGAAATAGACTCCCTCATCATAACAAAAAACAATTGACAATCTACCTCACCTACAGAACACAACCACCTCAACCACTGATCTATCAAATATACTGGAGAAAGTACTTGCAAATACCAAATCTAACAAGGATCTCCTCATCCTAGGAGACTTCAACCTCCCCTCAATCCTACCAAAAGGCACCGCCTCTTTCCTGAATGCCATGGTGGCCATGGACCTCTCAAAGATTGTATTATCCCCCACACACGACAAAGCCATTACTCTCAATCTAATCTTCACAAACAACCACACAACAAACACAGGCCCCCCTCATTCAATACAAATCTATCCAGTACCTTGGTCTGACCACAAACTAGTCAGCTTCACTCTTCCCCTCGATCACCCAACATCCCAATCCACCTATCAGCATACAAAAAGATGCTTCAAACAATTCAACAAGGACATCTTCCTCAAACATCCTCCCACCACTGGATGCAGAACCAAATGACCCCAGTACACTCAAACAATTGGAACCTCATCACTGGAAACGCCTCCACCGTAGCAACAAACCCATCAAGATCAACCAAAAAACTCCCTAAGACACCATAGTACACCCCAAACCTCCAAAAACTTAACACACAGCTAGAAAGTCTTGAACGTAACCACTGTTCCCTCTAAGCTGTGTGCGCGCGCGCACCTCATCGAGTGAGCGCACATACTTTACAACAGAGCGCACAAAAATTACGGTTCTGATTCTGATAGAAAACAACACAGATGTTCTTAAAATTGAAAAGTTGTTGTGTATTTATGGTTTTCACAAGTTCTACAATATTTTCTAGTGCAATCAATGTGGTGTACATACTGTATTCTGACGTGTAGTCAAATTTTAAAGTATAGAACTCTGAGTGTCGTTATGTGGCGCACAAAAATGTAACCTTCCTTCAAAAGCTGCACAGCGGATATTTTATGCGCACACAGCCTACAGAAAATTAAAGGGAACATTGAATGCAACCCTTTATTGTAAACCAGTACAAAAAAATAATTTATTAAAATGTCACAGTTATCACCCTATTGCTTTGAGACGTGGGCTGCCAGTGGGTCAATTCTTCTGCATATGTCGTTTGTGCACTACACTATCTGAATATCACAAGCATGCAGGAGATTTATCACAGTGTTTAATAGCTAGAGGATATCCTGCTGATTTGGTTAGGAGAGCTTATAAGCGTGCCCTTTATAATCCTTTGATGTTAGCTTTTAGACGGGGTCGGAATATAGTGAATTATATTATTCACAAGGATACTCCCCTTGAAAATACATCCGATGGTTCTTTAGGACATTACCCTTGTGGCAATTGTGATTTTTGTACAAATGCGGTGTCAGGCCCTGATTGGGCGGACACGGTGTCTAACATCCAATATAAAGCTTATTTTTGGACCACTTGCAGATCGACGTATATGGTATATTTGTTGATTTGTCCATGTTCTTTGAAGTACAGTATGTGGGACGAACCAGTAGATCAACTAAGGAAGGTCTACAAAAACATCGCTCAAGGCATAATACTAAGACAATGAAAGTGCCTATAGTATCGCACAGTATTCTTAAAGGGCATGCTTTTCATGAATATCGGTGGCAAGTGATTGACCATGTCCCATTTTCATTTCATGGTGGTGATCGTCTACAACGATTACAATATCTAGAGCAGAAATAGATTTACTTGTTGAATATGATAACTCCATTGGGTCTTAATTTAGAATTGGACTGGTGGAGCCTGCTGTGAAAATCTTTGAAGAATGCTGATTGGTTCAAATTATTTTGACATCATTGATTAAATTCCCTATTTGAATGACTCGTAGTATCAGGTGGTTTCATTAAACCTGAGTATAGCCTGAAGAAAGATGGATGGAGTGAGCTGTTATATGCAGTTCTGAAGATTTAACAGCAGTTCATCCTGGATGGAAATGGGAATTCGCCAGACAAAGTAATGCTGGCGTTTGTTTGAATCTTATTCAGGGTGCTCACAGGTGTAAGTACCCTATTGCTTTCACTAATTTGGTGAATTTGAGTGAAGTTTTGCTCATAAAAACGAATAAAAGGAACAGCTGCTACAAGAGGGGGATACCCCTCAAGGCAAAAGGTTCCGACAAAAAATCCAAGGGGTTTATAACTAATTTTCTGGTTTAAGGAACGCCAAAAGAGACAATATACAATATTCAACTTGAATTTGGAATGTTTATCCCATGTGGACTATTAATCTATTTGGACTACTAGACAGACTGGTAAGCAGTGATGAATTTGGAAGGAGTCAGGACTTTCAGTACTAAAGCTTTTTTTTGACACCACATGATTTGAGCTCACCTTTTTAATATAACTTTTTTATACAGCACATTTACTAAGCTGTGAACTAGTCCTTAAGTGCATGCTAACCAGCACTATCTGCGGAGGCCATGACGTGCACCCTCCCAACAGGCACTGCAGGTACCAGGAACACCATAGAAAAAGTGAAGGAATTACTGGTTAATATTAATTCTTAGAGGAATAACTCATATAAAAGATTTGATTTAGCAAAAACATCTCTTTTCCTAAAAATCTAAGTACGTATCATTTTGGAAGAATCTTGTTCTACAAACTTTTATATATTTGTACTGTTTGTACGGCTTTATAGGAAAGGTTGTGCTAAGAGAGTACAATAATCTGATGTAAGACCAAGAAGCTCCTGAATTGATAACAATGAAAGTGGGGTGGAAGAAACATATATTCATCCTAGACTAAAACAAATCTTCACTTGATCTATCTTTACTAAATCACTACCACTTGATTTCAAATCTACCCTCTATTTCAAAGATAGTTGAAAAAGTCATCTGTGTTTGGTGGTGGTGGTTCATGTTTGGTGGTGGTTCATGTTTGGTGGTGTTCCACGGGGTTCTGTTTTAGGACTTTTCTCCTTTGGCTTGCTTGATTCAAAATCCTAGGGTCAGGGTATAATTTTAAGCTGATGATATTCCATTACAGTTCCCCACAGATGCAGAAGGAATTTGACAGAAAGGATTGCTGTGGCACAGTGGTTGCTTCTGCATCAAGTAAACTGAATTCCAACAAATCAGAGGCTATTTGGTTTTGTAGAAATCAGGTACCTGTATGTATTCTAAGTATATCTTTGGAACTTAAGAACATGAGTTTATACCTCGAGTGTAATTTTGGATAATAAATACTGGAGGCTTTGTGGCTCCAAAAAACCTTAAAGACCTTTTTTTTTTGGTTCTACGGACAGGTTGTGCTCCGTTTGGCATTTGATGATCTTCGGATCTTGGTTAATTCATTGCTGCTGAATCATTCAGATTACTGTAAAGATTTGCATTTGGGCATTACTGGGACACTTACTAGATGACTGCAGCTGGTACAGAACACAGCAGTAACGTTACTCTATAATACTAAGAAATCTGATCATGCAACATCTTGGCTTATAGCTCAATACACTGTATTGCTTTTTGCTATATAGCACCTACACTTTGGAATCCAATATCATTTGAATTTAAAACAGAGTCCTCATTTAATAAATGAAAGCAGGGAGCAAAACCCTGGCTTTCTGCTCAAGCATTTGAGGGGAAATGATTAACCTGTTGGGGTTTTTTGTGGGGGGGAGGCATCTAAGTGGTCTTTTCTTGTCTTATATTTATTTTTATTTGATTTTACTGCAGAAAATTATCGTATGCATATAATTGCTGTTCTTATCCTCTTCTTTCTTTTCTATTTGTATTGATTTTTATTATGGTATTACTGTAAATTGCTATATTATTTCATTGAAATGAAAATGCAATGTAGCAAATGATTGAACCTTAAATCTTAAAAAACTCTGTCACATACATGGGCCATGTTTACTAAATGTTAGCACACGCAGTTGCAGCACCCACGTTATTCCTATGGGCACATGGCAGACAGTGTGCACTAATATTTAGTAAAAACATGGTCCAACATATCTACAGGATGCATCAAACTCATGTAATATAGCTCACAGTAGGTGATGCTACCTACTAATCCACTTTTTCTGATGCAAACTACTTGAGATGAAACACAGCATGTCAGAAATGTGTCTATGATGATATTTTGCGATAAATTTATTAAGCTCACCATTCATTTTTGACCATTATCTTGTCTGGGCAGTCAATGATTGCATGAATGTTTCTCTTTAGACTTCCACAGACCTCGACATTGTTTCTCTCTCATCTGAGTGAGAGTGGCGTGGAGGAGCAGCCGAATGGTTAGAGCACTGGCTTGGGAACCAAAAGACCACAGTTCCTTTCCCACTAGCACTCCTTGTGGCCTTAGGCAAGTCACTTCACCCTCCATTGCCTCAGAAAAATCCAAGTTATCAATGTCCCTGTTTAATGTACATTACCAAGTTTAAGTTACAAAGTAAACCACTTTAAATGATAAGGCGGTATAAAAAGACCAAATAAATAAATCTCTCTGGAATTTTTTAAAACATTTGTAACTAAGTGCCTACGTTCCGTCTGCACCTTTAACAAACCTTCTATAAGAGAGAATCCCAAAAATAGCTGTGTTTCAGAGATTGCTGCAACAAGACAGAAATACAAGCAGACATTGATATCTCTGCTTTTATAAGAGAAAGTAATTACAATAACGACAGAAGGCATTATGTCATTGCAGGGCCGAGCCAAGGAATAATTGCGCCCTGTGCGACTTGCATATCTGGTGCACCTCCCCCCCATATCTTACCCATACCTCCGTCCAGCCGAATGCCTGCCCGTCCACCGCTTTTGTTTTTTTGCAGCAGTGTCGGCAGCAGCGGAACAAAGCCAACTTCAAATTTTAAAAAAAGAAGAAAAAAAACCCCCCATGGGTCTTTCCTCCGCCCTTGTATGCCGATCTGATCCGTCCCTGCTCCAATGTAGGTTCGCATCAGAGAAGGGAGGGACCAGACCAGCCATTCAAACGCGGTCTTTGCAACTCTGCGCTTAAATGGCTGGCCTGGTCTCTCCCTTCTCTGACGCGACCTGCATACAAGCACGGAGTCGGAAAGACCTCCGTGCTATTTTTTTTTTAATTTGAAGTCAGATCTGCTCCGCTGCTGCTGCTGCCGCTGCAAAAACAAAAAATGGCGGCAACAGGGCAACAACAGGCGGCGTGGGGGGGAGCCGAGGCCGGCAGCCCAAAATGCACCCCTAATCCTTTGCGTCTTCTGCAGCTGCACTGTTTGCCCAGGACTAGGTACGGCGCTGTGTCACTGTCACAGCCAAGATCAGTGGCGAGTGTTCCTGATAAAAGATACATCCTTCCGACACAGCTTCAGCCCTACCAACTCTGAAGCGATTTGGTTTCAAATACTTCCTTCTGAACCTGTTAGTGCCCAAATATATTCACATGCACCTACAGGCAAAAATATTTGACTAAAAGGGTTATTTTCCCTATTATTTGAGGTGTTCTGCTTATCCAGACAACTGCTCTCTCTTAAGCTTCATATCAAGTCCGTGAAGACTCTCTGACACATGAATCCCCAAATTCCAGGTACAGAAAGCATGAGAGAGCACGAGACACACTATATTTCTAAATTATGAATAAAGACATATACTTTAACTTTATACATTCCCAATGATACAGTTCTGAACAAGGAAAATGCCTTCCTTTTAATGGCTAGACAGCTCGATGCAGAAAGGTGTAGGGCCGTTAGTGTAGGTCTCTACGCATTTTTTCTGCAGAATCTTCTGCACTAATGTGGGTGCAGAATGCAGGATAAAATCAAACGTGGGAATAAACAATACGCAAATGCCTGCACTAACGGTAATGGAGCAATCAGCTATGCAGTGCAAATGCAGACGAGTGCGCAGACGACCAGAATGCTGAGCTCAACAGGAGATGTTAACACAAAGTCTGAGGAGGTGTCACAGGTCTGCGGTCACTGCACGGGCCTGGCTTGCTCTCCTCGTCTAGTGAATAACTTGGCGCGCAGCTCATTTGCATGCCATCTGCTTACAGCACTTCCGAGCAACATGTCTGTGCTAAAACTGCATTAGAAAGCCCTGTACACTAGAGCTCTAGCGCAAGGTTTCCACACCAAGCCCAGAGCCTGAGTGACACACATTCTTCTATGTTGTGCAAGGGAGGTCTCAACTCCATTAATTATTCTCCCCATGAATAGAGCTTGTGTCTAGAACATTTACAGAAGCTCTTACCTGGTCTGCCAGCCTCCTAGCCACGTGTTCAATCTCCTGCCTTGTGGCAATAGACTGGCCGCACCAAGGCGCATAGAGGAAAAAGAGCGTGATCTCAGAGTCCTGGCGAATATGCTCTGCATAGTCCAGCTGTCCCCGGAAGAGATCAACAACTGGAGATCTTGGGGAGAAGAAGTTAACCGGCGGCTTGGCTGGCACTACTACATCTTTGGCACGGCTACAAAGTAGAAAACAAATGGAGAGGTATTAAATTATATAAAGGTGACAACAAATGCGTGAAAATGTTATAAAACATTAAGGAAACCTGACAAAGTTGGTCTGCATATTAAAAAGGAGGCTTCCCCATAAAGATTTATAAACAGTTGCTTTTTGGAGCTCTGGGACTTATGAAGTCTGCTGTGATATAAACACAACAGTGAAAAGGAGGCATAACACAAACCACATTTAAAATATACGCTATATTGATGGTCGATCAATAGGGTGATCCAAGATGGCGTGAGGCAGGCTTACTTGAGTGGCATGGAACTTACATGGGGAAAAAGCGTAAATCTAAAGGGGCTAAGCAGCCCTCGCTGGCCCCTGCGACCTCTACGCCACTGCCTTTACCGGTCATTGGACCCTTGAATTTATTTTTTTACGGCAGCCAGTGTCTCTGGGGGAGGTCAGCCTGGCTTTGCAGATGCCGGAGTTGGCGTGCTCAGCATCTGCTTCGAGTATAGAGTTGTCCTCCAAGGCTGAGTGTCAATAGGAGGGTCCTAGTTTGCTGAGACAAGAAGACTCCCCTACAGGGGTGAATTCACCCCGCCTGCGAGGGTCAAACCCAGGACCGCGATTGGCTGGAACTTTTGTTTCCCCAGAACAGCCTCTGCACAGAATCCCTTCAGTGACGGCAGTAGAAGGGCAGGCAGCAAGTTGGCTGCTGTGCGTGTTCCTGATCAGGTGCGGAGGAGGATGGAAGGTGAGGTGGTGGCGTCTGAGAGTTCCCCTCCTTCTCTTTGATGCATCTCAAGATGTTCACGCTGGAGTCTATTTGGTCTGCAATTATGCAGTTGGGGGAAGCCCTGGTACCACAGGTTTCTACTCTTTCGCTCCAGGTATAGAATAATGGCTTTACTATACAAGAGAATGTTGCAAAGGTACTGAACGTTCAAGCTACATTATCTGAGGTACAAACTAAGGTGACTGTATTGGAAGATCAATCAGACTCTTTCATAAAAGACTCTTCTGTCATGAAAGCTAAGCTAGAATTGCTGGAAAATGCAACTTGAGAAGCAAAGTTGAGATTGGTCAACTTTCCCAGGGTACCGTCTGTTTCTTCTAGAGACATGTTTTGTTCTTACTTAAGAGATACCTTGAATATCTTCTCCGAGTTGCACCCTCCTATGGTGAGGGTGTATTACCTTCCTACTATGAAAAAAGACTGGGGTAGTCCCTGGCTTGCAACTAACAGACGCTTTAAATTTATTTGCTTTTCGTGACTCTGTAATTCCCTCTACATTGTTGATTACATTTGCACTACTTCTGATAGGGAATGGTTGATGAAAATGTTTTTTAGGAAGCATAACCTACTGTTCCAACGCCTCACAGTTCACAAGTTTCCCGATATAGCGTTATTAGAAAAGGTACAGAGAGAGATGGCTGAAGGGAGATATGATAGAGGTCTATAAATCGATGAATGGAGTGGAACGGGTAAACATAGATCGATTGTTTACGTCATCAGAATAGGGGACATGCAATGACGCTACAATGTAACCTATTTAAGACTAACAGGAGAAAGCACAGTTACTTACCTGTAACAGGTGATCTCTGGGAACAGCAGGAATAAGTCTTCACATATGGGTATCGTCGGTACCGACGGAGCCTGCGCGGGAACGCTCCCCAGCATCCAAAAGGAAAGCTTTTGGGAGCATCCCACAGCGCCTGCGCGCTGCCTTCCCGCCTTTCCTAACTGCCTCTCTCCAGTTCGAGTTTTAAAGCTGAGACAAAGAGAGAGAGAGGAAAGGAAAGATAGATAGAGAGATACAACTCCTAGGGGAGGTGGGTGGGTTGTGAAGACTTATTCCTGCTGTTCCCAGAGATCACCTGTTACAGGTAAGTAACTGTGCTATCTCCAGGAACAAGCAGGAATGAGTCTTCACATATGGGGACTCCCCAGCTAGAGATGCCTGGGAGATCACCCAGATTGTGAGTCCCTGGGAAGGGCTCCACCTGCACCCATGAATCTCAGGCATCCAGTCAGGGATGGAGGGTAGGAGTTGATTAGGTATGGAACAGGTGTTTGAGAACAGCCTGACCAAACAAGGCATCCCGGCGGGAGTCCTTGTCCAAGCAGTAATGGGCTGTGAAGGTATGAACCGATGCCCAGGTGGCCGCTCGACAGATTTGGTCGATGGACACAGAGTTAAGATGAGCCATAGAGGCTGCCATGGCCCTCACATTGTGAGCTGTGACATGGCCCTCCAGAGAAAGGTTCTTACTCTGGTAGGCGAAGGAAATACACTGAGCAATCCAATTAGACAGAGTTCTCTTAAAGACTGGAAGTCCTAAATGAGAAGGATCAAAAGCAACAAAAAGTTGAGAGGACTTTCTATGTTGCTGTGTCCTTTGTAAGTAGAAAGCAAGTGCTCTTTTACAATCTAGGGTATGAAGATTCCTCTCTGCACTTGATGCATGAGGTCCTGGAAAAAAGACAGGTAAATACACCTCCTGGTTCAGATGAAAAGGTGAGACCACTTTAGGCATAAAGTGTGGATTAGTTCTGAGGACTATCTTGTCATGATGGAACCTTGTATAAGGAGGATTAGCCACTAAAGCTTGCAACTCACTGATACGGCGAGCTGAGGTGACTGCAATGAGAAAAATAACCTTCCAGGAAAGGAATTTCAAGGAGGTAGTGGCTAAGGGTTCAAAGGGTGGCTTCATAAGCTGGCCAAGAACCAGATTCAAGTCCCATGCCACTGGAGGTGGTCTAATGGGAGGTTTAGTCAAAAGAAGGCCTCTCATGAATCTTGATATAAGAGGATGAGAGGAAATAGGTTGTCCATTGAGAGGCTTAAGGGATGCTGCAATAGCACTCAAATGGACTCTGATTGAATTTGTTTTAAGGCCTGCATGGGATAAATGCAGCAAATAGTCTAGTAAAGAATTCAAAGGTATTGCAAGAGGGTTGAGACCCTTCTCTGCACACCAAATGGATAACCTTTTCCATTTAAAAGCATAGGAACGTCTGGTGGAAGGCTTTCTGGAAGCATGAAGGATATCCTTCACTTGCTGAGAAAGATGTAAATCCTGAAGGTCTAGGCCTTCAGCAACCAGGCTCTGAGATGAAGAGACTGAGGATTTGGGTGCCACAAGGTTCCCTCCTCCTGGGAGAGGAGATCTGGAGCAGACCCCAGGTCCAGGGAGGGAGCTTGAGAGAGATGCAGAAGTAGAGGGTATCACACTTGGCGTGGCCAATGTGGTGCTATGAGGATCATAGACCCCTTGTCTCTCTGAAGCTTGAACAGAGTTTTGGGGATGAGGGGAATAGGTGGAAAGGCATACAGGAAGTCTTGCCCCCAATGAAGGCCTGAACTCCCTGACATGGAATCCTGGAACAAAACCGGGGAAGTATGGCATTCCACGGACTTGCAAACAGATCTATGTCTGGGGTACCCCAAATCCGAAAAATCCTGGCTATCTGGTCCCCATGGAGGGACCATTCGTGTGGAAGCAGAACTCGACTGAGTCTGTCTGCCCAAGAGTTTTGAACCCCTGGAAGATAAACTGCCATGAGATGGATTTGATGCTCTCTGGCGAAGGCCCACAATCTGAGAGCTTCATTGCAAAGCGACAGAGAGCCAGTCCCTCCCTGTTTGTTCACGTAGAACATGGCTACCTGGTTGTCCGTGTGGATGAGGACTGTCTTGTAGCTGAGCAGGGTGTGGAAGACTCTGAGAGCCAGAAAGATTGCTCTGAGCTCTAAGAGGTTGATATGTAGAGATGTCTCCTGTGGAGACCAGATGCCTTGGGTCGAGAGATCTTGTAGATGAGCTCCCCAACCCTTTGGAGAAGCATCTGTTGTAAGGGTTGCTTGGGGTAACACCTGTTGAAAGGGGGACCCCAGCAACAGATTTTGAGTGGACTTCCACCAGTGGAGGGACCAAAAGAGGCGACTGGAGGTTGCTATTTTGTCTGACAGGCAACCTGATGCCTGAGTCCATTGGGTGGATAGAGTCCACTGAGCTGCCCTCATGTGAAGGCGAGCGTAAGGAACCACATGCACCGTGGATGCCATGTGGCCTAAGAGTTGTAACATCTCTCGAGCAGTTAAATGGGATTTTAACTGAATCTGGGAGGCTAACTGCACCAAGCGTAGGCAACGGGCCTGGGGAAGATAGGCCCTTGCAGTTGTGGTATCCAGTAAGGCCCCTATGAACTCTAGAGACTGAGTAGGGGCGAGATGGGATTTTGGAATGTTGATTACCAGTCCCAGATACTGAAGAACACGCCTTGTGCAGGCCAGGGAAGTCTGGGCCTCTGACTGGGATGGAGCTCGGATGAGCCAGTCGTCCAGATATGGGAATACGAATATTCCTAGAGTGCGCAGAAATGCAGCTACTACTGCCATGCATTTTGTGAACACTTTTGGAGCAGAGACCAGACCGAAAGGGATCACTTTGTATTGGTAGTGCTTCCCTTGGTAAAGGAACTGAAGGAACCTTCTGTGTGTTGGATGGATGAGAACATGGGTGTACGCATCCTTGAGATCTAGAGAACAAAGCCAGTCCTGACTCTGGAGGTATGGAAGGAGAGTTCCGAGAGAGATCATCTTGAATTTCTCCTAGCATAGAAACTTGTTCAATTCTCTGAGATCTAGTATGGGTCTGTAGCCCCCCGTTTTCTTTGGAATGAGAAAATAGGGGGAGTAGAACCCTGAGCCCTGTTGAAGAAGGGGTACTTCTTCTATTGCCCCTTGGGCAAGAAGGGTAGCAATCTCTTGACCTAGAAGGTTGAGGAGAGATGCTGGAGAATTGAACTGTTTCACCATGGTGTGAGGAGGAAGGTTTAAGAAATGAAGCTTGTACCCATCTCATATGATGGAGAGGATCCATTGCTCTGCTGTGATTTGTTCCCATCTGGGAGCAAAGTGAGCTAACCTTCCTGGGATGGTGAGAGGCTCTGGATGTTCTAGAACCAGAAAGGCTAAGTTCTCTAGTGGAAAGTCAAAGGCCCTGAGGAGGCTGAGGCTGTTGGGCCGTAGCAGTCCTCGCAGCCTGAGACTTGGCCTGTTTTGGTTGTTGCTGTCTCTTTGTAGCAAAACGACCTTGGGAAGAGGCCTGACCATAACCCGAAGAAAATTTCCCTTTTTTGGGAAAGATCCTTTTTTGAACAACCTCTTTTTAAAAGGAGCAGTAGTAGACTTTGAAAGTCTATCTAAAGCAGAATTTTCAGCATCCATCTGGTTGGCCTTTGCTTGCCAATCTTTGCCAAAGAGGTTTTCTCCTGTACAGGGAAGGTTACGTAGACCATCCTGTACCCAGGATTCCAAATCAGAGGCTTGTAATCAAGCAACTCTGCGTGCACCTATGGCAATAGCCGAGGTGCTACTGGCACCCTCAAAAGAGTCAAAGGCTGCACGGTTGGAAAACTTGGATACATCCTGTGCCTGTTTAAGCCAGGTGATATATTCTTCTCTCTTATCTTCTGACATAAAAGGAGATAAGGTTTGCAGATGATCTGTAACTTCTTTCAGAAACATCCCCATATAGAGACTATAGGAGTTGATTCTGGCTACAAGCATACTGGCCTGGAAGATTTTCCTGCCAAAGGCATCTAGGGTTCTGCATGCTCTTCCTGGAGGAGCAGAGGAGTGCCTTTTTGTACTCTTGATCTTTTTCATAGCAGACTCTACCACAATGGAGTGGTGAGGAAGCTGAGTCTTATGAAACCCAGGACAAGGAGGAACACGATACATGGTGTCCAACCTTCGGGAAATGAGGGGAGGTGGAAAGAGGAGTCTCCCATATGCCCAACGTGTGATCATAAAGAATCTCATGTACTGGTAAGGTGGCTGCCTCTTTAGGAGCCTTAGGATATTGTAGGATATCTAATGTTTTGGCTCTAGGTTCAGTTTCAGAGGCCACTGAGATGGACAGGCCTTTGGCCACCTCCCTAATGAAGTCCTGAAAAGACAAGTCTTCAGGAGGAGACATTCTCCTTTTTGGAGAAGAGGGTTCCTGAGGAAGGATCCCCGATGCTTCAATTGAGGCCTCTGATGTATCAGAGTCTTCAGAGGAATCGAAGTATCGACTGTCTGGATGCTCTCGCAGAGCCCGATACGCGTACCGGGAGGTATCGACATCGGGAGTAATCAGTACCGAGTCGGTACTGATAGGCATCACTGGATAGCGTACCGCTGCCATCGATGCTGATGTCGATGCAAGCGGTACTGGTATCGGAACAGATTTTGGATCCGGTACCAGAATCGGTACCAGTACCAACAACAGGGTTTGTTGCGGTACCGCAGGCATCGCAGCTTGTATGAATGCCATGATGGCACGCTGCATGGTCAGAATATTCTGATCCATCAACGCCACCAATGTCTGGATGTCGGTACCGGTGGTAACCGCCGGTACCCTAGAACATTGTAACAGGTGATCGGTCGAGGCCGAGCCATCGATGTCAACCTGTGACCCCATAGGTAGAGCTTTGGAAGCCGGAGCCTCCCGCCGGGGTAATTTTGCTGGTGTGGATTCCTCAAGAGTAAGCCAGGGGGCATCTCGATACTTAGAGGGAGATGAACTCTTTGAGGACCGGCCAGATTTAAGTTTGGTTACCTGAGATCCATGGGATGAAGAAGAAGCCCTGGAAGACGTCGATGCCACAGAAGCTGCATCGGAGGGAAACAGGGTACTGAGCTTGGCTGCCCGATTTTGTAACCCTCTCTTAGACATCATAGAACAGGACTCACAATCCGCTATGGAGTGGTCAGGACCTAAACATTTTATACACCAGTCATGGGTGTCTGTGACAGAAATAGTGCTGCTGCACTTCGTGCACTTTTTAAACCCGGAGACGGGTTTTTCCATGAGGAAAAATATATCTGTAGGCCTAAGGCCCCAGAAGAAAAAATGCACTGTAGTTTTTGTTTTTTTTTTAAAAGAAAGAAAAAAGACCGGTGATACCGGTCCGAAATAGAGAAGGCAGACACGCGACTAAAGAAAAATAAAAGAAAATAAGAAATTCTTCAGCGGTGACAGGAAACACGACCTGCTGGCTCCGTGGAAAAGAAGAACTGGAGAGAGGCAGTTAGGAAAGGCGGGAAGGCAGCGCGCAGGCGCTGTGGGATGCTCCCAAAAGCTTTCCTTTTGGACGCTGGGGAGCGTTCCCGCGCAGGCTCCGTCGGTACCGACGATACCCATATGTGAAGACTCATTCCTGCTTGTTCCTGGAGATAATATTTTTTCACTCAATGCGTAATCAAACTCTGGAATTCATTACCGGAGGATGTAGCAAAAGCTGTTAGTGTAGATGGGTTTAAAAAAGGTTTGGGCAAGTTCCTAGAGGAAATTTCCATAAGCCATTATTAAAGGCGGCCCGGGATATCCACTGCTTACCCCAATACAAGCACTGTGGAACCTGTGTCCTTTGGGGAAACTGTGGGTACTTGTGATCTAGATTGGCCACTGTTGGAAACAGGATACTGGGCTTGATGAACCTTGGTCTGACTCAGTATGGCATATCTTATGTTTTTATGACTTTTCTAGAGAGACACCGAGGAGGAGACGTGAATTCCTCCTTCTTTGCCCCATGTGTCCAGCAGCTGGGAGCACTCTTTTTTTCTTAAATATTCATGCAAATGCATGCTAAAATGCCTGTATTTTATAAGCCCTCCCAGCTGCTGGCCTTCCTTACTGCTCATCGCCCTGAGAACTTGGACATGCTACCTTCTGACCCTCCGTGAGGTAATATAATGCTGGTTGTCTAATGCCTGCCTCTGTTAGCTTGCATTTATCTTTTGTTTTGGTTTCTTTTTCTTGGGTTACTCTTGTATGTGGGCTGGAGTGGGAAGGGTATAGGTTTGTATTCCAAAAGATGGTCTAATCTTGTTTTTCCTTTGATTTGTTCTGAGAAGCCTCTTCCAATTTCTGTACAAGATGATGTTCTTGTGATTTATTGTAGTAATATGTAAATATAAAATAAAAATAAAATATAAGCTATTAAAATAAAGCAGTCAGTGAATCCAAGAACCAAAAAATATGTTTTTATTCTGAACTACAGTTAACTTGATTTTGTTTAGCAAAACCAAATAATTTCTTGTTGGTATCAGAATCCAATGTGCAATTTGTTTGAAAAAGCTATTAGGATAATAGTCAAACAAAAAAATAAAATAAATAGAAATACAATTTTATCTATTAGGATTTATTAACTGCCTTTATGAAGAGATTCACCCAAGGCAGTGTACAACAGGCATGACTTGACAGACAACTTGGACTGTAGCAGTAGCATAACCAGGGCCGGATTTACCTATACGCCCATTACGCCATGGCGTAGGGCCCACAGCTGGCAAGGGCCCACAAAAATCGAACAAATTAGCTTTTTTTTAAAATAAAATTTTAAAAAAAAACTGCTGGCTGCCGCGGCAGCATGGACTGACCTGCGGGGCCCCCTCTGCAAGCTGAATCAATCGGTCGTCCGTCCCTCCCTCCCTCCGTGCAGGCTTTGAGAGGCGCGAAGGGAGAGTGTCTCCCTTGCGTCTCTGTTAAGCCCGCAGGGGCTGATGGGAACCCTGCGGGTTTAACAGAGACGCGAGGGAGACACTCTCCCTTCGCGCCTCTCAAAGCCTGCACGGAGGGAGGGAGGGAGGGACGGACCGATTGATTCAGCTTGCAGAGGGGGCCCCCGCGGGTCAGTCCATGCTGCCGCGGCAGCAGAGGGGGCCCCGCAGCGGCAGCCAGCAGTTTTTTTTTTTAAATTAAATTTTACTTTAGGCCGATGGGGGGGGGGGGTAGGACTGCTAATGGGCTATTGGGGGGGGGGCTGGGGCTGGGACTGGAAATGGGCTGGGGGGCTTAAGGCTGGAGGTGGGCTGAGGGGGTTAGGACGGGTAATGGGCTGGGGGCTGTGGGGGGGGTTAGAACTGGTAATGGGCTTTGGGGGGGTTAAGACTGGTAATGGGCTGTGGGCTGATGGGGGCTGTCTGGTAATGGGCTATGGGGGGGCTAGGACTGGAAATGGGCTGGGGGGGTTAAGACTGGAGGTGGGCTGATGGGGTTAGGACTGGTAATGGGCTGTGGGCTGTTGGGGGGGGTTAGAACTGGTAATGGGCTTTGGGGGGGTTAAGACTGGTAATGGGCTGTGGGCTGATGGGGGCTGTCTGGTAATGGGCTATGGGGGGGCTAGGACTGGAAATGGGCTGGGGGGGTTAAGACTGGAGGTGGGCTGATGGGGTTAGGACTGGTAATGGGCTGTGGGCTGTTGGGGGGGTTTAGAACTGGTAATGGGCTTTGGGGGGGGTTAAGATTGGTAATGGGCTTTGGGGGGGGTTAAGATTGGTAATGGGCTGTGGGCTGATGGGGGGCTAGGACTGGTATTGGGTTGGGGGGCTGCTAGGACTGGAAATGGGCTGATGGGTGGCTAGGACTGGAAATGGGCTGATGCAGGGACTAGAAGGGAATGGATGCTGGGTGAGGCTGGAACTAGAAGGGAGCTGATGTTGGGGGAGGATTAGAATGGGATGGGGCTGGAAGAGTAAAATGGAGAAGGGAAAAATATTTGTGTGGGAGGGATAAAAAAATCTACAATTGGCCGGGTATTGGAGAGTAAGTGGGGATTGAGGATGGAGGGGTAAAATTTGAGTGGATGAAATAGGAATGAGGAAAGAGCAAAAGGAGAAAGATTAGTATGTTAAAGCAGATGTAGAGAGAGAATGGAAAAAAACTAGAAGAGAGAAGAAAGGACAAATGGACAGCAGACGATGGAGAGTTAGCAGAAGACACGAAGAAACCAGAAGAAAGTGGCTGGAGCAATTGCAGCTGAAAAAAATGCACAAAAGGTAGAAAAATCTCTGTTTATTTTGAATTTATTAATTGGAATATGTCAGCTCTGGTAAATGTGCATCATTAACTCTGCGCTTTGTTTAGTACAAGAGCAAATTAATTTATAGTTTTATTTCTACAGTGTTGTACATTCCAAGTTTGGCTTTTGGGATTCCCAGTTTAATTATTGTCTTCCTGTTTCTAAATTGTGATTACTTGTTTGGTGATGGTCTATGTTCTGCATGTGTAACTGAGCTGAGGTGTTCTGTTTATATAATTCCTATTTGACATTGCCACTTGTTCTCTTTCCCCAGTAGGTCATGTATTGTTGTTCTCTGAAATGTATTGGTTTAATATTTGCAGTGTTGCCTTTTGATTGGTAGAGTATGGTGCTTTGTGAGTCCTGGTAGTGCTGTTAGGATACGGCGGGTTTGCTATGGGTTCTAAATGTAAACCAAAAAAATGATTCCCCTATAATCTATCACCAACCCAAACATCTACAAATGTTACCCTAGACTCTAAAACCAATAACCATCCCCACAAGAAAAATGTCAAGTTTTTTGTCGGATCGTTCACCATGAGACGAAACTTTTCACCTCCTGAAGTGAACCCTCCTTTTTAATCATAATTGAAAGTGGCTGTTTACCAGCCTAGCCGACCAAATCAGCACATTGCTGTTGTCAGCAAAAAATCTTTATGTTAAAACTTCAAAAAGAGTCTATTGGATCCCAAAGGTCCTCGGGCTAACAAAAACCCAAACGCACAGCTTCAAAACGTCCCCCTTCACACACAAAGATATTTTAGAGGACTTAGCTGTGTAGAGAACTTAACTGTTATGGAACGGGTCCCAGTCACTCCGTCGTTTGTAGTCTCCAAAATTCACTCCTCTTGCCTTAAAGAATTAAGGACTCATACAATAACTGACAAGTGAACGACACCGCTCCAGCACTCCACTCAACGAGGTTCAAGCGCGACACCAAAGGTGTTTCAAGCCGTCTGTTCTTCCTCCTTCCACAGCTCTTCATCAGGCAGTATGAACCCCGTAAGGATCTCATCGCTTAAAACAGGTGATATAATGACGTCAGAGTTCAAAGGTCCACAATTCAACAGCTTTATTGAACTCCCAAATGCAACCCCCACCAGTCAATGTCAGCGTTCATCCCATTCGGTGCCACTGATTGGAGACGAAAAATCCATTGCTGTTCTTTAAAATGTAAACGGGCCAATCGATCACCCCCCCCCCCCCCCCGCAGTACTGGGGCTACCACATCTAAAACCCTCCACCGTAAATCGTTAAAATAATGATTATTCTGTTGGCAGTGTAAAACTCCTGGAGCCCCTTCTTGTCGTTTATCAATACGTGATCTATGCTCTAATAAACGTTTCCAAACCGGCCGAATAGTACGGCCCACATACTTGAGACCACAAGGGCATACCAGCATATACACCACAAAATCAGATTTGCAAGTGGAATGTGTTACTGAATGGTGCTTCAACCCTGTGCATGGGTCCTCCCAAACCTCCCCTTGTAGCGCTAAAATACAGAAGTTACACCTCCCACAAGCATAATGTCCCCGCTGTAACCCCAATGGCTCAACCACTTCCCGGGGCTGGGTCCTAACTACCCAATCCCCTATTGTACGAGAGCGTCTGTACGTAACGAATTTTGAAGAGAAACATATCTATAGCTCTTTGTGGTTTCAACAGATACTCTTATGGAGGAGATTCTTGGATGATATATTTTTCATATGGGGGGCGTCGGAGGCCTCTTTGCAAGAGTTTCTGCTATGGTTAAACTCTTTGGACACTAATTTACAGTTCACAGCTCATTTTCATCATCAGCAGATAGAATATTTGGACATTTTGTTATATCTTCGTGGAGCTCGTCTCTATAGCACTCTGTATCGTAAGCCTGTTCAAAAAAACGTCTTACTGAAATATTCTAGCTTTCATCCTCCAGCAATGAGGAGAAGCCTCCCTTTTGGGCAGTTTTTGCGTATTCAGAGGTTGTGCTCATCAGTGGGAGAGTACCGATTGCATGCCAGAGCTTTAAGTCAGCGGTTGTGTCACAGGGGGTACCTGGCAGATTTGGTCCGGAGAGCCTTTAAAAGAGCCCTTTATAATCACCCTGAGTGGTGGGGGGCCCATGGGGAATCTCAGCCTACCACTCCATCTACAGGAAGGCAGAGGGATGTGGTGATTAGCATACTACCTTATTTACCCACGGTCTCGACCTTGGTGCACATTTTGAAAAAACATTGGGCTCTGCTGTCCCTCCACACTTGTTTTTGCAAGCCATTGATGATAGCCTACAGATGCTCTCGTACAATAGGGGATTGGGTAGTTAGGACCCAGCCCCGGGAAGTGGTTGAGCCATTGGGGTTACAGCGGGGACATTATGCTTGTGGGAGGTGTAACTTCTGTATTTTAGCGCTACAAGGGGAGGTTTGGGAGGACCCATGCACAGGGTTGAAGCACCATTCAGTAACACATTCCACTTGCAAATCTGATTTTGTGGTGTATATGCTGGTATGCCCTTGTGGTCTCAAGTATGTGGGCCGTACTATTCAGCCGGTTTGGAAACGTTTATTAGAGCATAGATCACGTATTGATAAACGACAAGAAGGGGCTCCAGGAGTTTTACACTGCCAACAGAATAATCATTATTTTAACGATTTACGGTGGAGGGTTTTAGATGTGGTAGCCCCAGTACTGCGGGGGGGGGGGGGGGTGATCGATTGGCCCGTTTACATTTTAAAGAACAGCAATGGATTTTTCGTCTCCAATCAGTGGCACCGAATGGGATGAACGCTGACATTGACTGGTGGGGGTTGCATTTGGGAGTTCAATAAAGCTGTTGAATTGTGGACCTTTGAACTCTGACGTCATTATATCACCTGTTTTAAGCAACGAGATCCTTACGGGGTTCATACTGCCTGACGAAGAGCTGTGGAAGGAGGAAGAACAGACGGCTTGAAACACCTTTGGTGTCGCGCTTGAACCTCGTTGAGTGGAGTGCCGGAGCGGTGTCGTTCACTTGTCAGTTATTGTATGAGTCCTTAATTCTTTAAGGCAAGAGGAGTGAATTTTGGAGACTACAAACGACGGAGTGACTGGGACCCGTTCCATAACAGTTAAGTTCTCTACACAGCTAAGTCCTCTAAAATATTTTTGTGTGTGAAGGGGGATGTTTTGAAGCTGTGCGTTTGGGTTTTTGTTAGCCCGAGGACCTTTGGGATCCAATAGACTCTTTTTGAAGTTTTAACATAAAGATTTTTTGTTGACAACAGCAATGTGCTGATTTGGTCGGCTAGGCTGGTAAACAGCCGCTTTCAATTATGATTAAAAAGGAGGGTTCATTCACTTCAGGAGGTGAAAAGTTTCGTCTCATGGTGAACGATCCGACAAAAAACTTGACATTTTTCTTGTGGGGATGGTTATTGGTTTTAGAGTCTAGGGCAGCGATGGCAAACCTATGGCACGCGTGCCAGCTGTGGCACGCGAAGGCCTTGCAGCTGGCACGCGGGAAGGTCGCACATTAAAAAAAAAAAAAAAAAGCTGCCCGCTGCCGCCGCGGCGGCATGGAGTGTCCCGCGGGGCTCCCTCTGCCCGGCGGGACTCTCCCGGCGCTGCTCAGCCTCTCTCTGCCGGCTTGCAGAGACGCGAAGGGAGAGTCTCCCTCGGGTCTCTGTTAAGCCCGCAGGGGCTGATGGAAATTTCCCATCTGCCCCTGCGAGCTTAAGAGAGACGCGAGGGAGACTCTCTCTCCCTTCGTGTCTCTGCAAGCCGGCAGAGAGGGGCTGAGCAGCGCCGGGAGAGTCCCGCCGGGCAGAGGGAGCCCCGCGGGACACTCCATGCCGCCGCGGCGGCAGCGGGCAGCTTTTTTTTTTTTATTGCCATGAGCCGAGGAGGGGGGTTAAGACTGGCAATGGGCTAGGGAGGGAGGGAGGGAGGGGGGGGGGTTAAGACTGGCAATGGGCTGGGGAGGGAGGGAGGGGGTTAAGACTGGCAATGGGCTAGGGAGGGAGGGAGGGAGGTTAAGACTGGCAATGGGCTAGGGAGGGAGGGGGGTTGAGACTGGCAATGGGCTAGGGAGGGAGGGAGGGGGTTGAGACTGGCAATGGGCTAGGGAGGGAGGTTAAGACTGGCAATGGGCTAGGGAGGGAGGGAGGTTAAGACTGGCAATGGTAGGGAGGAGGGGGGAGGGGGGTTGAGACTGGCAATGGCTAGGGAGGGAGGGGGTTGAGACTGGCAATGGGCTAGGGAGGGAGGGAGGGGGGGGGTTGAGACTGGCAATGGGCTAGGGAGGGGGGGTTAAGACTGGCAGTGGGCTGGGGAGGGGGGTTAAGACGCAGTGGGCTATGGGGGGGAGTTAAGACTAGCAAATGGCTGTGGGCTGATGAGGGCTGGCAATGGGCTATGAGCTGATGAGGGCTGTCTGGAAATGGGGTGATGGGGGGGTTAGGACTGGTAATGGGCTATGGGGGGGGTTAAGACTGTTAGTGGGCTGATGGGGGTGAAGGACTGATAATGGGTTATGGGGGGGGCTAGGACAGGAAATGGGCTGATGGGAGGGGTTAGGACTTGAGGTGGGCTGATGTGGTTAGGACTGGTAATGGGCTGTGGGCTGATGGGGGGGTTTTAGGACTGGCAATGGCTATGGGGGGCTGACTGGAAATGGGCTGATGGGGGGTTAGGACTGGTAAAGGTTATAGGGGGGGGCTTAAACGGAAAATGGGGTGATGGGGGTTCGGACTGGAAGATGATTGACGGGGGGCTAGGACTGGTAATGGGTTGGGGTGTTGCTAGGACTGGAAATGGGCTGAGTGGAAGGGGAGGCTTGAACTGCAAATAGCTGATGGGGAGGGGGCTTGGAATGGAAATGGGCTGTGAGGGAAGGGAGCTAGGACTGAAAATGGGCTGATGGAACAGCTAGGATAGGACTGGAAATGGGCTGTTGGGGGGAGCTAAGATTGGAAATGGGCTGTGGTGGGGGCTTGAATTGAAATGGACTCATGGAGGGGCTAGAACTGGAAGTAGGCTCATGGGGGGGCTTGGACTGGAATTGGGCTGAGTGGAGGGGAGCTATGATTTGACATGGGCTGATGGTGGGGCTAGGAAATGAGTAGAAATGGGCTGATGGGGGGGCTAGGATTGAAAATGAGCTGATGAAGGGACTTGGACTGGAAATGGGCTGATGCAGGGACTAGAAGGGAATGGATGCTGGGTGAGACTGGAACTAGAAAGGAGCTGATGTTGGGGGAGGATTAGAATGGGATGGGGCTGGGAGAGTAAAATGGAGAGGGGAAAAATATTTTGTGGAGGGATGAAAAATATCTACAATTGGCCAGGTATTGGGAGAGTAATTGGGGATTGAGGATGGAGGGGTAAAATTTGTGTCGATGAAATAGGAATGAGGAAAGAGCAAAAGGAGAAAGATTAGTATGTTAAAGCAGATGTAGAGAGAGAGAGAGAATGGAAAAAAAACTAGAAGAGAGAAGAAGGACAAATGGACAGCAGACGATGGAGAGTTAGCAGAAAACATGAAGAAACCAGAAGAAGGTGGCTGGACCAATTGCAACTGAAAAAAAATGCACAAAAGGTAGAAAGATATCTCTTTATTTTGAATTTATTAACTGGAATATGTCAGCTCTGGGAAATGTGCATCATTAACATCTGCGCTTTGTTTGGTACAAGAGGAAATTCCTATTTGACGTTGCCACTTGTTCTCTTTCCCAGTATTCTCTGAAATGTATTGGTTTAATATTTGCAGTGTTGCCTTTTTGATAGGTAGGGTATGGTGCTTTGTGAGTCCTGGTAATGCTGTCAGGATACGGCGGGTTTGCTATGGGTTCTAAATGGGCAGCGTTTGTAGTAGTTCCTAATGTGCCTGGCGGTTGGCACTGGATTATAGTAATGTAGAAATCTTTTAGTCTTTCTTTATCCATACACTCATTAAGAGACATGTTTACTAAAAGTTAGTGTATGGTAACATTATGCAAATATTTATGCAAATAAGACCACTTATGCAAATGACGTGCTGGCACTTTGAGGAACTTCTTTGGTTTTGTGCGGCAGTTTGGGCACTCGGGCTCAAAAAGGTTAGCCATCACTGGTCTAGGGTAACATTTGTAGATGTTTGGGTTGGTGATAGATTATAGGGGAATCATTTTTTTGGTTTACATTGGGTTGATTTCCAGGGGTGTATTGGATAGGATGGGTTCTAAATGGGCAGTGTTTGTAGTAGTTCCTAATGTGTCTGGCAGTTGGCACTGGATTATAGTAATGTAGAAATCTTTTAGTCTTTCTTTATCCATACACTCATTAAGAGGCACGTTTACTAAAAGTTAGTATATGGTAACATTATGCAAATATTTATGCAAATGAGGCCCCGCACCCTCCTTGGGCCGCCCTTGCTGGGGGCCCACAATTTTTGTTGGCGTAGGGCCTCACTCAAGGTAAATCCGGCCCTGAGCATAACAATAACAAAATGACCACATTAGCATAAGAGAATAGCGAGATGAACTTGGAGATATGCAAATGAAATCCTAGTAACAGCAATAATATGGTACAGTGTCAGTAACTGACACCTTAAAACAGTACAGAGTACGCTATAGCTACCACCTTTTCATTCATATATCAAGATGAGTTACATTTGGGTACAATGGGTATTTCCCTATTCTCCATGGACAAGCAGGATCAGTCAGCCACTCCTGGGTGACGTCATCCGACGGCACCATGGACGGAATGCTCTCCAATAGCACAAAAGAGTTGGAAGACTCTTCTGGGCATGTGCCAGTCACCCCATCCCAGGGCCCGTCCCTTTTCCCTTTCAGTCTATTCTTTCCGTCCAGCCATGCGGACGGATCTTCATGCTTTCCACGTTTTTCCCATTTTCTAAATCTTACTGTTTTAACTTTTTTTTCCCGTCTTTCCAGAGGATCAGCTAAGGAAAGCAGTTTAGGCACGAGATTAAAACCCTCTCAACCATGTGGATCCACAGTGGTAGAGCCCTCCCCCGGGAGCCCTCTGGTCACCAGCTCAGCCTGCTGCCACCTCCTGATCGGCTTCTTCCTGTTGAATACTGCGGAGGTAAACTCCGGCTAACCCCATGGCCTGGGAATCTGGCGTGCAATATGCTGCAGAGAAGCGGCCTGGAGTGCCGGAAGATCCAGAGCAATGCCGCAGAGGAGCGCCAGTCCACTGCATTTGGTAGCATTTAAGAGCCTGACTAAGCAGAGCCAAATCCTCTCTTCCTTGCTCATATGCTGCTGATGGTGCAGCTACAGAGAGATTTGAAATGAGCCAGCCGGGCATGGGATGTGCCACAAAAGACCTCCATCCCCAGCCCGGCTCATCGGGAGCTCTCCCACCACCAAGGCTTGTGTGAAGATGGGGCGGCCCGGCCGGCCACGATGGCGCCGAAACTCCTCCCTATTAATCGGCTCCACCGCCCCATGGCCATTGGATTGTATTGGAATATGCTCATCAGGGTGCCTCTGTGCCGATGGGGGAGCGGCTCTGGACCTCCTCAAAACGCCCCTCTGCCATTAAAATTGATGCACTTGGCTGGTGCCAACCTCAGGCCCCGTCCTGGGTTCTCCCAGCACAGTCCTCCAACCGGCAGGCTCCGCCCCAGGGCCTCCTAGCACAGCCACTCCAACCTGCAGGCTCCGCCCCAAATCCTCCCAGCACCGTCACTCTGATCTGCAGGCTCCACCCCCGAGTCCTCCCGGCACAGTCGCTCCGACCTGCAGGCTCCAAGTCCTCGCAGCACACTTGCTCTGACCTGTAGGCTCTGCCCTGGGTCCTCCCGGAGTGGTTACTCCGACTCGCAGGGCACATGCTGATGCGCAGGCCCCTCCCCACTCGCAAGGCACATGCTGATGCGCAGGCCCCTCCCCATCTCAGGGACTGCGGCTTGTGTGGTGCTGATCACGGCGCTCCGACCCTCCCCCACCGAGCAGCCCTTCTTAAGCCTTCCAGGGATGGGGGTGCTGTTCTCCACTCTATCAGGTATCACCCGAGGACCTTCTGCACTTCACAGCAGCTTGGTGGTTAGAGTGAACAATTTAAAACCCCAGAGACCAGGGTTCAGTTCCCACCGGCACATCCTGTGAGCTAGCTTGGAAGAAAAGACCTGACAATGTACTTCTCCAGACCTCACAGGGACGTACAAAAAGCATGCCTCACCCCCCCCCCCCCCCCGCGTCCCCCGTTGCTCAGTGAATCCTGGGGTACTCATGTCCCAGCCCAATTCACAACTCATTTTGCTGGAGGTGTAGCATAAAGGCTATCGCACAGCCTTGGCAAACAATAGAGTCCCACATGGAAAACACCTTTAAGGGGGCTACAAAAAAAAAAAGAAGCCTCTCCAGGATAGGCCGACACATTGGAAGAGGGCTACAGCAGTTCACTCAAACAGCTCATGCCTGGCTTCCCTTTCCTTTCAATGGTCTGCTTCTGCTGACCACCACGATGCTTTGCAGGAACCCTCACAATGAGACCTTAGCATAGTGGTTAAAAACCGGCCTGCTGCCTGGAGGTCAAGGTTCAGTTCCCACTGATACTCCCAGACGCTGCTTGACAGACCTCGCTGACAGGTACAAAGCACACCAACTTGTAGGATTCTAATGGGGGGAGTCTTCTGAAAACATATAACTTCTAATCCAGGCCTACCCCAAGAGCAGTCCTTCAACCAAGCTCACCAGTTCAAGGGAATTGCCCTATGCCATTCATTGTGCTGGGGCCTGACAGGGACATTGCCGGGCCCAAAGAGCCTCTGCTAGCCTTGCCCACCTTGACAGGCACATCAATGGGATGTGACCGCCCTTCCAGCAAGTTTCCAACCCTGCGGCCCAGCTCTGAACGGCCTACAATGATGGATGCTCATGCCTCTATGTTATAGACCAGTTCTTGTGTTCTCTTCTCGCTGCGCAGGTGAGGGTAGTGACACTCAGAGCTCCTGACCACCACCAGGCAGTTGCCCTTGGGGATGTCTTGGTGAGCATACCAGTCCCCCAAGCGAGGACCCAGAGCCCTACCTGCTTCGTGCATGAATGGACAAGTAGCCAGATGCTTGTAGCACTGATTGTGGAAACCAGAAGATCATGGTTCCACTCCCACTGGTGCCCTCCGGCCTACTAGGCAGGGCAGCGCACCAACTGGGGCTCTGCATTACACGGAACACTTATACGAGCTAGTAGCTCTATGTCTTCTCCCAGAACCAAGGCAACAGTGCTGTCTTGCCACCATGAGATGCAGCTGCTCTCTTCTGCAGACCCGGGCCTGAGACACCCACCTTCAGCTCTTCACGCATGCTCCATAGACGGACTTATCCGAAAGAATCACCTTGTTCCACGGGTACACGGCCAAAGGAGGGAGTAAGAACATAAAGGTCCTTCCACTGGTCAGACAAGAGTCCAGGAAGGCCAGTATCCTGCTTCCAGCAGTAACCAACCCAGGCTACAAGTACAGTACCATTCAGAGTGAAGTATAGCCTACTGGTTAGTTTAAGATCTCTGTAGGCAGGGGCCAGTGATTTGATTCCCACCTGTTCCTTTAAGTGGCAGCACTGTGGTGCACCCTGTACAGCTGCTGTATACAGAACTAGAAGGTTGTGGGTTGGTGTCCTGCCAAGGTTTTCTCCCAGAATGCAAATTTTGCGATGCTTGTCCCTGTGGTCTTCACTCAACAATGGCTTATGCCCCTGATAGGTCCAAACCTCTCTAGAACTCAGCCACACCAGCAGTGTTACTACATCCTCCAGTAATGACACCAGAGTTAAAAACAAACAAACAAACAAACAAAAAAAACAAGGTACAGAGAAATATATAGTCCCTCTCAATGGACTCATACATACCTCATCCTACATCATTACTGCAGTCCTTAGTACTGCAACTTCCAATGGAGGACTGCATGCTTCCCGCGACAGTGAAAGGGTTCCGCTGTGCCAGCCCCCTTCCCCAAGCCCACACAAAGGGATTTATTTATTTAACAAGTTTATATACCACCTTTAGAAATTACATTGAACACGTAATCGGGCAGGTCCAGACCCCTCCACACAGGGAGTTAGCTTAATCAGGTGGCCCTGATCTGTTGACAGCAATGCAGCCCCAGAGAGGTCCTGGACATGGAAAGCCAAAAGGTGAACTCAACAGGAACTGATCCCACATCAATTAACCAACCCTGAAGACTGAGATCTGGTCCTCTTTTCCAAATGCAGCCAAATTAACATGAATAAAATACATTCTCTAAAATGCTTGTATGCAAATGCAAGAAGTCTAAAGAATAAGATGGGAGAGTTAGAATATATAGCACTAAATGAAAGGTTAGATATGATTGGAATATGTGATACCTGGGTACAAACTATATCGTAATGATAGAGCTGATCAAATTGGTGGAGGGGTTGCGCTCTATGTTAGAGAGGGCATTGACTCAGAAAGGATTAAAGTTTTGCAGGAAACAAAATCTGCTGTAGAATCTATATGGATTGAAATTCCATATAAAAGGGGGAAGGCGATGGCAGTGGGGGTGTACTATCGAGCACATGGCCAGAATGACCAAATGGATGATGAAATGCTCAAAGAAATCAAGGAAGCTAACAAAAGTTACAGCGCAGTAATAATAATGGGTGATTTCAATTACCCCGGTATCGACTGGGTCAGTGTCACGTCAGGACATGCTAGGGAGATAAAGTTCCTAGATGAAATAAATGACTGCTTCTTGGAGCAGCTGGTTCATGAACCGACCAGAGGGGAAGCCATATTAGACCTAGTCCTTAGTGGAACACCAGATCTAGTGCAAGAGATAAGGGTGTTGGGGCCACTTGGCAATAGTGATCATAGCATGATCACCTTTGATTTAATTAGTGGAGGAGGGATAGTAAGGAAATCCACAGTACTACCTTTTAACTTTCGAAAGGGAGACTATGATAAAATGAGGAAAACAGTTAAGAAAAAACTAAAAGGAGCAGTTGCGAAGGTTAAAGACGTACATCAAGCTTGGGTGTTGTTGAAAAATACTATCTTGGAAGCCCAGACCAGCTGTATTCCACGCTTTAAGAAAAGTGGAAGGAAGTCCAAAAAACTGCCAGCATGGTTTAAAGGTGAGGTCAAAGAGCCTGTTGTTGCCAAAAAAGTATCTTTCAGGAAATGGAAAAAAGAGCCAAACGACGAAACCTGGAAACAGCACAAGCACTGGCAAGTCAAATGCAAGGCATTGATAAGGCAGGCAAAGAGAGAATTTAAGAAGCTTGCTGCGGAAGCAAAAACGCGAAATAAAGACCTTTTCAAGTACATTCGTAGCAAAAAACCTGTGAGAGAGTCAGTTGGTCAATTAGATGATAAAGGGGTTAAAGGAGCACTAAGAGGCGACAAGGCGATAGCGGAGAGACTGAATGAATTCTTTGCTTCGGTCTTTACTGAGGAAGATGTAGGGATGTTACCCATGACTGAAGTGGTATTTAAAGGTGCGGAAGAATTGGAGGAAATATCGATACATCGGGAAGATGTCTTACAACTATTAGATAAACTGAAGAGTAGCAAATCACCTGGGCCGGATGGTATACATCCAAGGGTGTTAAAAGAACTGAAATATGAGATTGCAGAACTGCTATCAGTAATCTATAAACTATCATTAAAATCATCTCTAATACCTGAAGATTGGAGGATCGCCAATGTAACACCAATTTTTAAAAAGGGTTCCAGGGGTGATCCGGGAAACTACAGACAGTACCTGACGTCAGTACCGGGAAAAATGGTAGAAACCATCATAAAGAATAAAATTACTCAGCATGTAGATAGTCACAACCTAATGGGAGACAGCCAACATGGCTTAGGCAAGGAAGATCTTGTCTTACAAATCTGTTATGTTTTTTTGAAGGAGTGAATAAACAGGTGGACAAAGGTGAGTCGATTGATATTGTGTATCTGGACTTTCAGAAAGCCTTCGACAAGGTCCCTCATCAGAGACTTTTGGCAAAACTAAAGAGTCATGGGATAGGAGGCAATGTACTATTGTGGATCAGGAACTGGTTAAAAGATAGAAAGCAGAGGGTAGGGCTAAATGGCCAATTTTCCCAATGGAGAAAGGTGAATAGTGGTGTACCCCAGGGATCTGTGCTGGGTCCGCTGCTTTTTGACATATTCATAAATGACCTGGAAAGTGGAATAACGAGTGAGGTTATCAAATTTGCAGATGACACAAAACTATTTAAAGTTGTTAAAACCCAAGAGGATTGTGAAAAATTGCAAGAGGATCTTGATAAATTGGAAGACTGGGCATCAAAATGGCAGATGAAATTTAATGTGGACAAGTGCAAGGTTATGCACCTAGGGAAGAACAACCCAAACTATGGTTACACGATGCAAGGTTCCACATTAGGAACCACCACCCAGGAAAAAGATTTAGGCGTCATTGTGGATACCATGTTAAAACCCTCGGCCCAGTGTGCAGCGGCGGCCAAGAGAGCAAATAGAATGCTAGGTATGATAAGGAAAGGAATGGAAAATAAAACAAAAGATATTATAATGCCTCTATATCGTTCCATGGTGAGACCGCACCTTGAATATTGTGTGCAATTCTGGTCGCCGTATCTTAAAAAGGATATAGCGATTTTAGAAAAGGTACAGAGAAGAGCCACCAAAATGGTAAAGGGGATGAAAGGATACTCCTATGAAGAAAGGCTAAAAAGGTTAGGGCTCTTTAACCTGGAAAAGAGACGGCTGAGGGGAGATATGATAGAAGTCTATAAATTAATGAACGGAGTGGAACGGGTAAACGTAGATCGATTGTTTACCTTATCAGAATATAGAAAGACTAGGGGACATGCAATGAAGCTACAGGGTAAACTATTTAAGACTAATAAAAGAAAATATTTTTTCACTCAACGTGTAATCAAACTCTGGAATTTGTTACCGGAGGATGTAGTAAAGGCTGTTAGTGTAGCTGAGTTTAAAAAAGGTTTGGACAAGTTCCTGGAGGAAAGGTCCATAAACCATTATTAAGAAGTGACCGAAGATATCAATGCTTGACCCAGTACAAGCATTGTGGAACTTGTGTCTCTTGGGGAAACTGCTAGGTACATATGACCTAGATTGGCCACTGTTGGAAACAGAATACTGGGCTTGATGGACCTTGGTCTAACCCAGTATGGCATATCTTATGTTCTTATGTTCTCTTCATGGCCCAGCATTCTGATGGCATCCCCTCACATCTATCCCAACCTAAGGATCCCTAGCCCTCTCGTGTCCCTCTTACCCCTTCACTGGCCATAGATGACGCCAATATAAGGTACAGGTTGAGAAACATGCGCACGAGCTACCAAGCCATACCACAGACCGCATTGCCGCCTCGGAACCTCATCTCTTGGGAGTGCAGGCATGGCACTCTGCAACCTCTCTCATCAGCAGAGAACAGCACAGACGATGGGCGTGACCATATGTAAGGGGGAGTAACAGTCATCCCATCTGACAGGAGGGTTGGTACCATAGCCACTTAGAGGGGCCACAACAGCCCTTAATAAACTGTGGTCGGTAGGGGCCCACTCGCCATCCAATGCATGCGGCCCTTCTTTATGGCTTTGTTCCAGGTTGTAGTGGTATTTCACATGGGGTGTCCTTCACCAGTTTATTAAGGGCTGTTGCATAGGCAAGTCATGTTATCCTAACCTTGGCACTTTGCTCCCCAACATGCTGCCAGGCACACAGGTGACACGGGGCCACCAGGAGCCAGCCATGACTCAAGAGATACACACTGCAGGCCTGAGATACTCCCCCCCCCCATCACCCTACATGGAAATTGGCTTGCTGTCACCCTCAAGCTGACGGTAAAAGGCTGCCCACCCCCAACATCCGGTATGGGAATTGGCTTGCTGTCATCCTCAAAGCCTCTTACTCCCCAGTCACTGGAAGACCTACTTCCCATTCTACCTTACCATTACTCTCATGACCATCAAGACGTCCATTATCATGAAATCCATCAGAGGCCCATCCCCACTCTGCTGCGTGGATGAGGACAATGGCCTCCCACGTGGAGACAGATTTTTATTTATCTACGAAATATTAATAATAATAATAATAATAATAAAAACAAGCAATCCTAGCCAAACGCTTGCCAGACACAACATCTGTGAGGGCAGTGCTGGTCTTTAGCACAGGTGTTCTACTGCCACACCACAGAATAATAGTTCTACCACGGATGTGGGCCACCACTGACACGCAACCTCTGCAGCTGCAACAGAGACCACTTTGATCTCTCCCAACAATTACAGCTACGTGCGTTCATTGAGCCCTAGGAGGGACAGATAGCCCTCTACGGGCGAAAGGTTCCTTATTTCATCAGTAGTTTCCAAGATATTGGGTATCCGCTGTCTACCGACAATGGGCCACCACAATCCTCCCACATCCCCTTTACCATTTTGGCGGCTCTTCTCTGTACCTTTTCTAATAACGCTGTATCCTTTTTAAGATACAACGATCAGAATTACACACAATATTCAAAGTGCGGTCGCACCATGGAACGATACAAAGGCACTATAATATCCTTTGTTTCATTCTCCATTCCTTATGATAGCTAGCATTCTATTTGCTCACTTGGCCGCCGCTGCACACTGGGTGGTGGTTCCTAATGTGGAACCTTGCATCGGTAACCATAGTTTGGGTTGTTCTTTCCTAGGTGCATAACTTTGCAATTGTCCACATTATATTTCACCTGCCATTTAGATGTCAAGTCTTCCAATTTATCAAGATCCTCTTGCAATTTTCCACTATCCTTATGGGTTTTAACAACTTTGAATAGTTTTGTGTCACTCGTTATTCCCATTTCCAGATCATTTATGAATATGTTAAAAAGCGGCACAGATCCCTTGGGTACTCCACTATTCATCTTTCTCCAGTGGGAAAATTGACCATTTAGCCCTAACCTCTGCTTTCTATCTTTTAACCAGTTCCTGATCCACAATAGTACACTGCCTCCTATCCCATGACTTTTTAATTTTGCCAAAAGTCTCATGAGGGACCTTGTCAAAAGCTTTCTGAAAATCCAGATACAATATATCAACCGACTCAACTTTGTCTACTTGTTTATTCACACCATAACAGATTAGTAAGACAAGACCTTCCTTGGCTAAAGCCATGTTGGCTGTCTCCCATTAAGCCATGACTATCTACATGTTCAGTAATTTTGTTCTTTATAATGGTTTCTACCATTTTTCCCGGTACTGACGTCAGGCTCACCGGTCTGTAGTTTCTCGGATCACCCCTGGAACTCTTTTTAAAAATTGGCATTACATTGGCCATCCTCCAATCTTCAGGTATTACAGATGATTTTAATGATAGCTCATAGATTACTAATAGTAGGTCTGCAATCTCATATTTCAGTTATTTCAATACCCTCAGATATATACCATCCGGTCCAGGTGATTTGCTACTGTTCAGTTTATCAAAGAGTTATAATACATCTTCCCAGTGTATTGATATTTTTTTCAATTCTTCTGCGGCATCACCTTTAAATATCATTTCAGTCATGGGTAACTTCCCTACATCTTCCTCAATAAAGACTAAAGCAAAGCATTAAGCCTCTCTGCTATGGCCTTGTCCCCTCTTAGTGCCCCTTTTACCCCCTATCATCTAATGGTCCAACTGACTCTCTCAAAGGTTTTTTGCTAAGAATGTACTTTAAAAAGTCTTTATTATGCGTTTTTGCTTCCACAGCAAGATTCTTCTCAAATTCTCTCTTTGTCTGCCTTATCAATGCCTTGCATTTAACTTGCCAGCACTTATAATGTTTCAAGTTTTCATCATTTGGCTCCTTTATTCCATTTCCTGAAAGATGCTTTTTTGGCAACAGCCTCTCTGACCTCACCTTTAAAGAATGCTGGCAGTTTTTTGGACTTCCTTCCACTTTTCTTAAAGTGTGGAATACAGCTGGTCTGGGCTTCCAAGATAGTATTTTTAAACACACACACTGCCCCCCCCCCCCCATGCTTGATGCAAATCTTTAACCTTTGCAACTGCTCCCTTTAGTTTTTTCTTAACTATTTTCCTCATTTTATCATAGTCTCCATTTTGAAAGCTAAAAGGTAGTACCTGTGGATTTCCTTATTGTCCCACTTTCAGTGGCAGGTGGCCGTTATTCAGGGGACCCACTTGCTCCTGGCGCTTGCTTAGCCCTGGGGCATTCCCACATCTTTTCTTGATGGGACTCATAAGAAGGCGGGAATAGCAATGCTGATCAGAGGGGATGTTCCCTTCCAGCTGGGGGAGTGGCTAGGGACATTGCGGGTCACATGCTCTTTATCTTTATTGCAATTTTTGATAGACTGCTTTGGCCGAGGCATTAAAGCGGTGTACAAATACATAGGACTGTATAAGAGAAAGAAAAAAGAAAGGAATGCCAATTATCATATAGAACAGAGAGAAGGAAAGGGAGGATAATTCAGAAAAATAGAAGAAAGGGAAGAAAGACATGGGGAAATGCCAAATGCAGAACGTTGGAGCTAGGGAGTGACACAACCATAGTAGGGGTGTCATGGTGGGGGGACATAGGAAGGTAATGCAAGGTTGAAAAGATGGGTTTTCAAGGCAGTCTTGAATCTACTGTGTGAGGACTCGGAGCGGAGGGTATGGGGGAGAGAGTTCCACAGCACAGGCCCAAGAAAGAAAGATGCAGAGCCATGCATGTGCTCAAGGTGGGCCAGTGATACCGAAGGGAGAGCCAAACGACAAGTATGTATGGACCATAGAAGACAGTGCGGAGTAGGAAAATAGAGAAGGATCAGTAAGGTACTGAGAAGTAGATGTGAGAATAGTCCTGTGCACGAATATAAGAATTTTATACTGAATTTGAAAGTGAACCGGTAACCAGTGGAAACGTGCTAGTAGTGGAGAAATGTGGTCAAATCGAGTGGAGTGAGTAAGTATATGGGCAGCAGTGTTCCGGAGAAGCTGAAGTCTGCAAATGTTGCATTGCGGAAAACCAGCTAGGACAATGTTGCAGTAATCGATTCTGGAGATCACAAGGGAAAGAAGGTGTGTAGTCAGAGGACTGAGAAAGAAAAGGATGGACTGCACGGATTTGATGGAAAAGACAGAATGAACGACGAATGATGGATGAAATGTGTTCTGAAAAGGACAGCGAAGATTCAAGAGAAATTCCAAGGTAGCGAAAGGAGGAAACCAGGGGACTGGAGTAGAGGAAATAACAAGGACCAGAGAGGGTAAAGGTACTCCAAAGGTGAACCAAATAGCCGTGGATTTGGAGGGGTTCAGATGTAAAATGTTGGACATCATCCAAGAATGGATGAGGGCCAGACAGGAGTTAAATGGAGTGAGATCCGGAGAAGCAAGGGAAGTGCGATGAAGGAGAATAATGTCATCCACATTCGTATATGCTGAGATACCAGACTGTTGAATAAGCAGAAAGAGGGGGGCAAGGAAGACATTACAAAGGAGGGAGGAAAGGACATAACCCTGTGGAACACCACAGGACAAAGGCACAGGGGGAGAGGAAGAAGAATCTCAATGAACAGAGAAGGAATGGGCGGTAAGAAAGGAATGGAACCAGCGCAGGAGGATGCCCCAGATACCGGAGAGACGAGTAAGGAGTGTACAATGATCCAGACTGGCGAGGGTGCAACGAATTGGTGGTAGCAAGGTGGGCGGAGAGCTGCTCAAATACACAGTGTTCGAGGATATTGGAAAGGAAGGAAAGATTTGAGACAGGGCGCCAATTAGAGAGGATAGAGGCATCAAGGGAAGGCTTCTTCAGGAGGGGGCGAACCAGGGCCTGTCTCCAGAGGGCTGGGAAGCAACACAGCAAGCAGTAGCGGCCAGTGAGACGCCACAGCAGTGCGGCTATGTCACTTCCGGGTGGGTGGGAACAGTAGAATGAGCAGCAAACAGCACAGAAACAGATATCAAGCTAATAAACATAAACATAAACATACATGGATTCCACACATACACACCCCCACCTCACGAGCACTCAAGATCCCTTTGCCTCCTGAAAGACCTTAATAAAGACCAGAGTCAATTCTGGGAGCAAGTTGACCGATGGCTGGAAGGGAGAGTGCATGGCTCTTTGTTGATGGGGGTGGGGGGGAGGGGGGATTTCAATGTAGTGCTGGAACCTAAGCTAGACTGTTTCTGGAATGTGGAGGGGGAGTGGTCACAGGGATAAACATTGCATCCTCAAGGCTGGATGCGGAAACATGGGCTGGTCAATCTATGGTGGATGGCGCATCTGTCCAGAAGGGATTATACCTTTTATTCCCCAGTCTACGATAGTTATAGCCGCATCAACCTACTCTTGGGGGATTTGGACTGGGTGAACCAACTGCAGCATGCCCAGATCGAGTCCATCATGTGGCGGACCACGTACCCCTGTGAGGGAGCTTTGAGGGCTCCTTGAAGCAACATGGTCACATGACACCTTCTGGCGGCTTAATGAGGGGCTACTGAAAGAAAAGGTTTTGGAGGAAGCTATTGCAGAATACATGCAATGATCAGGGAACGGTGGGAGTGGGAGTCCAGTGGGATAGCCTTAAAGCAGTCCTACGGGACAAACTACTTCAGTGGGCAGCTCAGAAGAAGAGAGCCAAACAGGAGAAGGTAGATTCCCCATTGCGGAAGATAGCTGATCAAGAACAGCTACAAAAACAGACAGGGGATTGCAGGGTGCAGGTGCTGTTGGAGGCTCTCCCGGTTGAAGATGACAGAGACCCTATTAGAGAAAATTACCAAATGCAGAGAGTAAACCAGTATTACTATGAATTTAGCAATCAGGCAGGCACTTTTGTTAGCAAGGAAGCTGCGTCAGCGCCGGGCTGTGGTAATAAAAGTGAAGGGACTGGGTGACGCTCTTCTCTTTCAGATGGTGGAGATACATGCTCAATTTCTGAATTATTATACGGATTTCTACAGGGGAGAGGAGGGTATTGCTCAGGAATGTACTGAGGAGTATTTGGGGCAAGGAAGGAAAGTGGGTCGTGAGTAAAGATGAGCACATGGGCTTGGATAGATCAATTAGCAGGGAGGAGATTAGCTTTGTTATTAAAGGCTTACCCCTCAATAAAGCTCCAGGACTAGATTGCCTGATGGCCCTCTTCTATAAGAAGCTGGCCCCTACGCTTATTCTGCTTCTCCAATGGGTCTTTAATGTGGTGTTGGAGGGGGGCCTATTGGCTGCCTCTATGTGACAGGCAGCTATTATGGTCATAAGAAAGCTGGGGAGGGACCCAGTGTTTTACGGTTCTTATCGCTCTATTTCTCTTCTGAATGTGAACGTTAAGGTCTTGGCCAAGGTGTTGGTGAATTGGCTCAGGAGGATTTTGCCATGCCTAGTGCACCTGGATCAAATGGGGTTTATCCAGGACCATCAGATGGGGGACAGCATCCAGAGAGCGCTTAAGCTGGTGTGGTCTACTCAGATGGAGCATCAGGATCTCATGCTCCTGGCCTGGATAAGGATGCTCTACGCAGCCCTGGAAGTTGTGGTCAAGATCAATGGATGATACTCTGAATTCTTCCCTCTGGATAAGGGTACCTGTCAGGAATGCCTCCTTTCACCCCTCCTCTTCGTTTTAGTGATGGAACCCTTGGTGAGTAGGATATGGACGGATCTGGACGTGGCAGGGGTGATGGTGGAGCCAAAAATCCATAAAATTGTGCTATTCGTGGATGACGTTCTGCTCTTTGTGACCAAACCTTTGTTGTCATTAGTGTTGCTTCAGGCTATGGAGGAATTTGGAGCCCTCTCTGGCTTTCGGATTAATTTGGCCAAAAATTAAGCCTTGAATGTTAACTGTTCCAGGACTCTGACACAGCATTTGAAAGAACACTACCCTTTTCGATGGGCAAAAACCTCCTTTCCATACCTAGGGGTCAACCTTCCATGCTCGGAGGGTGTATGCAGCTAATTACCCCTCCTTATTAGATTAGATTGAGCAGGATTTGGAACGGTGGAATAAGGAAGCGATCTCCTGGCTGGATCATATAGTATCCATAAAAATGAATGTTCTCCCACATCTTTTGTAGCTGTTTCAGGTGTTGCCCATTAAGGTCACACTTAGTATTGCACAGACTGCAATGGAAACTTTTCAAGTTCATTTGGCAACACCGTCTGCCACAGATGGAGCATCGGGTGCTCTACGAGATGTAGCATAGGGGGGTTCCTGATATTTACACATATTACTTGGCTGCACAGTTCCAACAGGTGATGGATTGGAGGGCATGGGAGGGGGCCCCAAGGTCTTGATCTATAGAGCAATATTGAACCCTTGGGTACCTTCTCCAAAATGTGCCCTGGTTGGGTCCTTCATTTCTACAGAGTAACTGGACCGGGAATCCCTACATGCTGCATCTCTGGGAACAGTGGCAATTGGGTCGGAGGACGGTGGCTCCATGCTCATGCTTTTCTGTCTTGGCTCCCATAAGTGCAGTGCCGGATTTCCAAACGGGGAGGGAAGGGGTGTTCAAGAGATGGGAGCAGGTGGGGCTCAACACTTTTGCCAGGCTCATCGACTGCGGGGAGGTACAGCATAGTTACTCACCTGTAACAGGTGATCTCCAGGAACAGCAGGAATTTAGTCTTCACATATGGGTATCATCGGTCCCGACGGAGCCTGCGCAGGAACGCTCCCCAGCGTCCAATTAGAAAGCTTTTGGGAGCATCCCACAGCGCCTGCGTGCTGCCTTCCCGCCTTTCCCAACTGCCTCTCTCCAGTTGAGTTTAAAGCTGAGACAAAGAGAGAGAGAGGGAAAGACAAAGAGAGAGAGAGAGAGATACAACTCCTAGGGGAGGTGGGTGGGTTGTGAAGACTAAATTCCTGCTGTTCCCGGAGATCACCTGTTACAAGTGTGTAACTATGCTATCTCCAGGAACAAGCAGGAATGTAGTCTTCACATATGGGGACTCCCTAGCTTTAGATGCCAGGGAGAGACCCCCAGAAGTTGTGCGTCCCTGTGAAAGGGCTCCACTTCCCCCCATGGATCTCCGGTATCCTACCAGGGATGGTGGGTAGGAGTTGATTAGGTATGGAACAGGTGTTGGAGAACAGCCTGACCAAACAAGGCATCCCGGCGGGAGTCCTTGTCCAAGCAGTAATGGGCTGTGAAGGTATGAACCGAGGCCCAAGTGGCTGCTCGACAGATGTCATCGATAGACACAGAGTGCAGATGAGCCATTAAAGCTGCCATGGCTCTCACATTGTGAGCTGTGACATGGCCCTCCAGAGGAAGATTCTTACTCTGATAGACAAAGGAAATACACTGTGCAATCCAGTTGGACAGTGTTCTCTTGGAGACTGGAAGTCCCAGATGAGAAGGATCAAAAGCAACAAAGAGTTGATAGGACTTTCTATGTTGCTGTGTTCTCTGTAAGTAAAAAGCTAAAGCTCTTTTACAGTCCAAATAATGAAGATTCCTTTCTGCATTTGATGCATGAGGCCTTGGAAAAAACACAGGCAGGTAGACCGCTTGGTTCAAATGAAAAGGCGAGACAATCTTTGGCATAAAGTGTGGATGAATCCTAAGGACTACCTTGTCATGATGGAACCTTGTATAAGGAGGATCAGCCACTAGTGCTTGCAACTCACTGATGCAACGTGATGATGTGATTGCAATGAGAAAGATAACTTTCCAAGAAAGGAATTTCAATGAGGTAGTAGCTAAGGGTTCGAAAGGTGGCTTCATGAGCTTGCCAAGAGCCAGGTTTAAGTCCCATGCCACCGGTGGTGGCCTAATGAGAGGCTTAGTTAGAAGAAGGCCTCTCATAAATCTTGCTATAAGAGGATGGGAGGAAATAGGTTGTCCATTTAAAGGCTTGAAAGAAGCTGCAATAGCACTCAAATGGACTCTTACTGAGTTAGTTTTAAGTCCTGCATTGGATAAATGAAGGAGATACTCCAGTAATGATTCCAGAGGTATCGCAAGGGTGCTAAGACCCTTCTGTGAGCACCATACGGTAAACCTTTTCCACTTGAAAGCATAAGAGCATCTTGTGGAAGGTTTTCTAGAAGCATAAAGGATATCCTTTACTTGCTGAGAAAGATTAAGACCATGAAGATCTAGGCCTTCAGCAACCAAGCCCTGAGATGCAGAGACTGGGGATTGGGATGCCATAACATTCCCTCCTCCTGAGACAGGAGATCTGGAGCAGACCCTAACTCCAGTGAGGCAGCTTGAGAGAGATGTAGAAGCAGAGGGTACCACACTTGCCGTGGCCAATGTGGAGCTATGAGAATCATACGGCCTCTGTCTCTCTGAAGCTTGAACAGGGTTTTGAGAATCAGGGGAATGGGTGGAAAGGCATAAAAAGGAAGTCTTGACCCCAATGAAGGAGGAAAGCATCCCTGGCTCGAGAGCCCTGAGCCGGAATTCTGGAACAGAACCGGGCAAGTTTGGCATTCAACGGACTTGCAAAGAGGTCTATGTCCGGGGTTCCCCAAATTTGAAAAATCTTGGCCACCTGGTCTGCATGGAGAGACCATTCGTGTGGAAGCAGAACTCGACTGAGTCTGTCTACCCAAGAGTTTTGGATACCTGGAAGATACACTGCCAGGAGATGAATCTGATGCTCTCTGGCGAGGGCCCATAGTCACAAAGCATCATTGTAAAGCGACAGAGAGCCTGTTCCTCCCTGCTTGTTCACGTAGAACATGGCTACTTGATTGTCCATGTGAATGAGGACTGTCTTGTAGCTGAGCAGGGTGTGGAACACTCGCAGAGCAAGGAAGATTGCTCTGAGCTCTAAGAGATTGATGTGTAGATGAGTCTCCTGTGGAGTCCAAGTGCCTTGGGTGGAGAGGTCTTGCAGATGAGCTCCCCAACCCATTGGTGAAGCATCTGTTGTGAGAGTTGCCTGGGGTAAAGGTTGTTGAAATGGGGACCCCACCAACAGGTTTTGAGTGAACTGCCACCATTGGAGGGACAAAATAAGGCGATTTGTGCTTGCTATTTTGTCTGACTGGACCCTGATGCCTGGGTCCATTGAGTGGATAAAGTCCACTGGGCTGCTCTCATATGGAGGCGAGCATAAGGAACCACATGCACGGTAGATGCCATGTGGCCTAGTAGTTGTAACATTTCTCGAGCAGTGAGCTGAGGCTTTAGCACTGCTTGAGAAGCTAACTGCACCATGCGAAGTAAACTGGTCTGGGGAAGATAGGCCCTTGCTTTCCTGGTATCCAGCAAAGCTCCTATAAACTCTAGAGATTGAGTGGGAGTTAGGCTGGATTTTGGGATGTTTATGACCAGACCCAAATACTGAAGGATACGCATTGTGCAAGATAGAGAAATCCTGGCCTCTGACTCTGATGGGGCTCGAATGAGCCAGTCATCTAAGTAGGGGAAGACGAATATTCCTAGAGTGCAAAGAAATGCTGCTAACACAGCCATGCATTTCGTAAACACCCTTGGTGCTGAGGCCAGGCCAAAAGTAAGCACCCTGTATTGGTAGTGCTTTCCTTGAAAAAGGAACCGAAGGAACTTTCTGTAAGTTGGATGGATGAGAACATGAGTGTACGCATCCTTGAGATCTAGAGAACAAAGCCAATCCTGACTCTGAAGGTATGGCAGCAGGGTTCCCAGAGAAATCATCTTGAATTTCTACTTGAACAGGAATTTGTTCAGTTCTCTGAGATCTAAAATAGGTCTGTGTCCCCCTGTTTTCTTTGGGATAAGGAAATAGGGGGAGTAAAACCCTGTACCCTGTTGAAGAATGGGTACCTCTTCTATTGCCCCTTGGGCAAGAAGCATAGTGACCTCTTGGTCTAACAGGTTGATGAGAGAGGTCTGAGAATTGAACTGTCTTACCAATGTGGGAGGGGGTATGCAGAGAAAGTGAAGCTTGTACCCCTCTTTTATAATGGAGAGAGTCCAATGTTCTGCTGTTATCTGCCTCCATCTGGGGGCAAAGTGACACAACCTTCTTGGAATGGTGGAAGGTTCTGGTCCGTTGAGGGCCAGGAAGGCTAAGTTCTCTAGATGGAAGTCAAAGGCCTTGCGGAGGCTGAGACTGCTGAGACAGTTGAGGCTTAGCAGTCTTTGCTTTCCTTTGTTTAGGTGGTTGCTGACTCTTCCGGACAGGCTGACCTGCAGAACGTCCCTGCTGGAGAGAGGCAGTTGGGAAAGGTGGGAAGGCAGCACACAGGTGCTGTGGGATGCTCCCAAAAGCTTTCTAATTGGACGCTGGGGAGCGTTCCCGCACAGGCTCCGTCAGTACCGACGACATCCATATGTGAAGACTACATTCCTGCTTGTTCCTGGAGATAAACCTTTGCAGAACTGTAGAGGAAATATCCTCTAGATTTCAAGAATTTTTTTGCATAACTGCAAATCTCTCATTATTTGCGACAGGGAGACCACCCATAGTTGTATGAGTCGGGGTATAATGACTTGGCGGCTCTTTGGTTGGGCTACACCAAGTTCCAGGAACTCAACAGACTTCTTTATAGCTGCTTACAGACACAACAAGGGATTAAATTTCCTTATATGGTAGTGTGGGAGCAGGACTTGGAGCTGAATCTGGATGACAAGGCCTGGGAATCCATCTGTTTGGGGGCGGCATGCTCAGTGATATCGGTCACTATTAAGGAAAACACTTATAAGATTCTGATGAGATGGTACTATACCCCTGAACGGTTACACAAAATGTTCCCGGGAGTGACCGATCGGTGCTGGAGGGGGTGCAGGGAGTTGGGGACTATGCATCATATTTGGTGGGCATGCCCAGTAACACGGGTCTACTGGAAGCATATTGAGGAGCAAATTCAAAGTACTTTTGAGCTTACTATGGGGCTTGATCCTGTGTTCTGCTTATTGGAAGTGTGGCCTGAGAACTTGCGCCTGTGTCATAGTGGCTCTTGTGAAATAGCCTGGAACTGGAAAAGAATGTAGGCCCTGGAGCTTGAGGCTTGGACATGGAGACTGCGTAAAGTGCTCACGATGGAACGACTTACAGTAATTCGCAGGAACTGTGGAGAACTGTTTGATCTGCACTGGAAACCTCTATTGGACTTTTTGGATTGTGTCTGAGCCTTGTGGGGGAGGGACGAAAGGGGTGAGACAGTTTGTGTAATCTCTGGTTGATGCCCACGGGTTGTGGGGAATGTTGGTTTTTAATGTCAAAATATTTAATCAAAACTAAAAATTTAAAAAACATGTAAATTGCTCTGGAACAGAGAAAACATAGTTAACACCAACATAGTTAATTAAACATTTCAAGGATATCTAAGGAAAAGGAAACCCCTAAACTACGGGCTTCCTATCTCACTGCAAGGAACGCCTTTTGGGAAATAACCACATTCTATGGTAGCAGCAGAATGGGATAGTGTTGGTGGTGGATGATCACATTTCTGTGACAACAGCAACACTGCAGCTGTTACAATACCTACAAGGCTCTGCCAGGAAATTTGAAAGACAACATTGTGGCTGACTGACTATGAAAATTATTGCACAATCGCTCTGATCCCACACTCCAGAAAGATTCTACTCAAGATCATTCTTTGGAGACTACAACCATATCTGGAACAAGAATTGCCTGAAATGCAAGCAGGGTTCAGGAAAGAACAAGGAACAAGAGACATTATAGCAGATGTGAGATGGATCCTTGAAAAGACAAACAAATACCAAAGGATATCTACATGTGTTTCATCGACCACAGCAAGATCTTTGATTACATAAATCTTGAAAATCTCTGGGCCGCATTAAGAAGTATGAATATACCAGAACACCTGACAGTTCTTATGCAAAGTCTTTAACCTGACCAAGAAGCAACAGTTAAAAAAGAATTAAGAAGAAACAATGGCTTTAACGTTGATAAAGGTGCATGAGAAGACTGCATACTTTCCCCATACTTGTTCAATTTATATGCAGAACAAATAATCAGAAAAGCAGAACTATATGAAGAAAATGGAGGTGTGAAGACTGGTGGAAGACTCATCAACAACCTTTGCTATGCCGACGATACCACGTTACTGGCTGAAGACAATCTGAAACTTCTACTTATCAAGATCAAGGAACATAGTCTTTAAATGGGCCTGTACCTTAATGCGAAGGAGACAAAGATCCTAATAACCAGCAAATTAATAATTCATCCTTGATGGAGAAGAAATAGAAATAGTAGACAACTTTAATTTGCTTTTAATCAATAATGAAATGACCGTCAAGAAATCTAACAGTGCATTGCTCTAAGCAGAATGACTATGAAAGACCCAGACACGATTTCAGGCGCAAAGGCATAATTTTGTGTACAAAGATTAGACTTGTCCAAGCCATGGTATTTGAAATTATTGTTTAATGTTTGTTGTAACACACACAGATCGCACAGGATCTGCGGTGTAGAAGTTAAAATTAAATTAAATCAAAATGTCATATAGATACGAAAGATGAACAGTAAAGAAGCAAGACAGGAAGAAAATTATTGTTTTCAAATTATGCTGGCCAATACAGAAAGCCTAGCGTGCCCTTTGCAAACAGATATCGCAACATATACGCACAAGTACTGCTATACCAAATGCAGAAAAGAGACTGTGGGTGTAAACCGTGAAAAAAAAAAAGTATGCGCAGTCAACAATGCCAAGTGTATTTAAATAATATGCAAATAAGCTATGCATATTAAAATGGAATGCTATGAGGTCTACGCCCAATGCAGAGAAACGCGTAGAGGATTACAGAACCAGGCATAAAGTTCAGGAGCACCGTTATCTCTACACCTGATCTGAGGTGACTTAAAAATCTTGTGCGTGTAAGGAAAGCCTGTTCCAGGGGTGAACAGTTACCTTCGTCGTGGAAATTTTCTGCATGTATCTTTCAGCGTATAAGCGAAAGTTCGGCATTCAGGAAGAAATGTCTTTTGCGTCTTCTCCTTGTGTGTTCTTTGGACTCACTTATATCATTCTCCATTTACTGTCTCTTTGCTCTGACTTAATAAAAAAGCATTTATGGGGTGAGCGTCAAAGAACCTGCACGTCCTAAGCACGTAACATGAGTGCTTGACATTTACGCACATGTGCACACGGCCACTTGTAATGCGTCTATTGTTTGTGCATGCGTTGGCTTCCCTCCTTTCAACTTTATGCCGAAGTTTTGCACACAGCTCATTTGCATACATACCCTTTGCTGCATACTGGTGCTGACGTTTCACGCTATTGGCGTGTTATGAAAACATGTACACAGCTAATAGTGTGTGCAACTTCAATGCTGCTTTCTTCTCCAGCACCATCAGGCCAATGCAGAATACCATGAACTGCCTGAAGAACAAATCAATCAGTACTGGAGGCGATGAAACCTACGCTTTCTTTAGAGGCTCAAATGACAAGGCTTCGACTTTCATATTTTTTTCACATCATGCAAAGAGAAAGATCATTACAGAAAGGCATCATGCTTGGTTAGGCTGAAGGTCAATACAAAAAGAGGAAGAGCAACAATGCAATGGATTGATACAATAACAGCAACTATGGATGACACTATCAACAATTAGCTGCCTGACTGAAGATTGAACAAAGTATCCACAGAGTCGCTATGAGTCAACATTGACTCGATGGTATTAACAATAACAACATGGTCCATAAATCACCGTCTACGGTAACAACAGCTTACTATCAAATTCTTGTCATGTGGCCAGCTACCAATGAAATCTGGTGGCCAAAGTTTCTACGATTGCACTGGTGACCTGGCTAGCGGATTTCTGTCACAATGGTAACCACTACTAAAACTGGGAAAAATAAAGGTATTGCACAAAAGATCACTTAGGGTCACATTTACTAAACTGCTTGGCAGTTTAACAGTGCATGCTAATCCCTGTGTTAACTTCATAAAATGGAACGGAGCAGGGAATAAGAAGCAACCACACCTTCCAGTTAACATGGAGATAGTTAACATGCGTTAACTTAACACAGTAGACAAAATGGAGCAATAACCAACTTAAGGGGTGTAGCTAGTTGCAGTGTGTTATCGCCAATGCAGTTAACATGTGCTAAGTATATTGTTTCTGCTTTAAGGTGTTATTTTGGAAGCCTTATTCATGGTTTGTACATTTAAAGACAACCATGTCTTTCACACGTAAACTGCATTTTTGAAAAGGCTCATTATGCATGTGGATGCCCACAGCATATCAAAAGTAGATGGGGGCATGGGCGGGAAAAAAAGAATGCACATGCAAGCCCAAAATTGTCCATGTCTAGATTTACACCTGCTCTCTGATGTGGACAGGGATGTAAAAAGTGTTCCTTTTGCCCCTCCCTCTCCAGAAGGCATTAAAGGGGGATATCCCCCTAATCCCCTAATGTTAATGTCTCCCTCCAAAATGAAATCACGTCAAGACAGGGTCCTGTCATTAAGCAGCAGCATCTGCATGTCTTGGTTTGCAGAATGGCTTAAGTAGACATGTTAAGTGACGATATTTGCATGAGCATATTGTGAAATGCCGGCACTTACATGTGTAAATTGCTGGGTTTCATCCCCTGATTTTTTGCACTTGTGCATTTGTGAAATGGCTCCCCCTGCTGCACGTGGATATAAGTCCCCTTGCAGCCCTGCACTTCCTTCTGTGTATTTTAGAAACAGCTCCACCTTTAGCAGAGCTGTTTGTAAAATACCATTGCAATTGCCTATGTCCTGACCTCAACGCCTCATCTCTGATCACCACATACTATCTAAAATGTGCCTTTAACTGTACAGGAAAATGCTGGGGACATTCTTAACAGTTACCACAGTTCATACAAAGGTTTTGCAATAACTGCAAAACCTTACTGCACTTTAGTAATGACAAGCAGTGAGAAGCTCACCAGAGGATAGCCTGCCTGACAAAGCCATAGCCATGCCTCCTACCATTAAACAAAAGTAGAATCTCATTTATAAATTGGAGCTCAGAAAGAAGTGACTTAACAGTTTAAATCTTGAATTACTGGCCAAGCAGGACATGGAACAACATTATTCACATTCCGTTTGCGGCCTCAAGAAAACCAGCAACTGAATTCAACAGAAAATTACAACTTAAGGCTTGGATATTCAAAGTCACTAATCTGGCTAACAAGATCCTTTACTCACATTAAGTGCTGCTGACCAGGCTATCCATTGATTTACAATGCTCTGGTGCTACCCGCATAGCGCGTGGGCAATCTGCGGGCATCCCTGGAGTTATCCAACCGCCTTTCCAGTGCCATGGTTACCAGATGGTGCCGTTTTACCTTATACAGGTTGTACCAGTCCTGCTTTTGCCCGGTTTCATCTGTGAACTTACTTTTCTACTGGAATTGCAAAATCGAGAGGTGCATGGTGCAAAACCAGGGCTAGCACTGTCTGTCCCAGATAACATATCGCAATCTGGTGTATTTATGGGGTGACAGCGCGTTCAGTGGCACCTCAGTTGATACCTCTTTAAACTTACATGCAAACAAACTTCTTATCCAATGACACAGGAATTTTTTGGGTGGCTGTTAGGTGAAAATATAGATATTGCTCAGTAACCTTGGATTCCTGTTGTGTACCACAATGAGAATGTCAGAAAAGCCACCAGGACACTTTACTAAGAAATGTTCCCTTTACCAGTAAATACTAACAAGCGCCATTGACCTAGCACAAATGGGTAAGCAAATGTTTTAATCTTTAACCAGATACTAAAAAAATAGAAACAAACTATAAAACCTTGTACATAAACAAAATATTCAACTAAAAAAAAAAAAAAAAGCTAAAAGGTCAAAGCTAAGAACTGTCAGTCTCTAAAACAACTTTGACGACTAGATACTATGAAAAAAAAATATACTGTATAGAAATAAAAAGCCATGTTCTTCATTTTAAGGACAGGGAGCTATTGGCAGCTCTCGATGGCAACTCCTTGATTTTCTCTCCCACCTTCTCTAGGAGCTTGCTGCTGGCGCCATCTCTGAAACAGCTGTTCTGTACTCTTCTGGAACCACGTGGCTTTCAGTGGATTTGAGCCACATGGTGCCCAAATTCCTGTGCTGTTCTCATAAGCTTTAAGACTGGTACAGGAATTTGGGCACAGTATGCTCAAGATCACTGAGGGAGAAAACACTATAGCATCAACAGCAAACCTCTGTAAAAGCTAATGGGGAGATTAATAGTTAGCCATTATTATTGTTAAATGTATCTAATACCCATATACTCCTCCAAGTTTCTACTCCCTGTTTTATGTAAAAGCTTATTGCTATGTTTGTTCCATTTGTTCTATGTAAACCGCCTTGAATTTGACGATAAGGCGGTATATAAAACCTGTTAAATAAATAAATCAACTGAGGGGAAAGCTGGCTTGGAGGGGATGGCAGTGGGGAGGAGATAGCGGAGGCTGACTGGTTGCAGGCAGGTGGGGTTGAAGGAGAGTATGTATTGGGGCAGAAAGTGTGTAGGAAAGAAGATCTGGGAAGAGAGGGAATGTTGAGGGAAAGAGGGCAGGTGAGCTGCTGGGCTGGTCACCTTACTGCAGGAGCGCACTCCCTTGCCCAGCACTCTGACTCTCATATTGAAGTGTTTGTGCCAAAGTGCCCCCACTTGAAAACTAGTGAAGATCATTGCCTTACACTACAGCATGGTTTTATAAATACATTTATAAAAACAGCTCGATAGGGAGGTAGAGACTGGCTCTACTTTATGCTCATTTGTCATTATGATTCATTATGTACCTTTAAATAAATGTTATCTATCTGGCAACCGAATGGCAGACACGTGACATTTGGCACATCCATACGTACTTACACCTCATGAAAGACACACGGTCCAGTAATGCCATGGCATTTAATGATAATACAATACAAAACATATGAATAAATTGTGTCCTCTTATGCAGGCCAACAGAGGAACAGGAAAACAGCCTAAGCCCTAAACCATCTGTAGCCTGGGTTCATATTTAGTCTTCTCGGTTTCAAATGACATATTTGTAAAGTAATTCATGCCATCTCTCCCTACCATGAAGGAAAGAACCCCCTAATCTGCAGGCAAGTAACCAGTACTGGAAAGATACACAAATTCTTTGCACTCCAATTCCCCAGCACAGCAATGATGGGCCAGGTGTAAATTGAGCCCAGTGTCTGAACTGCAGTCCCTGATTCCAGTAGTACAAACACTATGGGCCTGATTCAGAGATGTGGGTTGCGGGACGTGCAGACCCACAAACCATCAGGACCCTATTCCCCCTCCTGCTCTCCTCAGACATCCTAAGCAGTAGGACATGGAGAGCAGGCGGGGGGCAGGGTGGGCCAGCTCGGCAGAACTTACAGGGCCGATTTCAGTTGCGGCCCTGTATGTCCTGCCGGGTCAAAGGGGATGTGCTGCTTATTCCACTGCAAAGGTGGAATAAGCAGCACTAATCTGGCGATCAGGCCCAGGGCCAGGTGCGGAGGGTGGGAGTCCCCGCCACCCGATCCAGGCTCCAGTTGGCCAGCCATGGGTCAGGCGGTGAGGACGGAGGAGGGGGGGGGGGAGCAGAGCCAGGGGAGCCTGCAGGAAGATGTCCCCGAAGGCAGGCAGGGGCACGCTGGGTTGTCCTCAGGCCCGACAGCCCGGACGTCCTCCTCTCTGAATTGGGCTCCACATGTGCATTAACACAATTACTTCTTTGCAGACAAGCATTCAACTAACACCAACCTAAATACTCAAGTCTATGTCCCATGTAAGTAAGCTAATTGTTTTCATGTATATAAGTTAATTCCTGTTTGTTGCAACTACTGTAACCTGTGTTCTATGTACACCGCTTTGACCTGGAAGCAGGGATATTCTATTTGCGTAGTTTTGATGGAAGATCAGGGTCACTCACTGGCAAGTTAATGTTGTGTGGAAGATGAAGGTCATACGCCCTCAAGTGACAGTACTGCAGGGAAAATCAGGGATCCGGACCTCTCACTCACATTTGATGAGGACAGGGTCGCTCTCTCACAGGATTTCAGAAATGGGTCAGGGGGGACAGGAATTTCTCAACAGGAAGAAATGGAGCTCCAATCTAGGTGACATGTAAAGCTGTCATACCAATAAAGTTATCTGAATCCCAGTACATTAGGAAAATAGGGGTATTCTCCCACAAGTGACCCTTCCCAGGATTTCAGGAGTCTGTTTCGATCCGTTCAAAAGCTGTTAGAAAGGGAAGGAAGAATCGGGATTGTTCACACTCATAAGAGAGGGAGTGCAGTGGGAAGGCTGGGGATCTATCCCCCACAGGAGACCCTTCGTCAAGGATTGGGGAGGGATCGAAATCATTCGCCCACATGTGACACAGTAAGTATCCTCGGAAGAACGGGGTTAATGTCACTCCCCCACCCCAAACATGTCAGGATTTCTGGGCTGGTGACGGGGATGCAGGGATCGGGCTCACTCTCCTCCAGTATTTCTGGGCTGGTGACTAGCAGGCATCGGGCTCCCAGCCTCACTTACCCGCAGGTGACCCTCAGCGCCACGATGAAGGCGCAGCTCAGGGCGATGGCTCCGCACAGCAGCTCCGGTCTCCGGACCATCTGGGACAGGCAGTGCTTGGAGGGCAGGCAGCGCAGCCTCTGCATGCCGGAAGTCCGCGCTCCCAGCGCCTGGCCGCACACAGCAGGCGGAGCGTCCCGGCCCAGCAAGAGGGGAGGAGGGACGGGGCCGGCCGCCCGAGGCCCTCCTGCTGCTGCCGCCGCCGTCGCCACCGCGGCTCCCAGCAAACCCGCCGCCGCCACGTAACCGCCAGCACTTCCGCTCCGGCTCCGGGGACGGCGGCTGCGGCCAGGGGGCGCGCGAGAGCCTCGGCAAGGGACCGTCCGCAAACTACAGGCTGCGAGGGAAGCGGTGGATGAACGCCAGCAAAGTGCCGCCTTCGTCGCTCAAGCTGTTCGGTTCTCTTCGTGGTTTGTATTCGTGAGCGGTGCTGTATTTTTGCAGTGCCGTTCCCTAGATTAGGACAAAGCGGAATGTTATATGTTTAAAATAAAATGAAATTGTTCCCGTGTGCCAGTAATTCCGATAAGGTCTTTCTGCAGATGCGAACACAGTGAAACAAGTTTCAGACTTTGGATTCGCGGTTCCTGACGTAACAAAGCGGGGCCAGTAGTCTTTCCATGACGTCATAACCAAAACACTGAAATGGAATTCTGATTTCTCATTACTATACGGCATTTGTAGTTTATATCGCGCTGACCACGTCAGAAAGTAAGCGCGTCTAAATTAATATGAGGTAATTGTACACACAGAAAAGGGCTTTTATAGCATAGTGCAATTGTATACGCGTTTATGCACGGAAACTGCGCTCGATTTTGATATGATCTTTGCGCACAGGCCTTCCCGATGACGTGGTTTGGGACCAAGCTGAGGTGGAGGTTACATACACAGGGACGGTGTACGTACACAAATTTACACTTTTTTTGCAGCTGGTATAACTTTATGTCAGCTTTTCACACTATTGGAGGTGGTGCTAGGAACCTATTTTATAAAGGCACATAAGCAGGGCTAGTGCAATGACGTCAGGCACCCTAGGCAAACTTCTCCCTGCCTCAGTACTTCCCAGTAGCTCCACAAGATTCTGGGAGCAGCGAAAAGGCAGAAGGCAGGTAGTTTAAACACCCTGACCCGCTATTGAGTAGCGATGGATGGCGCATAGCCATCGCTGCTGAACTTTAACCCCAGTTAGTCAATCCGAGGCTATATCTGGCCACCGAAATTGAATATCTGGGTCGGCGCAGAAACTAACTGGGCAGCATCGATATTGAAGTGCTGCCCGGTTAGCTTGCACAGATAAAGATAGTCAAAGTTTTCCCATTATCAGCTGTGCAGCTTTTGAAGGAAGGCTAAATTTTTGTGCACCACATAACGACACTGGGAGTTATATACTTTAAAATTTGACTACACATCAGAATACAGTATGTAAACCACATTGATTGCACTAGAAAACATTGTAGAACTTGTGAAAACCGTAAATACATAAGAACTTTTAAATTTGAAGACGTCTGTGTTGTTTTCTATCAGAATCAGAACAGTAATTTTTGTGCGCTCTGTTGTAAAGTGTGTGTGCTGGCGCACAGCTTAGAGGGAACAGTGCTTGTCTTTACCTGTGGGTTGCTAACTGGGGAGTGGTTCAAAATTGCCGCTGTCCGATTAGCTCAGTTTCCTCTGCTGTGTGGGGCCAGTCTCACGGTATGAGCCGCAAGGTTATAGGATCTTACAGATGATATTGTAAGACTGACTCTGTGGCACAAATGCAACTGTGCTAGTAAGTGCCCTTCTTCCTGGCGGCCTTGGGGTCCGAGTCACAAAGGGAAGTGCTGGGGGAGGGCCTTGGGAAGGGAGGAAATTTAGAATACCAGACTGCTGCCTTTTTGTCACCCCCAGAATCTTGGCACTCAAGTCAACTACCTAGTTCACCTAAGCAGTGGTCCTGCACATAGGCACCTTTGTTGCCTTTATAAATTAGGTGGCTTTATGGACTTCTTAGATTAAGTGTCCTGTTATAAAAGCAAGCCCATATTTGGGCACATGTAGTACAATATAACATAAGAAATGCCATATTGGGTCAGACCAAGGATCATCAGGCCCGGTATCCTGTTTTCAACAGTGGTCAATTCAGGTCACAAGTACCCGGCAGGTTCCCAAAAAGGTACTGTGGTGAGGAATGCCCTCCAGAAGAGATGGAGATAGGGGAAAATCCTGGTAGAAGTAATGAAACAGCACTAACACACAGGATTTCCAATGCAGAGTTGAAAAAAACCACAGCTCTCTGCTGAGCACAGGACACACCCCAGCTCAGGGGAGGAGACAGGCTTCTGCACTGATTAGGCACGCTCAGGGCATGCCGCAAAATGAAGCCCTTTTAAATCCCCAAGCAGAGAGGGAAGAGGAGAGGAGGAAAAGAGGAAAAGAGAAAAAGAGGGAAAAGGAAGGAGGAAAACGCTAGAACCCTGGAGCAAGGCAGAACCGTGGAGCAGTAAACCTTGGAACCAAGCACACTCTGAGAAAGAACCTTACTACAAGGTAGAGCCTGGGCGTGGGAACATAAGATATGCCATACTGGGTCAGACCAAGGTCCATCAAGCCCAGTATTCTGTTTCCAACAGTGGCCAATCTAGGTCATATGTACCTAGCAGTTTCCCCAAGAGACACAAGTTCCACAATGCTTGTACTGGGTCAAGCATTGATATCTTCGGTCACTTCTTAATAATGGTTTATGGACCTTTCCTCCAGGAACTTGTCCAAACCTTTTTTAAACCCAGCTACACTAACAGCCTTTACTACATCCTCCGGTAACAAATTCCAGAGTTTGATTACACATTGAGTGAAAAAATATTTTCTTTTATTAGTCTCAAATAGTTTACCCTGTAGCTTCATTACATGTCCCCTAGTCTTTCTATATTCTGATAAGGTAAACAATCGATCTACATTTACCCGTTCCACTCCGTTCATTAATTTATAGACTTCTATCATATCTCCCCTCAGCCGTCTCTTTTCCAGGTTAAAGAGCCCTAACCTTTTTAGCCTTTCTTCATAGGAGTATCCTTCCATCCCCTTTACCATTTTGGTGGCTCTTCTCTGTACCTTTTCTAAAATCGCTATATCCTTTTTAAGATACGGCGACCAGAATTGCACACAATATTCAAGGTGCGGTCTCACCATGGAACGATATAGAGGCATTATAATATCTTTTGTTTTATTTTCCATTCCTTTCCTTATCATACCTAGCATTCTATTTGCTCTCTTAGCCGCCGCTGCACACTGGGCCGAGGGTTTTAACATGCTATCCACAATGACGCCTAAATCTTTTTCCTGGGTGGTGGTTCCTAATGTGGAACCTTGCATCGTGTAACTATAGTTTGGGTTGTTCTTCCCTAGGTGCATAACCTTGCACTTGTCCACATTAAATTTCATCTGCCATTTTGATGCCGTCTTCCAATTTATCAAGATCCTCTTGGGTTTTAACAACTTTAAATAGTTTTGTGTCATCTGCAAATTTGATAACCTCACTCGTTATTCCACTTTCCAGGTCATTTATGAATATGTCATAAATATGAATAGGCTAGCAAATTCAGCATATGGAAAGAAGGTATCTGGTCTGGTAGCAAACAAGGCTACAGAAGCAAGGAAGTGAAGCAGGAAGAAAGCTTTTCAAAGAGAAATTCACAGAGCAGAGGAAATAGCAGTAAGGCTGCTGAGTTCTTGAACCAGAGAGACCTCTGGAGGAAAGGTGCCAGTTCTTATTCAAACCCTGCTAAAGGTAAAGCTGACTTTTCTACTTTTAATGCTTTACTAGAGAAACCTTTTATTTGTGCTAACCTTCACAAGGTAAACCCAGCTGCAGAAGCTGATAACAAGTGGGGGAAGGGTGTTACCCTTACCAAAGACTTTCACACGGATAAAGAGCAGTTACAGGCTGAATTGCTTTTAAAACAGTTTCAAGAGTTTCTGGAACTGAGGTCAGGGAAGCTTAGCAGGCCTGACAGAGACAACGATAGCCTTAGCTCTGATGAATGCATGCAAGTGGATAATTACCTACCTGCCTGCCTTAGAAGGGGACCCTTCTCCAATGGATTGCTCAATCTGCCTCAAAGAAGACAGCAGTGTAAGAAACCCTTGAACACTGTATGAAAAGAATACAGGGAGTTGGCTGTACTTGCTGCCAGGCTAAAAGGGTTTACAAATTGTTTTCATTTGTTTTGAGAAGCCACGCTGTGGAAGGAACAGCTGTTTGTTTGGTGCTGCAATAATTCTGAAAGACCACATGAGGCGCTGCTGTGACTGTGAAGAGCCAAGTAGAAGCTAACTTAATTTCAGTTGTACTTCCTATGTTCCTGGTTTCAGCTGTTTGGGTTGAAGTTGCACCTTTTGCGTTATGTACCATTGAATTTTGATGCGCTGGAAAACATCCCCACAACAATAAAATTCTTGCCTTAACATTCGTGTCACGACTGCAATTTAATCCTGAAGGAAATACAAGCACACTACAAGTCCCAGAATTCCTCAGGGACATTACAAGGCCACTCCTGCCTGTAAGCTCTCGGGCCCAGGCAGGAGCGTCACAGTACATAGGTTCCACAATGCTTATCCTAGGGCAGGGGTCACCAACCTGCGGCCCACCAAGGCAAACTCACCAACTCCTTCTTCTGCAGCCGCGGCTCCTTGCCTCTTAGGGAACCGCGGCTGTGCTTGTGAAATCATCGCGGAGCCCTTCCTGTCTTGACGGGCTCCGTGCAGCATTGTCCCGCCTCCAAAGGAAGTGGTAAACAACTTCCTTTAGAGGCGGGACAATGCTGCACAGAGCCCGTCAAGACAGGAAGGGCTCCGCGATGATTTTACAAGCACAGCCGCGGTTCCCTAAGAGGCAGGGAGCCGCGGCTGCAGAAGAAGGGAGGGAGCTGACATGGAAAAATAAAAGTACAGGTATGAGCAGTTTTTTTTTTCGCGCGGGGTGGGAGGGGGGTGCGGCCCGCAAGTCTGCCGGTAGTCGGCTGTGCGGCCCGCGGCCCTCTGGAGGTTGGTGACCCCTGTCCTAGGGTAAGCAGTGGATTTCCTGGGTCCTCTTTAATAATGGTTTATGGACCTTCCTCCAGGAAATTGTCCAAACCTTTTTTAAACCCAGCTACACTGACAACTTTTACTACATCCTCCAATAATGAATTCCAGAGTTTGATTACACATTGAGTGAAAAAATATTTTCTCTTATTAGCCTTAAATGGATTACATTGTATTTCCATTTCATGTCTCCTAGTCTTTCTACTATATGATGGCATAAACAACCGATCTATGTTTACCCGTTCCATTCCCTTCATTAGTTTATAGATATCTATCATATCTTCCCCCTCACTTGGTTTGCAGCTTGTCATGCTGTGAGGGCTTGTGTGCATCAGTGATGCTGAGAGCTAAACTATCGGTAGTTTAACTACTGGCAGGGTCTCCCAAGATGGACAGGGCTCAGCTAAGGTGCCAGACCAAGATAAACCACCGATCTGGGCAGAAGCAGAATGGGGTAGTGTTGACGGCGGAGGATCACATTTCTGTGACAACGGCAACACCACCAAACTTAAATTGCGCGGAAGAAAAGCCTGGCCATCTACTTCTGTATCTTGCCATGAAAACCCAATGGATAGTTACAACAAAACAAATTGTGCTATACTGCTGGAAGATGAGACCCCCAGGTCGGAAGGCACTCATCTAGCTACTGGGGAAGAGCTGAAGACTTTTCAGAGTAAAGCCAGCATTTATGATGTGGATGGACCAAAGCCCTCAGGACGTCTGACTGCTGATGTAGCTGCACATGAATTGAGTCAGAAGCTGTAAAGCTGTCTTACACATTGGAACATGGAACATACGAAGCATGAACCAAGGGAAGTTTGAGGTGGTCAAGAATGAAATGGAACATGTACAACTTGATCTGTTGGGTGTCAGCAAACTGAAATGGACTGGCATCGGGCACTTTGCATCAGATGATCAAATGGTCTACTATGCTGGAAATGAAAGACAAAGAAGAATGGTGTTGCATTTATAATAAAGAAGAAACGTGCAAGAACTGTAATGAAATACAATGCAGTCAGCAAACGCTTAATCTCTATTCGTCTATGAGGAATACCTATCAACACAACCATAATTCAAGTATATGCCCCAACAGCAGCTGCAGAAGAGAATGAAATTGAAGAGTTCTATGAACAAGTACAAGCTGAAATTGACAGAACATGCAAACAGGATATCCTGATAGTCATGGGTGACTGGAACGCAAAAGTTGGCAACAAAGAAGAAGGCAAAGTAGTTGGAAAATATGGACTTGGCAACAGAAATGAAGCTGGAGAAAGACTGTTGGTCTTGAGAATTCTATCAATCTATTCATCTCAAACACTTTCTTCCAGCAACACAAGCGGCGACTATACACATGGACTTCACCCAATGGATTGTATAAAAATCAAATTGACTACATCTGTGGAAGCCAACGATGGAAAAGCTCTATAACATCAACAAAAACAAAACCTGGAGCTGACTGTGGTACAGATCATCAACTACTAGTATGCAAACTCAAGCTAAAGTTGAAAAAGAGCAAACCACTCATGAATGCAGCAAAATATGACCTTGAATATACCACTGGAATTTAAAGACTGCCTGCAAAATCGATTTGCTGCTTTAGATACAAATAACAGAGCCCCAGAAGAGTTATGGAATGACATCAAGAAGGTTGTGTTGGAAGAAAGCGAGAAATCCCTACAAAAGGTGAAAAAGAAAAAACAGCCAAAATGGATGACGGAAGAAACTCTGAAAATTGCTCAGAAATGCAGAGAAGCTAAAGCCAGAGGAGAAAGAAAGACAATCACAGAACTCAGAGATTTCCAACGTGCAGCAAGACAGGACAAGGAAAAGTACTACAATGATGCATGCAAGGAAATAGAAGCAGCATTAGAGGAAGAACAAGATTGGATTTCCTAAAGCTACGAGAGTTGAAGAAAACGTTCCAGCCTCGAATTGGAATGTTACAAGATGCTCAAGGTTCTATGTTGAATGATGCTGAGAAGATCAAGAAAAGATGGAAGGAATATACAGAGTTTTTATATGATAAAGATCAAGTGGACCAACAGCCGTTTCAACCTGTACCTTATGATCGGGAACCATTGGTGATGACAGAAGTTGAAGCAGCATTGAAAGCCTTATCAAAGAACAAAGCACCAGGCATTGATAGCATTCCCATAGAAGTATTACAGCAATCTGATGCAGCTGTTACCGTACTTACAAGGCTCGGCCAAGAAATATGGAAGACAACATCATCGCCAACTGACTGGAAAAGATCTGTGTTTATACCAATACTAAAGAAAGGTGATCCAACTGACTGTGGAAATTATCGCACAATTGCTCTGATCCCACATGCCAGCAAGATTCTACTAAAGATTATTCAAAAGAGACTACAACCATACCTGTAACAAGAACTACCTGAAGTGCAAGCAGGGTTCAGGAAAGGGCAAGGAACGAGAGACATCATTGCGGATGTGAGATGGATCCTTGAAAAGACTAAAGAATACCAAAAGGCTATTTGTGCTTTATCGAATATAGCAAAGCTTTTGACTGTGTAAACCATGAGAAACTCTGGGCCACATTAAGAAGCATGGGTATACCAGAACACCTGATTGTACTCTTGCACAATCTGTACATTGATCAAGAAGCAACAGTTTGAACGGAACAAGGAGAAACAGAATGGTTTAAAATAAGCAAAGATGTAAGACAAGGCTGCATACTTTCCCCCTAGCTGTTTAATTTATATGCAGAACAAATCATCAGCAAAGCAGGATTGTATGAAGACAACAGAGGTGTGAAGATTGTTGGAAGACTCATCAACAACCTTTGCTATGCTGATGAGACCACATTAGTGGCTGAAAGTGAAGATGATCTGAAACATTTGCTTCTCACAATCAAAGAACATAGTCTCAAAATGGGCCTGGCACCTTAATGTAAAGAAGACAAAGATCATGACAACTGGTAAAAATCAACAGGTTCATCATTGAAGGAGAAGAAATTGAAATTGTGAACAACTTTAACCTACTTGGATCAACTATCAATAAAGAAGTAACAAGCAGTCAAGAAATCAGACGACGCATTGCTCTTGGCGGAATGGCTATGAAAGACCTAGATAAGATTCTCAAGAGCAGAGATGTCTCTCTCCATACAAAGATTCAACTTCTTCAAGCCATGGTATTTTCAATAGCATCATATGGATGTGAAAGCTGGACAGTGAAAAAGATAGACAGGAAGAAAATTGATGTCTTTGAATTATGGTGCTGGCGGCGTATACTGTGTATACCATGGACCTGCCCGAAGAACAAACCAGTTGGTACTAGAGGAGATCAAACCTAAGCTTTCTTTAGAAGCTCAGATGACAAGACTTTGACTTTCATACTTTGGACATATCATGCAAAGAGAGAGATCACTACATGCCAACAATGTAGAGTTGAAATCCAAATCCACAATCCGTTATCTTGGCATCACGCTTGATCAGCACCTGGATATGACAACACATGTGAAAAACGTCACAAAGGCAATATATCATAAGATCAGAATGCTGCGTCACCTCCGCCCCCTACTGGATTTCACCGACTACCGAACAACCTTCCAGGCATTAGTCCTCCCACATCTGGATTTCGCTAACATCATCCTCCATGGTCTCTCACAATCAACCTTAAATCCGCTCCGCCTAGCTATGAATGCAGCTGCAAGAGTCCTTTCTGGATCGTCAAGATCTGACCACATAACGCCTATCATGAAAGATCTGCATTGGCTACCTTTACATGCCAGACTCCAATACAAGTCAATAGTCCTTACTTTCAAAGCCCTAAATAACCACCCCCCTACGCCAATCAGCAAGCTAATCCATGGTACCCCGGAAAATAGAAACAGGAGACCTACAGCAATGAACACCTTAGTAGTCCCCAAGATGACGACTAAGTGCACAAAGACTACCTCCAACAGGGCCTTCTCCATATTTGCTCCTTTATACTGGAATGCCCTTCCCCATGAAATCCGTGGCATCAAAAGTCTAGTCCTATTCAGAAAAGCCTTGAAACACCACCTGTTCACAAAATGCTACCCAGAAACCATCCGAGGTAAACTCACAACTGGCAAGCTTCCCACATGCCCCAGCCGCCCTAACACCTTAATACAAACAGAAAATGGTTAGCCTACACATAAGCCCAACCGCTAATCATCACACGTGTACTATCCACCCACAAATGCACATGTAACATCTAAATGAGTTAGAGTATTGTACACAGTATAGAGTTAACTTGTACATAGTTTTCCCGGTTTATCCCATGTTTAATTTCCTGTTTCATTGTAAACTCAATGTTGCTTGTATGCATTGTAGTATGTTTTTGTTCGATGTACACCGCGCTGATTATAATAGCGCGGTATAGAAGAAATGTTAAATAAATAAATCATTAGAGAAAGACATCATGCTTGGCAAGATAGGTCAACGCAAAAGAGGAAGGCCAGCAATGAGATGGATCGATACAATAACAGCAGCTACGGGTACCAGTCTGTCAACAATGAGCCGCCTGACTGAAGACCGAACACAATTTAGGATAGCTATCCAGAAGGTTGCCATGAGTCGACTCCGACTCAGTGGCACTTAACAACAACATCATCATATTTCCCCTCAGCCGTCTTTCCAAGTTGAAGAGCCCTAATCTTTTAACCCTTTCCTCATAGAGGTATCCTTCCATCCCTTTTACCATTTTGGTGGCTCTTCTCTGTACCTTTTCCAGTTCTGCTATATCTTTTTTTAAGATACAACAACCAGAATTGCACACAATATTCAAGGTGTGGTCGCACTATGGAACGATACAGAGGCATTATAATATCCTTTGTTTTATTCTCCATTTCCTTCCTTATGATTCCCAGTATTCTATTTGCTTTCTTGGCCGCTGCTGCACACTGGGTAGAGGGTTTCAAATTATTATCCATAATGATGCCTAAATCCTTTTCTTGGGTGATGGTTCCTAATGTGGAACCTTGCATCGTGTAACTGTAGTTTGGGTTGTTCTTTCCAAGGTGCATAACTTTGTACTTGTCCACATTAAATTTCATCTGCCATTTGGACGTCCAGTCAGAGTAGTTACTCACCTGTAACAGGTGTTCTCCAGGAGCAGCAGGAATCAATCCTCACATATGGGTGACATCGGTGCCAACGGAGCCCCCCGTGCGGAGCATTTCCCCAGCTTTCAAAGAAAGCCTTTGGGAATGCAGCACGCCTGCGTGGTCTCCTTCCCGCCATCTTGCTCAGTCTGATGACATAGCTAAAAGACAGCAAAAAACAAAATAAAGTATATGACTGCAACTCCAGGGGAGGAGGGAGGGTCGTGAGGACTGATTGCTGCTGCTCCTGGAGAACACCTGTTACAGGTGAGTAACTACTCTTTCTCCAGGACCAAGCAGGAAGTCAGTCCTCACATATGGGACTCCCCAGCTCTAGGCTACTGGGAACCCACAGCTGAAAAAATGGCTCCCTCTCAAGAGCCGCAGCATCTGTGATAAGAATATCCTCTGAGAACGCCCCCGTACGGTAGCCCAACACAAGGGCCGGAGGGTAGGAGTTGCCTAAACCTCAAAGAGATTACGGAGTACTGCCTGTCCGAAAGCACTATCCCGTTGTGACTCTCTCTCGAGGCAGTAGTGGGCTGCAAAAGTCTGGCTTGAAGACCAAGTAACGGCCCGGCAGATGTCTGCCAGTGGAATAGAGCGGAGATGAGCTACTGACGCGGCTTTCGCCCTGACACGGTGGGCCGTGACTCGACTCTGCAAGGGAATGTTGGCTGCCTTGTACGTCCAGGCGATACAATCTGCTACCCAAGTGGACAACGTACGCTTGGAGACAGGTAACCCCAATTTATTAGGGTCAAAGGAGACGAAGAGCTGAGTAGCCCTTCAATGCCCCCGCGTACGTTCAATGTAAAATGACAACGCCCTCGTACAGTCCAGTGTATGCAAGACTGTCTCAGTCCGGCTGGTATGCGGCCTGGGAAAGAATGTCAGAAGAACCACCTTCTGGTTGAGGTGGAAAGAGGAGACAACTTTTGGAAGGAACTTCGGATGAGTCCGAAGGACCACCCTGTTCCTATAGAACCGTGTGTACTGTCTATCAGAAACCAGAGCTTGTAGTTCACTCACACGTCTGGCTGAGGTAAGAGCTACCAGGAAGAGCGCCTTCCAAGAAAGGAAGAGTAAATGGCAAGTAGCCATCGGCTCAAACGGTGGGCAAGTAAGTTGTTGCAAGACCACGTTCAAGTCTCACTCAGTGGCAGGTGGACGAATCGGAGGCTTGAGCAAAAGCAGGCCTCTGAGGAAGCGGGACACCAAGGGGTGAACAGACAGAGACTGTCCCTCCACCGGTGAGTGGTGCGCTGATAGAGCACTGAGGTGGACCCGAACAGAGTTGGACTTAAGGCCTAGGTCTGACAGGTGAAGTAGGTATTGTAGCACTACTGGCACCAGGAAGGAGAAAGGATCTTCATTGTGCTGAGCACACCACACTGAGAACCTTCGCCACTTGAGTGCATAGGACTTTCTAGTGGATTGCCTCCTCGAGGCCAAAACCACCTCCTCAACTTCCCTAGGTAGAAGCAAGGAAGCTAGCACTATCCTTTCAGCAGCCAGGCTATCAGATTGAGGGATCTGAGATTGGAGTGCAGAAGGGAACCCTGATCCTGAGACAGGAGATCGGGTTGCAACCCCACAGGGAATGGAGTTTCCACTGCCAACTGCAGAAGAATTGGAAACCACGTTTGCCTCGGCCATCTGGGGGCTACCAGAATCACCGAGGCCTTGTCCCGTAGAATCTTGAACAGAGTTTGGGCCACCAGGGGCGTGGGAGGAAACGCATACAGGAGACCCGTAGACCAAGAGATCAGAAATGCATCTGCTGCCACTCTCAGGGGATGCAGCTGTCTGGAGCAAAACCTGGGCAGCTGACGGTTCAGTGGACTTGCAAAGAGATCGATGGATGGAAGTCCCCATCGTAGAAAGATCTGCTGAACCACCAGTGGATTCAACTGCCATTCGTGAGGCTGGAGAATCCTGCTTAGTTTGTCTGCCAAAAGGTTTTCCTGACCAGGTAGAAACATGCCTTGTTTGACTGACTGCAAAGGAGCAAAGGGCCTGCGCTTCCTGACATAGGAGTCTGGACCCTGTACCCCCTTGCTTGTTCATATAGAACATTGCTACCTGATTGTCTGTCTGAACCGAAAATCACAAGTCCAGACTTGATACCGGTATACCGAGCCCAGGCAGGAAGAGGAACCGGCGTCGAACCGGATAAGACAACGCAAAAATCGCAGAAAAAAAATTAACTTTTCCCAGGTGACACGAACTCACGTCCGTCGGGCTCCGTGGAAAAAGAAAGATTGAGCAAGATGGCATGTTTGGGCGGAAAGGGGACAGCGCAGGCGCACTGCATTCCCAAAGGCTTTCTTTGAAAGCTGGGGAAATGCTCCGCACGGGGGCTCCGTCGGCACCGACGTCACCCAAATGTGAGGACTGACTTCCTGCTTGGTCCTGGAGAATTCCACTTTATCAAGGCCCTCTTGCAATTTTTCACAGTCCTCTTGTGTTTTAAGAAGTTTGAATAATTTTATGGGAATTTTGAATAAGGGAGTTGTGCACCGGTCACCAGTGGCCAATGCGTGATTCTGTTATCCATAGATTTTTAGAAATTATATGGATAACAGAATTAGGCCATTTAAATCACTAAACAGCCCAATACTATCCCGATACTTATAGGGTGGGTTGGGGAGGAGCAAGGTTACTAGTGGTGGCTGCATAAATTATCTTTTAGTTTAGTCCTGCTGAACAGCCGACCTAAGCTAAGTGGGTAGTGCCACCATGGGCACCAGTCAATCCTAAAGGGTCTTCAGTACAAGCCAGGTAACACTGTGTCACTCTTGAATACAAACTCTGCCTGAGAACTCTTAAAGGGTTGGTTTTGTTTTATTTGGGGGTTTTTTAAATTCATTTTTAATAGCTATTTTCTTCTGCTGCATTGCTTAGTAAGTTCTCACTGTATTGCAAAAGGGGAAATTTTTTTGTGTTCTTGGGTAAAGCTTTTTTTCTGCTGCTAGAGTTCTCCTCTAGCCCTCAAGTTCAAAGAATTAGACAAGCTAGTCACTGATCTCCTCAAGTGCTACATCCCTCCCTTCCCACCCCATCTCCCACTCACCCCATGTAAGCATTCTTGCTATATAGGGCAACTCCCCAATTAGCTGCTTGACTAAAGAGGACAGATTTTTATTGCTTGGTAGGGAAAATCTAGGAAGCAAGTTGTTTACTTTTAGTAGATATCCAAAGGTGGAACTATTTGCTTTTCTTGGAGCTTTCATCTGGTAATTTTACAAAGGGAACACATTAGTCTATATACCTCAGACACATAATATCAAAATTTACTAGTGTAAAGTAATAACTGTTTAGCAAGGAAGCAGGGCTATACACAGAGACATAGAACAGCGCCGTTAGAACACACATAAAAGAGATTAGCTGCTTTTTTCTCTTAAAGGACAGCTGAGAAAAAGTTAAGGACTTTGGTAAGTCTCTCATTTACTTCCACAGGTACCAAAGCTCCACCAACTGAATGATGGCTGGGAAAAATCATATTGCCAAAGCTGTTGCCACCATTACAGCTTCTGCCTCTGTCCAGACAGACATTGCAGTGCCAGTCAAGGGACTGGTTCCATGTGCAAGATGCCTACAAGCTCAAGCCCTTATGAAGCAAATGGAGGAGCTCAGAGAAGAGGTGGCGAGGCTGAGAAGCATTCAAGACAGAGAGAAGTACATTGATGAGATGTTTTTGAAGGATCTAAGCTCTTCAACAGACGTGAAGATGGTATGCTACAGAATGAAGAGAGTTGGACACGAGTCATCAGAGCCTGCAAAATCAATAATCTCCTCCAGCCCTCAAATTGAAGAACCAGTATGAAGCCTTGGAAGTGGAGAAGGCAAAAACATCCCAGGAAAGGGAAGAACCAGAGCTCAAGCACCTCAAAGTTGCAGAATCTATGACCACAATGGAGGAAAAGGTAGTGGTCATTGGTAACCCTCTTCTTAGGGGTACTGAGGTGTTCATCTGCCCTTCTTCTTAGGGGTACTGAGGTGTTCATCTGCCAACCAGACTTGATGTCCAGGGATGTGTGCTGTCTACCAGGTTCCAAAATCCAAGATGTTATGGAGAGTTTGCCAAGAATCATCAAGCCTGTTGACTATTCCGATATTGCTTATCCATGTTGGCACAAATTATATTGCTAGGTATTTCTCTGAGTGTATAAAGAATGACTTCATGGCTCTGGGAGAGAGAGTAAAACAGATAGGTGTGCAGGTGGTGTTCTTGTCAATCCTCCTTTTTGAGGGTAAAGGCAAGGCAGAGAAGCTTGCATCCTGGAGATGAATGCATGTCTGCGTGGATGGTGTCAGAGAGCGTTTGGTTTCCTGGACTATGGGATGATTTTCCAAGGGCTGCAGAGTAGAGGTGGTGGCCACTTATCCAAGAAGGGTCAAAGTGTTTTCTTCAGCAGACTGGCTAACCTACTGAAGAGGGCTTTAAACTAGATTCATTGGGGATGGGTGAAGAAAGTCCCCAGGTAAGTAAAACATTAAAAACCTCTGTAGAAATGTGTAAAAGGAACATCTGGAAAGCAATGTGCATAAATGCCCATAGTATGGGAAATAAGATCCCAGAGGTTGAGGTTTTAATGGAAGAGCTGACTTGGATTTAGTGGCAGTTACGGAGATATGGTTTACAGACAACCATGACTGGGATGTAATTATACCGGGTTATACTTTATTCAGGAAGGATAGGGTAGGAAGACAGGGAGGAGGACTGGCACTATATGTAAAAAAATAATATTAAAACTATAGAATTACAGAGCTTGCCAGGGAGCAAGGAGGCACTGTAGGTTAAACTAGAAAGAGGAAACAGGAAATCCATTTGCACTGGAGTGATATACAGATCTCCTTCACAGGGAGAAGTGGACAGAGATTGAACAGACGACATATGCAGTATTGCCATGAAAGGAGAAGTGCTACCGATAGGTGATTTCAATATGGCAGATGTTGATTGGCACATCCCTGCTGTAATGTCGTCTAGAAGTAAGGAGATCCTATATTCTCTACAGGGAGAATTATTTTGGCAACTGGTAACTGAATCCACACGTGAAGGGGCCATACTAGACCTGATGCTTACCATTGGGGAAAGTGTTTTTGATGTTACAGTGGGAGATCATCTTGCATCCAGCAATCACCAGATGGTGTGGTTCAGTATTAGAACTAGGGCTGATAAAGTCCATTCAAAAGCAAGGGTGTTAGACTTTAGGAAAACTAACTTTGCCATGATGGGCAATACCTCAAGGAGTCGTTAGCAGGATGGGAACAGCTGGGGGATGTAGAAAAGCAATGGGCAAAACTGAAAGGGCATATTTTAAGACAATAAACTTTTTTGTTAGAAAGGTAAATAAATGTAAAAGGAAAAGGAGGTCATGGTTCTTGTTGAGAGTGATTTGAAATGGGTACCTGGGCCCTCTGAAAGGGTTAATATGGAGAATAGCTTAGAACAGCCTGAAGCCTGGCAGTTTGGAATTCACTAGCAGCCTAGAAAGATATGTGTACCTAAAACCAAGGCCATGTTTAGCAGTATGGGGCAGAATGTTTTTGCTTCTCCTAATTCAGCTGAGCAATATGTCTGTGCTTACTTTGATCTATAGCATGACTTATAGCATGCAGATAAACAAAAGTAATACAGAGGCTTGACATAGAGCTGAATTTCTACCATGCAGCAGTTTTCTTTCAATAAAGGAGGTGCTCTGGCCTAGCCAGGAGGAGGGGATTTACAGGAACCGCGCAAGTTTGCAGAACTGTAAACTCCCTCCCCTTAAGAATACTGTGCATTTAACATAATTCTGTGTGGGTAAAATGTTTTGTTACTTCTCTCTCTCCTATTGCTTTGACTGAAGGGATCGAATTCCAAGATCCGAAGTTCTTGTGCATGGTGACAGGTGGAGAAGGTCATTCAGTTCTCAAAAGAAGTAGCTGTAAAGTTGAAGAAAAAGAGGGTAGCCTTCATAAAATACAAGAGATTACAGAAAAAGGAAGACAAGCATCAATATTTGGAAAAACGTAGAGAAGCTAAGAAAGTAGTTAGGAAAGCAAAGATACAGAAAAAAAGAAGAAATAGCCAAGGCAATACAATGGGGGGGGGGGGATAAGTCATTTTTCAGATATGTTAGCAAGAGAAGGAAGTGCAAGAGTGATTATTGTCAGGGTGAAGGGAAGGAATATGTAAAAGCTGATGAGGATAAAGCAGAATTGCTTGACAAATGTGTTTATTCTGTGTTCTCAGATGAAGGGCCAGGAGTAGGACCTCAGAAAACACCCATAAATAGGAACAGAAGTGAAGGGGATCTTGAATGATTTTCAGAACTGTGTTCATGAGGAGCTAGCTTAACTAAAAGCAGACAAAGCGATGGGGCTAGATGGGATATATTCAAGAGTATTGAAGGAACTTGGGGAATTTCTAATGGCACCAGTGACTGACCTTTTCAATGCTTCTTTAGAATCGAGAGTGGATTTAGAAGACTGAAGAAAGATGCATGTGGTCCCTTTACCCAAAAGTGGAAGGATGAGGTTGAGAACTAGGCTGATTAGTCTGACCTCTGTGGTGAGTAAATTAATGGAAACGCTGCTAGTAAGGTTTCTGGAGTCCAAGAGATTGCACGATCCAAGACAGCAGGGGTTTATACCAGAGGCAGGTTTTGTCAGACAAATCTGGTTGATTTCTTTGACTGAGTGACCAGAGAGTTGGACCGAGGGAGAGCCCTAGTTGTGTTGTACTTAGATTTCAGTAAAGCCTTTGACACCGTTCCACACAGGTGACTTGTAAATAAGTTGAGCACCCTAGGGATGGATCCTAAAGTGACTGACTGGGATAGAAATTGGTTGATGGGGAGGCAACAAAAGTTGCAGGTAAATGGAGCTCACTCTGAGGAGAAGGTTACTAGTGGTATACCACAGGGATATGTTCTTGGTCCAATTCTTTTTAACATTTTTGTTAGTGATATTATGGAAGGGCTGTTTGGTAACGGTTGCCGCTTTGCGGAAGATACCAAAATCTGCAATAGAGTAGACACCCAGGAAGGAGTAGATAACATGAGGAAGGAACTAGCTAAGCTTGAAGAATGGTCGAGAATTTGGCAGCTGAGATTTAATGCTGAAAAAATTCAGGGTCATGCATTTGGGCTGCAAAAATCCAAGGCAGCAATGCAGTACAGGAGGGTGAAGTACTTCTGTCCACGAAAAAAGAATGGGACCTGGGTGTGATTGTTTCTGATTATCTTAAAGTGGCTAAACAGGTTGAAAAGGCAAGAACGAAAGCCAGAAGGATGCTTGGGTGCATAGGGAGAGGAATGGTCAGCAGCAAAAAGGAGGTGATAGTGCCTCTGTATAAGTCTTTGAGACCTCATTTGGAGTATTGTGTGCAATTCTGGAGACCACACTTTCAAAAGGATATAAACAGGATGGAGTCTGTGCAGAGGGTAGCTACCAAAATGGTCAGTGGTCTTAATTATAAACCATATGGGAACAGACTTAAAGATCTCAATATGTATACAGAGGAGATATGATAGAGATGTTTAAATACTTTCATGGCATAAATGCACAGGAGGAGAGCCTCTTTTAATTGAAAGCAAGCTCTGCTACAAGGGGATATAGGATAAGGGTGAATGGGGATAGACTTAGGAGTAATATATGGAAATATTTCTGTACATTGTCTCTCAGGCCATATTCAAATCCAGCATAAAAGCAAATCCTGAGGCTACTTTTAAATCTAACCTTTGGCTCTCCCTAATACTAATCGTGTTGATTTTAACAACTTTTTTATAATAAGTTTCCTATAGCTTCCTGTTTGTCCTGCATTGGTCCTACAGAGAGGAGGCTTGTTTATACAGTGCTATCTAGTGGTGCTATAGAAATTGGTAGCAATTTGTAAGCATATTTAGTAATGTGTGGTATTGACTTGTAAAGAAAATTAGGGGGAAAAGAATACATTATGCATGGTTCTTTTTTTCACCCTTCCCCCCCTCTCTAAACTTGTCTGTTCCCTGCGCAAGACTACTTGTGCTTCTGACCTCATCCCCTCCACCTGGATTCCTCTTGACTCCTTAGCCCTTCTGCCAAGAGCTCATTTAATCCTTCAAAACTGCCTATTATCATGCATCATGCTCCTCTCTTGGAAATCCATTATTGCTTGCCCCCTTCTTAAATAACCGTCTCTTGATCCTTCAGTTCTGTCTAATTATAGGCCTGTTTCCCACCTCTCCTTTCTTTCCAAGGATCTCAAACAGCTTGTTTTCACCCAGTTCATTGACCACCTGGAAAAAACAGACAGACATTCTTCATCCCTGTCAATTCGTTTTTGCCCATTCCACAGCACTGAAACTATTCTCACCTCTCTCCTGAGTGAAGTCCACCAATCTCTTGATCATAGCAACATCTCTCTCCTGGTGTCTCTGGATCTTTCTTCTGCCTTTGACCTGGTTAACCATACCATTCTTCTCTCTCATTTCGCAGACATTGGTCTTCGGTGGTTTTGTTCTTTGACAGATTGTTCTTTCCTTTAACTCTCTCACCTCTTTATCCTGCTCTCTTAACTGTGGGGTTCCTCAGGGATTGGTGCTTGCACCCCTTCTTTTTAATGTCGTTGTGGTCCCACTGACTCTTCTGGCTCAATAGTTTGGTGTTTTTGCATATTATTACACCGATGATATTCTTCTTGTTCTTCATATAAACCCATTTGGCTCCTGACCTTTTCTCTCTAAATGCCCGTCTCTCTGTGGTTGCCTCGTGGTTACATGAAAATAGTCTTCTGTTGAATTTTCAATGATGGCCATCAAGTTATTCCCTTCTGTTCACTCTTTAACTTGCTCCTATGCTAGATGGTCTTCCCATCACTCTGACTTCCTCCTGTAAATACCTGGGCATGACTCTTGGATTCTGCTCTGTCATTTCACAACCATATCAGCAATATCGTTAAGTGTTCCTACTTCACTCTACGGCAGATTCGTTCTATTTATTCTTTCCTGTCCACCTCTACTCTTGCCACACTTCTCTTTAGTTTGGTCATCTCTAGATTGAATTATTGCAGTTTTCTCAGGTCTGCCCATTTATGAAATTAAGAGACTTCAATATGTTCAAATTTCTGCTGTTCGTATCCTTACGCTTCCAAGTTCGACCACATTTCTCCTCTTCTGTTTAGCCATCATTGACTCCCTGTTTCTTTTAGAATTCATTACAAAGTCTTGATTCTAACACATAAAGCTGTGCACACTGGTCTCCCCTCTTCTCTCTCCTCTCTTGTTCCTCTGCACACACCTTACTGGATTCTCCATTCATTACACATTAACTGTTTACACCTTGCAACAGCCATGCAGGAAAGACTAGAATCGACTAGACACTCAGCCTTCTATTTTCTCACACCAAAACTGTGGAACGATCTCCCTCCCTCCCAACCTCTACCTCCAACCCTCTTATCCCAGATTTAAAGTGTCTCTTAAAACCCACCTTTTCTCACAAGTCTTCCTGTTACTGGATGGCAGGCCAGCCTGATTCTTCTCTTCCTCTCACCTGTTCTTTCCTCTTCTCTCTGGAGTGAATGATTTGGTTTTATTATTATTATTTTATGTTGGAGTTCTTTTATTGTTTTTATTGTCAACCGCCTTGCTGGTTACAAATTGGCGGTATATATAGTTTTACATATACTAAACTGATGGCATTTATGTCACAGGTACTACACTGTGGCAATGCATACACAGCACACAAACACAAGACTCAAAATCTGACTATTATGTGCCTGCAACGTTCCTCTTACTAATTACATAATACAATGGCACGTTTCCTAGCTCTCACTTCTCTCACAAGTTCCATGAGGTACGAGATGGGGTGCAGGGATTCAGACGCAGATTGACACTTAAGGGAGTAGTTTCTAAAGCCTTTTATTTACACACAATAGTTCATACGTGGAAATGCCTTATTTTAAAGCTGCCAAAGCCAAATTCAAATACCCAACTAGGTCTGAAAATATATACCACAACAAAAAAGCCCAGTTCTATTCAAAAAGAAAACACACCCTTAAGTGTCACAAATAAATGTTTGTCGGAAAGGCCGTCAAAGTGTAAAGGACTTCCCCTCACACCACTGCGGTCCATCCATTTTATTAGAAAACCATGAAAAACGGTTTGAAATATATATGGCAAAACATATTTGTCAGAATCACTTAGCTGAATAGAGCTACTGTAAACTTTTCAACAAACTGTTCATCATACGACCGTCAAAGACGACGTGTCACGTTTCAGGGAACCTCTCGTCCTCCCCTGCCTCAGGTCCAGTCGCTAAATTTCAGATTGGTGTTTTTTGTCAATGCTGGAGCTGGATAAAGAAAGCAGTTTTTATACAGGCATCAACCGCTACAGCATTGATTCGCTGAAACGCCCCAAACCTAGGGGTTCGTAGAAACAGAAGAAGCCAATCAAATCACTGGAGGGAGGAGCCACCAATCAGGCCCCGCCCACCAATTTGACAATGGCTAGCTACAAAGAACTTTACCGGATGGTATACCAGTCTAATTGAGAACTAAGCCCATTGGGATGGACGGAGTGCAACTTAAAAATCCACTTTTGTTCCAAATTTTGTAGCTGTTGAACTCTATCACCACCCCGCGGATTAGGTGGAATAAAATCCAACACCCGCCAGCGGAGATCTCCAAATGTATGGGAATGAGTGAGACAATGCTCAACAAGGGGGGCTGTCACTGCCTTAGTCCAAAGTCTCGAAGCATGTTCCCCCAAACGGACCTTAAAAGGTCGTGAAGTGCGTCCCACATAATTCAAACCGCATGGGCATACTATCAAATAAACCACAAAATCCGAAATACAGGATGTGTGCCAACAAGTCGTGTAAGATCTGTTTGTATGTGGATCTATCCATTCCAAGCCAGGCAAAGTATTAGGGCAATAAGGGCTGGAACCACAGGGAAAATGCCCAGGGTGTGCATGACAAAAAACAGGACGATCTTCTTCCATCGTATTTTTCACTAAAAGGTCTCGAAGATTGGCTTTACGAGAAAAAGCAGTTCGCAGAGGCTTTCTAAAACAAGCATGTAAACCAAGAATTGGCCATAGTTTACGAAGGATACCAATAACCGCAGAAGACCCCTGCATATATGGTAAGATTACGGTAATCTTGCAATCAGAGGGATCCGAATTCTTAGGCTCCAAAAGCCAATCACGGTGTGTATGACATGCTCTCAAATAGACAGATCGTATAACTCTGTCAGGGTATCCCCGAGCTGATAGCCTAGAGCTCAATTCTGTGTTCCGAGTGTGTGACAGAGGCCAGGTATTCTGTTAACATGGAGTTTGCACATAGGGATCTGTACTGTAGTAATGTGACTTGTTCAGCTTTTCAAATAGGTGCATGGATGTTCTAGGGCCTGCTACAATATTTACAGTGCTGTTTTGTTCCGGGTAGGCTCCTTGTGTGAGTTTTGGAAGTTGTTGCTGCTGATATGGTATGGTAGAGTTGCTTTGTGGATCCTCAGTGATTTTTAAAGGGTTTTGTATTAGTTCACAATATGCCTGGTACTGGAGAAAATCCGAGTCAGAATTTTTAATATATATATGGAGTTTATGGGTGAATGTCCTAGTACTGCTCTGCACCCTTGTCGAGGGAAGGGCTTTCTGTGGATACAGAATATATGTTTAAAAAAAAACAAGCAAGAACCATACTGCAATTAATAACAACAAAATAAAATGAGTTAAATTTTATAATTTGGTGTTATAAACTCTGCTCTGATTCTTGCTTTTTCTTTTAGTTCCTTGGAGTACAAGCATCTTGCATTTCCTTTTTATTTTTGCAGAATATATATTTACATTAACACCATGCTGTTCCCATGTGCATCTTCAGAGGAGTTATGTTGGGGTTGCCAAGCCCTTCTTGTTTGGCATCATGCAAAAAGAGTTAAAAAGGAGCTTTGGGGAAAAGGGGGTGAGGTGTAGCCAGCATTAATAATAATGAGGGAGGGGGCACTGATGTATAGGTTGCAGGGGGGTGCCAGAAACCCTAGCACCGGCCTTGGCAAGGTATGACAGGACGTAGATTGCCAGGCCTTTTCTTCCGAGGCAATGAAGGGGAAAGTGACTTGCCCAAGGTCACAAGGAGTGCCGGTGGGAATCAAACCCACATCTCTTGGGTGTTAGGCTGTTGGTCTAAGCACTAGGCGGCTACTCCACTCATATTCCAGTTAATTCAAAATAAAATAATTTCTCTTACCTTTTGTTATTGGGCACTGTATTTTTCAGTCACAATTGCCCCAGTCTCTCTCTTCTACTTTTTTCGTGTCTTCTGCTAACTCTCCCTTGTCTGCTGTCCTTTTTTCCTCGTTTCTTATTTTTTTCCACTCTACATCTGCCTCTGACATATTGTTCTTTCCCATTTTACTCTTTCCTCCATTTCTTTCTTTCCTCCTCCTTCATCCACTGATACAGTATTTCACACATGCTCAGATACCATTCCTCAATCCCCCTTTGACTTTTCACCTAGCAACTTTCCATTACTCCTCTAACTTCCAGCCCAACCCTTCTCTCCCATTTCCCATCTCACTCCTTTGCTAGCTGCTTATTTCCTTCTGTCTTTCACTCACTCCACATTACCATATATCTCCAGGAACACGCAGGAATGAGTCTTCACATATGGGTACCGACGGAGCCTGCGCGGGAACGTTCCCCAGTGTCCAGAAAGAAAGCTTTTGGGAGCATCCCACAGCGCCTGCGTGCTGCCTTCCCGCCTTTCCCAACCGCCTCTCTCCAGTTCTTCTTTTCCACGGAGCCAGCAGGTCGTGTTCCTGTCACCGCTGAAGAAGTTCTTTAATTTTTCTTTATTTCTTTGGTCGCACGTCTGCCTTCTTCGACGTCGGACCGGTACCGTCGGTCTTTTCTTCTTTCTTCTTTAAAAAAAAAAAAGAACTACCGTTTTCCACTTCTGTGCATTTTTTCCTTTTGGGCCTTAGGCCTAGAAAAATTTTCCTCATGGAAAAGCCCGCTTCCGGGTATAAAAAGTGCACAAAGTGCAGCGGTACTCTTTCTATCACCGACACCCATGACTGGTGTCTAAAATGTTTGGGTCCTGACCACTCCATCACCGATTGTGAGTCATGTTCCATGATGTCTAAAAGAGGTTGACAGAATCGAGAGGCCAAGCTCAGTACCCTGTTTCCCTCTGATGCAGCTTCGGTGGCATTGACATCTTCCAGGGCTTCTTCTTCCTCCCATGGATCTCAGGTAACCAAACATAAGTCCAGCCGGTCCTCGAAGGGTAGATCTCCCTCTAAGTATCGAGATGCCTCCGGGCCTGCTCTCGAGGATCCCGCACCGGCAAAATTACCCCGGCAGGAAGCTCCGGCTTCCAAAGCTTCATCTATGGGGTCACAGGTTGACATCGATGGCATGGCCTCAACCGATCACCTGTTGCCATGTTCTGGGGTACCGGTGGTTTCCACTGCTCCGACATCCAGACATTGGTTGTGTCGATGGATCAGAATATTCTGACCATGCAGCGTGCCATCACGGCATTCATACAAGCTGCGACGCCCCCGGTACTGCAACAAACTCCGTTGTCGGTTCCGGTGCCGGTACCGATTGCATCGACATCGGCTTCGGTGTGGACTGCATCGGTACCGATCACTCCCATGTCGATACCACTCGGTACGCGTATCGGGCTCTGCAGGAGCATCCAGATAGGCGATACTTCGATTCCTCCGACGACTCTGATGAATCAGAGGCTTCTGTCGAAGCATCGGTACTCCTTCCTCAGGAGCCCTCTTCTCCAAAAAGAAGAATGTCTCCTCCAGAAGACTTGTCTTTTCAAGACTTCATTAGGGAAGTGGCCAGGGGATTTTCCATTTCAGTGGCCCCTGAACCAGAGCCTAGAGCCAAAAAATTGGATATTTTACAATATCCTAAGGCTCCTAAAGAGGCAGATACTTTACCAATTCATGAGATCCTTTATGATCACATGTTGAGCATATGGGAGACACACCTCTCACTATCTCCCCTCATTCTCGTAGGTTGGACACCATGTACCGTGTTCCTCCTTGTCCTGGCTTTCATAAGACTCAGCTTCCTCACCACTCTATTGTGGTGGAGTCTGCTATGAAGAAGATAAAGAGTGCAAAAAGACACTCATCTAATCCTCCAGGAAGAGAATGCAGAACCTTGGATGCTTTTGGCCGGAGAATTTTCCAGGCCAATATGCTTACTGCCCGAATCAACTCCTATAGTCTCTATATGGGGATGTTTCTAAAGGAGGTTACAGATCATCTGCAAACTTTATCTCCCTTTATCTCAGAAGATAAGAGGGCGGAGTTTCTCACCTGGCTTAAACATGCCCAGGATGTTTCCAAATTTTCCAACCGTGCAGCCTTTGACTCTTTTGAGTGTGCCAGCAGAGCCTCGGCTATTGCCATAGGTGCACGCAGAGTTGCTTGGTTACAAGCTTCTGATTTGGAACCCTGGGTCCAGGATGGATTAGGAAATCTTCTTGTACAGGTGAAAACCTCTTTGGCAAGGATTGGCAAGCAAAGGCCACTCAGATGGATGCTGAGAATTCTGCCTTAGATAGACTTTCAAAGTCTACTTCTGCTCCTGTTAGAAAAAGGTTATTCAAAAAGGCTTTCTTTCCCAAAAAGGGGAAATATTATCCTGCTTATGGTCAGCAGGCATCTTCTGCAGGTCGTTTTGCTACAATGCGTCAGCAACAACCTAAACAAGCCAAGCCTAAGGCTGCAAGGACTGCTACGGCCCAACAACCTCAGCCTCCTCAGGGCCTTTGACTCACATCTAGAGAACTTAGCCTTTCTGGCTCTAGAAGAACCAGAGCCTCTCACCATTCCAGGAAGGTTAGCCCACTTTGCTCCCAGATGGGAACAAGTCACAGCAGAGCAATGGACCCTCTCCATCATAAGGGAGGGGTACAAGATTCATTTCTTAAACCTTCCTCCTCACACTATGGTGAAACAGTTCAATTCACCAACATCTCTCCTCGACCTTCTAGGTCAGGAGATTGCTACCCTTCTTGCCCAAAGGGCAATAGAAGAAGTACCCCTTCTTCAACAGGGCTCAGGGTTCTACTCCCCCTATTTTCTTATCCCAAAGAAAACAGGGGGCTACAGACCCATATTAGATCTCAGAGAATTGAACAAGTTTTTATGCAAGGAGAAATTTAAGATGATTTCTCTCGGTACTCTCCTTCCATACCTTCAGAGTCAGGATTGGCTTTGTTCTCTAGATCTCAAGGATGCGTACACCCATGTCCTCATCCATCCAACACACAGAAGGTTCCTTCGGTTCCTTTATCAAGGAAAGCACTACCAATACAGGGTGCTTCCTTTCGGTCTGGCCTCTGCTCCAAGAGTGTTCACAAAATGCATGGCAGTAGTAGCTGCATTTCTACGCACTCTAGGAATATTTGTATTCCCATATCTGGACAACTGGCTCATCCGAGCTCCGTCCCAGTCAGAGGCCCAGACTTCCCTAGCCTGCACAAGGCGTGTTCTTCAGTATCTGGGACTTGTAATAAACATCCCAAAATCCCATCTCACCCCTACTCAGTCATTAGAGTTCATAGGGGCCTTGCTGGATACCACAACTGCAAGGGCCTACCTTCCCCAGGCCCGTTGCCTACGCTTGGTGCAGTTAGCCTCACAAATTCCGTTAAAGTCCCATTTAACTGCTTGAGAAATGTTACAACTGTTAGGCCACATGGCATCCACCGTGCATGTGGTTCCTTATGCTCGCCTTTACATGAGGGCAGCTCAGTGGACTCTATCCACCCAATGAAACCAGGCATCAGGGTGCCTGTCAGACAAGATAGCAACCTCCAGTCGCCTCTTCTGGTCTCTCCAGTGGTGGAAGTCCACTCAAAATCTGTTGCTGGGGTCCCCCTGTCAACAGTCACTACCCCAAGCAACCCTTACAACAGATGCCTCTCCAAGGGGTTTGGGGAGCTCATCTACAAGATCTCTCCACCCAGGGCATCTGGTCTCCACAAGAGACATCTCTACATATCAACCTCTTGGAGCTCAGAGCAATTCTTCTAGCTCTCAGAGTCTTCCACACCCTGCTCAGCTGACAAGACAGTCCTCATTCAAATGGACAACCAAGTAGCCATGTTCTACGTGAACAAGCAGGGCGGGACTGGCTCTGTCGCTTTGCAACGAAGCTTTGAGATTGTGGGCCTTTGCCAGAGAGCATCAAATTCATCTTGTGGCAGTGTATCTTCCAGGGGTTCAAAACTCTTGGGCAGACAGACTCAGTCGAGTTCTGCTTCCACACGAATGGTCCCTCCATGGGGACCAGATAGCCAGGATCTTCAGAATTTGGGGAACCCCGGACATAGACCTATTTGCAAGTCTGTGGAATGCCGAACTTCCCCGGTTGTGTTCCAGGATTCCATGTCAGGGAGTTCAGGCCAGGGATGCCTTCCTCCTTCATTGGGGGCAAGACTTCCTCTATGCCTTTCCACCCATTCCCCTAATTCCCAAGACACTGTTCAAACTTCAGAGAGACAAGGGGTCTATGATCCTCATAGCACAACATTGGCCACGCCAAGTGTGGTACCCTCTATTTCTGCATCTCTCTCAAGCTCCCTCCCTGGACTTGGGATGTGCTCCAGACCTCCTGTCCCAGGAGGAGGGAACATTGTGGCACCCAAATCCCCAGTCTCTTCATCTCAGAGCCTGGTTGCTGAAGGCCTACTAGACCTTCAAGATTTGCATCTTTCTCAGCAGGTGAAGGATATCCTTCATGCTTCCAGAAAGCCTTCCACCAGACGTTCCTATGCTTTTAAATGGAAAAGGTTTACCATTTGGTGTGCACAGAAGGGTCTTAACCACTGTTCCCTCTAAGCTGTGCGCGCGCACACACCTCGCCGAGCAAGCGCACATACTTTGCAACAGAGCGCACAAAAATTATGGCTCTGATTCTGATAGAAAACAACACAGACCTCTTAAAATGTAAAAGTTATGATTGTAATTACTAGAAAGTTCCCGCTTCATTTAGTAATCGTCTATTTTCATTTAATTTGATTAAAATCAATGTGGTGTACATATGGTATTCTGACGTGTAGTCAAATTTTAAAGTATATAACTCCGAGTGTCATTATGTGGCGCACAAAAATTTAACCTTCCTTCAAAAGCTGCACACAGCTGATATTTTATGCGCACACAGCCTACAGAAAATTAGAGGGAACATTGGTCTTAACCCCCTTGCAATACCTCTGAATTCTTTATTAGAGTATTTGCTGCATTTATCCCATGCAGGCCTTAAAACAAATTCAGTAAGAGTCCATTTGAGTGCTATTGCAGCATCCCTTAAGCCTCTCAATGGACAGCCTATTTCCTCTCATCCTCTTATTGCAAGATTCATGAGAGGCCTTCTTTTAACTAAACCTCCCATTAGACCACCTCCAGTGGCATGGGACTTGAATTTGGTTCTCGGCCAGCTTATGAAGCCACCCTTTGAACCATTAGCCACCTCCTTGAAATTTCTTTCCTGGAAGGTTACTTTTCTCATTGCAGTCACCAGTGAGCTGCAAGCCTTGGTGGCTAATCCTCCTTATACAAACAAGGTACCTTCATGACAAGGTAGTCCTTAGGACTAATCCACACTTTATGCCTATATGGTCTCACCTTTTCATCTGAACCAGGAGGTGTATTTACCTGTCTTTTTTCCAGGACCTCATGCATCAAGTGCAGAGAAGAATCTCCATACCCTGGATTGTAAGAGAGCGCTCGCTTTTTACTTACAAAGGACACAGCAACATAGAAAGTCCTCAACTCTTTGTTGCTTTTTATCCCTCTCATTGGGACTTCCAGTCTCTAAGAGAACTCTGTCCAATTGGATTGCTCAGTGTATTTCTTTTGCCTACCAGAGTAAGAACCTTTCTCTGGAGGGCCATGTCACAGCTCAGAATGTCACAAATCTGTCGAGCGGCCACCTGGGCCTCGGTTCATACCTTTACAGCTCATTACTGCTTGGACAAGGACTCCCGCCGGGATGCCTTGTTTGGTCAGGCTGTTCTCAAACACATGTTCCATACCTAATCAACTCCTACCCCCCCATCCCTGGTTGGATGCCCGAGATCCACGGGGGCAGGTAGAGCCCTTCTCAGGGACTCACTACCTTGGAGATCTCCCTGGCATCTCTAGCTGGGGAGTCCCCATATGTGAAGACTCATTCCTGCTTGTTCCTGGAGATAGCACAGTTACTTACCTGTAACAGGTGATCTCTGGGAACAGCAGGAATAAGTCTTCACAACCCACCCACCTCCCCTAGGAGTTGTATCTCTCTATCTATCTTTCCTTTCCTCTCTCTTTGTCTCAGCTTAAAACTCGAACTGGAGAGAGGCAGTTGGGGAAGGCAGCACGCAGGCGCTGTGGGATGTTCCCAAAAGCTTTCTGGACGCTGGGGAGCATTCCCGCACAGGCTCCGTCGGTACCGACGATACCCATATGTGAAGACTTATTCCTGCTGTTCCCAGAGATCACCTGTTACAGGTAAGTAACTGTGCTTTCCACTCTCTGTAATTACCATACTCATCTCCTTGCCAACTTCCCATGGCCTCTCTCACATTGTGGGCATGGCAGAACTATCTCCACACTCTCTCTCACCATCCATTTTCAGCATCTCCCAGTCCCCTCCTCTTTCCCCTTTACTTCCAAGGTCCAGCATCTTCCCATCTTCCACCTCGCCAAACCTTTTTTTCCTTCTCCCCTTCCCATTCCCTATCCTGTCCCCCTCCAGCGGCCTGGAATCTCTCCGATCTCCCCTCCCAGCCCAGCATCTCTCCCCTTGTCTCCCCCCATCCCCAGTCCAATATATCCCTTCTCTCTCATAACCCAAAATCTCTCTCTGTCCTCCCCCAACCAGCAAATCTCTCCTCTCTCTCATAAATCAAAATGTCACTCTGTTTCCCCACCTGCACCATGGCAAAAATATGTGGCACCATCCCCGGCATCATCTTTCTTTCTCTGAGTCAGTATGCTGCAGCCGTGCTGCCTTGTAGTATCCACTCATGGTGCACAGTACAATGTCCGCACATACTACAAGTGAATGCTACAGCCAGCAGTGACTGTCGTCACCGACCTGGAGAAAGATGAAGCTTGGGATAGTATCACAATCTTTTTGCTGCTGGGGCCGCATGCATAGTGAGTTATTCTGGCCCTGGGCCACCAGCTGAGTCCCCATTTACTCTCCCAATAACCAGCCAATCTTAGTTTGTCGTCTTTTTTTCACACCCAATTTTAAAGTCTCTGCCTAAATCCCAGTCCCTGCTCCCTCCCATCTCCCTCTCTCCAGTACCTACCTTCCCACATCCTCTCCACACCCACTCAGCTACTTCCTCCTTCAATATTCATTAACTCTGCCTTACCTCCTCCTTACCACAGCATCCATTTTATTCCTCTCCCTCTTAACCTTTCGCTCATCGTCACTCCCCCAGCTTTTTTCTCCACCCTGATCGCATCTGCCCCCTTTCAGCTCTCCAGCCCCCATCATCAGCTTCCTTCCAGTCCCCATCCCTCCCAACATCAGCTCTCCTTCAGTCCTAGTCCTTCCCACCATCAGTTCCCCTTCAGTGGCAGCCCCTCCCAGCATCAGCTCCCTCCCATTCCCTGTCCCTCCCAGCATCAGCTCCCTTTCATTTCCAGCCCCCCCCTCCTCAGCATCAGCTTCCCTTCAGTCCCAGCATTAACTCCCTTCCAGTTCTTGCACTTCAGCAGCAGTCTTCTTCCAATGTTGTGCCACCCCCATGCCTTCTTGCCTGTCAGTCACTGTTTCTCCTCCTTCCTACTCCTAATCGCCCCAGTGCAGTGGCCTTATCTGCTGCAAATCACTACACAGCTGCGGGGCCATTCTCCTTCAGTCCTGTGGCTGTGTTAAACTGCAGCTGCCAGCATGATCACATCACCGTAATGTAGGATGAAAACGTTTTTATTGAAACACAAACAAAAACACATGACCAGAGAACACTATATCAGGATAAATAAGCAACCACTGCAGTTACATACATAGAACTGCAAACATCATGTTCTCTCTTTACCCTTCCCCCCCCCCCAGTGAAGCACGACCACTTAGCAGTCCAGGGGAGAAAGTAAGGTTACTTACCTGTAATGGAGGTTCTCTGTGGATAGCAGGATAAGTCAGCCACACCTGGTGATGTCATCCAACGATGCCATAGATGCGGTACTCTCCTATAGCTCAGAAAGGTAAACCTTTCTTAGCATGTGCCCTGTAGCCCCTACCCCGCCCCTACCTGGCTCAGTCACAAGCCAATGCCTCCCTTGGCCGGTAGGGTGTGGTGCAGGCCTACTTGGCCTCTAATGCTGCGCGGTTCTGCTCCATCTGTAGAGGAGGAGGATGGGATTGTGTGGCCGACTTATCCTGCTTCCACAGAGAACCTCTGTTACAGGTAAGTAACTTTACTTTCTCCATGTACTAGCAGGATGCATCAACCACACCTGGTGACTTTCTAGCTGTGGCCGCTAGGCCCGTCATGCTGTGGACAGATGTGGCTAAGACATGATTGTTATGGTTTACAGCAAACTTTATTTCAGGGCAGTGCTAATACCACCACAGCACCTATCCTTCAACAGTAGTGTGCCCTTTAACAACAGGGTATCACAAGCAACATTATGAACAAGAACATGTTAAGAGAACAACAGGACATGCTAACGGTTAAACAACCTTGGGTATATTTCAGTGTTAGAAGTTATTTTCACTGTGTCAGACGGTCACAATAACCGTAGCCTACTTAACAGTGCCATAAGCATAGCCGTATGCTCATTTCTGCAGCTACTACGCCATACCAGACTCAGAGTCTGTGCCGAAGCCCACGCTCAGGAACGCGTGGCCAAAGCAGCTCTGGGTTCAGCCGAACTGGTCCAGGCAGTAGTAGTTTTTGCAGAAAGTGTGTGTAGATGCCCACATCGCCACCTGGCAGATGCTTTGAATAGGTACTGACTGGAGGTTGGCCAGTTTGGTTGACATGGCTTGTAGCTGGTGTGCGTGGGCTGGTGACGGGGTGGGCCAGCGCCGACCTAGGAGTAGCAGAAGGCGATGCATGCAGAGATCCATTGTGAGAGTGTCCTTTTCGTAACTGGGCACCCTGGCCTGGTAGGGTCAAAGGAGACTAACAGTTGCGATTCCCTTGTGAATCCCTTCTGACCGCATCAGGTAGGTGTGTAGTACCTGCATCCAGTCCAAGGTGTGCAGGCGGCGTTCCTCCTCAGAGGGGTGTGGCTCCAGGTAGAAGGTGGGGAGTTCTATGGTCTGGTTGATATGGAAGGGCGATGCCACCTTGGGCAGGAACTTGGGGTGTGTGCACAGCAAGGCACGGTCCGAGTGGAGAACTGTGTAAAGTAGGTGCACTACCAGGGCCTGGAGTTCGCTGATCCGCCTGGCCGATGTGATGGCAATGAGAAATAGGGCTTTCCAGGAGAGGTATTTGAGGGGAGCCATCTTCAGCGGTTCGAACGGTTCTTTTGTGAGTTGGTGAATGGTGGAGAGGTGCCACAGGGGAACTTGTTTCTGTACTGCTGGCTGGATGTTGGCTGGGCCTTTCATGAACATAGCGATGAACGGGTGCACTGAAAGGGGGAGGTTCTCAACGTAGTCATGGAAGACCGCAATTGCCGAGAGGTGCACCTGATGGAGGAGGTCTGTAGCCCTGCCTGGACAAGTTCTGACAGATAGCGGAGGACATGTGGGAGGGGGCAGGATAGGGGGTCCATGCCTACCTCTCCACACCAGGTGTTTAAACATTTCCACTTCGGGCTGTATGAGCATCATGTGAAATCTCTCCAAGCTGTGAGGATGAAGTGTTGCACCTCTGTTGTCAGGCTCATGGCAGTCAGTCTTGACCTTTCAATTTCCAGGCAGTCAGAGCGAGGGTGGCCAGGCTGAGGTGATAAGGTCCAGCCGCAGGGGCAGGCAGATTGGGAGTCCTGTGGCCAGGCGGCAGAGGAAGGGGAACCACATCTGTCTCAATCAATGGGGGGGGGGGGGCGGGCGATGAGGATGACAGTCACCCAGCTGCTGATCATTTTCTGTTATCACCCTGAGGATGAGCGGAGTAGGGGAGTATGCGTAGAGGAGGTTGAATGCATCCGTCACTGTGCCAAGGGTGGTTGGCTGTCTGGTGCAGAAGGATGGACACTTGGCATTGGACAGTTAGGCAAAGAAGTCCATTTCTGGCCAGCCCCAGTGTTGGAAGAGAGATTCCACCACTTCCATGTTGAGGGACCACCCGCATTATCCTTGGGCCATCCCTGTATGGAAGGGCAGACTGGATAGGCCATATGGTCTTTATCTGCTGTCATGTTTCTATGTTTGGCCAAATTACCACATAAGAAAACACTGCATTTGGCCATATCATCATCTTTATCTTTCTTCTACTTCACCCCTTGGAGACACAACACAATTAAGCACATGTTCCAAACTAACTCTCTATTTTGTTAAAGCGGAAGTAATCTCATGTGTCTACTTCAAAGGCACAGAGCTGATAAATGCATCCAATCCTTCAAAAATTGCTTTCTGAGAAACAAAGTGGCTCATTCTGCTGTCAATTTTTCCATATATACAGCTCATACACTGTATTTTCCATTATTGTCAGGGTAGGCAGAATATCTACAGCTAATGAATAAAAATCTATCTTAACCACTAAAGGGGCAATTTTATGAGGTAGCTTTAGCACATACAGTATGTGCAATATATGTGGGTAGAATGGTTCATATATAATGTAAAAGTCCGCATGATGGCATGAATGTGCACATTTAGCGGAGGTGTTGCTGGAGATGCAGTCTGGGCAGATCGCGGATGGAGTCGCCAAATACACACATTTATTATGAAATGACTTAATTTACAGGTGTGGGCATTTACATCTACTCTCGAGAAGACGTAATATCCACACCTGGATTGTAGCCTGATTTGTGCAGGATTTATGCTAGTATTTTATAAAGACAAGTAGGCACTTGTCAACTTGTTTAACCTAGGCGCCTTGTTACAAAATCATCTAAACATGCTTTCCACACAAAAGGTATTTCTGCAGCACAACATTAAAGTCAATTCTTCTGCTATACTTAAGCAGCATATTTTGCTTTAGACATTTACACCCCAGTATCTGTGAAAGGTGCCCAAACACATTCAATAGAACTCGCTCTTATAACCACAAGACCACACACTATGTCTATTTTAAGTGCCTTCCATTGTTTTGTATTTCAAATCATTTTTGACTCTTGCTTGTTATGCCCATTTAGAATACATATATATACATATATATATCCTGTGTATAAATTGCATTTCTACAAATATGGTGCTTTCTGCTGGGCTATATACACTACCTTGCAAGTCATCAGGCATTTTATCTCCTGACCTAGATAGTCTTCCCAGCATTGTGTTAAAGACTTTGAGGGTGCTATGAGCCTGCGGTAAAAACACGCATTAGCACATACAGAGTAAATGACCCCCTGCTTGAGTAAATGTAGGACTCATGCTGTGCTGTGCACTCTGGACAAGGCAATGACACACTGGAACATGTCTTATTCTACGGATTAAATACGCAGTCTTCTGTAAATGTATTCTTTTATTACTGGCAACATTGGTCCATACAATACACAATACTGACATATGTTTGTGATTATTTAAAATCATCATTTAAACAAAGACCATGAAACAATTTCAACCAAGTGATTTTTGAAAAAAAAGTTAACCAATTTCATCCATATTCTTTTTCGGCAAAGCATTATATTGAAACATACAAATAGAGAAAAAAATATGCCATTCAACACGTACTGAAGTTAAATGGTTATTTTGCTTAAAATCTTTTGTCATAAGTAAAAATCCTTTTACTTAGCCTACATACAGATAGATATCAAACTTTATTCTGAATAAATCTGTTCCATTAAAACACTTGAAGAATTGCACCCATCATCATCTTAACCGAAACATTTCACATGTTCCTTATTAATCTTGCTACAAAGGTATCTTTTGAAAGACTGCCTTCCTAGTTATAAAAATCTCTCCTTGACACTTCATCTTCATACCAGCTGCCTCCTAGAAACGCTGGCCCAGATGAGGTGAAGAAAGAATACATTATTCGGTAGCGTGCTGCATCACTGTCCTGTGTTATGGAAGCGCAGCCAGTTCTGTTGAAGCCCCTCTACTTCTACTATTCTCTGTCATTCAGGAGGAACAATATATACCAAAAAAACAAAAAGGCAGAAAACCTCCACTTTTTTCTGCCACATGCTTTTGAATACTATCAGAGTTCCTGGTTTACACTTTGATCTGGTAACATAAATACATTCATTTAATTTAAATCTTTAATCAAAAAACTATATTTTCCAAAGTCGTTATCATTTGGAGCAATTAGGTGATCTTTTCTGGCTTTGCTGAGCTTCATCCTGAGAACGTGCCTTCTTTCTTCCCATTCCTGCAATTCAGCCTTCCCGTGTGCAAATTTACAGTTTTCTGCTTCACAACAAGTCCCATTCATATACCTGTTTATTAAAAAGGGTTTACTTGCAATGTGCAAAGTTACTGCAAAACAAGCAAGCATGCTACGTAACAATAAGAGACATCCTCATGAATGAACCTCTAATATTGCCAGCCGTTAAGACTGATCGATTTAGGCTGCTAGTGAAAAGGGTTTTCTCGTCTATTTACTTTCTTTATTCTGTCAATAGCCAAATATTTCTGTTCTGTGTTCACAGATGAAGAGTTGGGAGTAGGATGTCACGAAACACATGCAAATAGCAATGAAAGTGAGGCAGATCAGAAACAATTTTCAGAAGACAGAGTTCAAAAGGAGATAGCTATACTAAAAGTAGGCAAAACGATGGACCCGAAGAGGATACATGTGAGGGCATTGAAGGAACTTAAGGAAGCTCTGGCAGCTCTGCATTCTGACTTGTTCACTGCATCTTTAGAGTCAAGATTGGTCCAGGAAGATTGAAGAAGGGTGGATGAGGCCCTTCTCTATAAAAGCGGAAGTATGGAGCAGGTTAGGAAGTACAGGCCAGGTAGTCTGACCTCCGTGATGAGTAAATGAACGGAAACTGCTAAAACAGAGGATAGTGCAGTTTTTGGCATCTAATGAATTGCAGGATCCAAGGCAGCATGGCTTTACTAGAGGTAGGTCTTGTCAGACAAATCTGATCAATTTTTTTGAGAGGATTAGCAGAGAGTTGGATCAACGGAGGGCACTAAATGTGGCATACTTAAGATTTCAGCAAAACCTTTGATATGTTTTCACATAGTTGACAAACAAACTTTGCGCTCTTTGAATAGGCCTTAAAATGACTGACGGGAGGGGTGTGTGTGTTAAAAATTGGCTGAGTGGGAGGTCACGTGATGCGAGCTCGCTAGTGGCAGCATCCTGAACGAGCTCCGCTTCCCCCCTCTAGTTAAGCCGGCTAAAACTACCGATATTCCCCGGATAGTGCGGAAGCTTTCTTGAACCCCGTCCACCCCAGCGACGCAGGCATACAAATACCGGCGGTGGTAAACCGGGGCCATGGCGTCTGCAGTGAAATCTGCCCGCAAAGAGCGGCTGGCGGGTGCGAGCAAAGCGGCGGAGGCCGCTGGGGGACCGCGATCACCAAAATCGCCGGCCCTCCTCGATGAAATGTCGGCTGCAGTAGCGGAGGCTCTGTCATCCCAGTTCGCTGCATTGCACGAGAAAATGGACTGTTTGCGGACCTCAATGGACACTTTCGGAGGTCGGCTCCGGGAGGTGGAAGACCGCCTGGGACAGGCCGATGATGGCGCCACATTGTTAACATGCGAGGTTGAGGGCCTGAAAATGCAAGTTGCTCAACAAGCGGCCAAACTCGATGACCTCGAGAACCGTACCCGCAGGAACAACTTACGGTTCATGGTATCCCTGAAACGGTGGCAGATCGCGACCTCCGTGAGTATTTGGAGGCCTTAGTGGTGGATCTTTTGGGAGAAGACAACTCTGCTGAACTGCCCTGCATTGAAAGAGTGGCATCGGGTGGGGAATGCGCAGACCCGGGATTGACGGCCGAGGATTGTGCTGGCTAAGTTTCTGCGGTTCCCCTTTAAGGAGAAAATTGTGCGGGCAGCGAGGCAGAAGGGAGATTTTATGTATGAAAATGCCAAAATCCGGGTGGCGCAGGACTATTCGGTGGCTCTCAGCAAACAACGGCGAGAGAGTATGCACCCCTCTGTGACAAGCTAATTGCAGCACAAATACGCTTCTCCGTGCAATATCCAGCCCGACTGCACGTCTTCTATCAAAACACTCACAAAGTCTTCGAATCGGCAGCAGCGGCTGGGTCCTATGTGAATCAAGTGGCGTCTCTGCCGCGGGAACATCAACCGGCTCCATAATGGACTTGGGACAATGTCCTTGTCTATTTTCCTGCTTTTCCTTTATTTAGCTACTCCCGCGGTAAGGTGTGTACAGCTGCTCTATGGCTGCGTGGGAAGGCTAATTCTGGGGTTTGTAGTGGTACTGACCTTCATTGGCCAGATGATACGAGCTTGGCTGTGCCGCTCTATGGAGGGGTTGACACAAGACGGCCTACTGCAGGCTGTGGAGGACGGTGTGCAGTACCCCTGGTTGTGCCTTGGGTTCTGTCGGTTCCTCTGCCTTTATAGCCCTCCCTTGGGCTGCTGTCGGGGGATGTGCCTGGCCCCTGAGGGATAGCACATGGGGCGTGTGGGTGCTCTGTGGCCTCGTACATCTTCCGATTTCTTACTGTACTTTATCACTGAGTTAACCTACGGTATATGTTAATGCCGATGTTTTTCTTTGGGGAGTGGATTGGGGACTGTTCTGGTCCCGATTCTGTTTTCTAGATTTTGTGGGAGGTAGTTTATTTTGGGTAGGCCATGGGCTAGGGCCGGGTGAGCGGGGTGTGCTTCCCTGATGAGGGGAGGGTGTCGTAAGTAGGGGGGGTAGAGTTTTGTCCACCCGGGGGGCGGGGGGGGCGCGGGTGGAGCTCAGTGGGACCTCAGTAGTCTCTCTCAGAGGAGGCGAGGGAGGGAGGCCTTAGGGTAGCACTGGGGGGGGGGTGTGTAAGATGGGGTGGGGAGTAGGTATGAGTGTTCAGGGATGGGGGGGGGGAGAGTGTGGGGGGGGGGAGAGTGGGGGAGGGGGGGTGGCTGCCACAACTCAGGACTGGAACACGTTGATTTACCCTATAGAAGACAAGCTAAGGAACTATAGAGGTGATGGGGAAGAGACTCTAGGCTGGGGGGGTCTCTCCTTGGAACAGCAGAGTAATTTTCACCGGCCTAAAGGTCACAAGCTACCGTGGGCATGGTGAGGATTATATCATGGAACGTTTGTGGTTTAGGAACACCTATTAAGCGATATAAAATACTTAAGGCCCTGGCCCGTCAGCGGTGTGATGTTGCGCTACTCCAGGAGACCCACCAGACGGCGGAGGAACATGCAAAGCTTGCCCGAGAATGGGTGGGCCAGGTCTGGGGGGCTCCTGCAGTAGGAAAGAAGGGGGGTGTAGCCATTTTAGTGCACAAGAGGCTGCGATTTACCTTACTTAAACAGGTTTTGGATCCGCGCGGACGGTTTCTTTTATTACATGGCATGCTGGAGGACCGAGAGATTATCCTGGGTGATATATACGGTCCGAATGGGCCAGATCCCGACTTCTTTCATAAAATAGCAGCCGAAGTGGAACAACTGCCTGACGTCCCCCTCGTTCTGGGTGGTGACTTTAATGGCGTCTTTGAACCTGATTTGGACACTTCGCGGGAGTCATGTACTTGAGAGAGGCAGGCGGTCTCTAGGATTATGCAGAGACTCCGCTCCCGACTTCATCTGGTCGACCCCTGGCGATTACTACATCCTACTGAAAAAGATTTCACACATGTCTCCCGGGCTAGAGGTTCTAGTGCTCGTATTGATTATGTTTTAGTCTCCGTAGCTCAGTTTGCACGTATTGAGGACGCACAGATTGGCCCGCTCGAGATATCGGATCATGCAATGGTTTGGATCGAGTGGCAGGGTGGCGGCGGACAGGACTCCGCTCGCTTGTGGCAGTTCCCTCTTGACTTATATAAAGACGCTCAATTTCGGCAGTTTCTCTGTGATAGGTGGCGGGAATTTGAGGAGAAACCACAAAGGCCATCAAGATGATCCGGAATTGGTATGGGAGACGGCCAAAGTGGTTCTCCGTGGCGATATTATCGGGTATGTGGCTCGGAGGCGCAGATTGCTGAATGCGCAGATTGTGCGACTCGAAGACCAGGTAGCTAGAGCGCGACGTCGGGCCGGGCGTTACCCGACGGCCCAAAATCGAAAAGACTGGTGGGAACTTCAGGTTGCATTGAACACCTTGTTACACCAACGGGCTAAGAAGTCCTTACTTTATTATAAATACAAACTGTATTGTTTTGGGAACAAGCCAGGTACCTTGTTAGGGAGATGCCTGCAAGGGCAGAGAGGCACGCGGTTGGTAGCTGCCCTCAGAGATCGCCGCGGGAAATTGCATAGTAGTAAAAGTGAGATTAGCCTTATTTTTAAGGACTTTTTCCAGGCTTTGTACCAGGCAGAGGGGATTGACCCCATCTGTATGGCCGATTATCTTGGCAAGTTAGATATACCTCAGGTGACGGAGCAAACGGAATTTCCTCTACAAACCTATTACTATACAGGAAATACAGAAGGTGATTTTGACTGCGACCTGTTATAAAGCACCCGGCCCCGATGGTTTTGGGGCCGAATTTTATAAGATATTGTCTGAAGGGGTTAGCCCGGTGTTGGCGGAGACTTATCGGCAACAGGTGGGAGGGGGAGGGCGCTGCTGGGGGGATAATCAGGCCTACATCACCCTGATCCCTAAACCCGGTAAGGATCCACTACTGGCTTCGTCTTACCAACCTATCTCTCTATTAAACTATGATATGAAGCTTATGGCAAAAGTCCTGGCGGATCGCCTGGCAGATGTACTCAGTGATTTAATACATGACTCGCAGGTCGGGTTTGTTAAGGGTCGGCATGCGGTACGTAATCTGCGTAAAATCTTAACATCTTTAGAGTGGGTGCATTTGCATGGCCTGCCCTCCTTACTGGTGAGCTTCGACGCTGAGAAAGCGTTTGACCGAGTCAATTGGCAATATCTACAGCACCTCCTACCGCGCTACGGATTGGGACATTCTTTTTGTGCGATGGTGCATAGTTTATATGAGCGGCCTACAGCGCGGGTGCTGAGTAATGGAGTCTTATCCGAGGCATTCGCTCTTCATAGGGGGAGATTAATGCAGGAATTCCGGCTCTTTGGTAGTTTCACCGGTCTTCGAATAAACGAGGACAAATCGGAAGCCCTTGATGTGTCGGGCCAGATACGCGGACACTGGCCAGGAGACTTCCCGTTGAAGTGGGCAGACCAGAGTTTTGTGTACTTAGGGATTGTCTTAACGCGGTTGCCCCAAGAATTGTAGTAACCTGAACAAGATTCTGACTGGCATGAAAACTCAGCTGAGAGCCTGGCAGCCCCTCCCGCTGTCATTGTTGGGGAGGGTAGCTGCTGTGCAAATGGTTATCCTCCCTCGAATTTTGTATTGGCTGCAGACCCTGCCGGTTTGGCTGTGGAAACGTGATCTTCGTCAAATAGAATCTGAGATTCAGCGGTTTTTATGGAAGGGTGCCCGTGCTCGCATTCCAATGGCGCGAATGATTGGTTCCTGGCGGAATGGGGGTATAGGTCTCCCGGATTTATGGTCATATGCCCTGGCCTGCCAGGCACGACATATTGGGGACTGGCTGGGAGGGACAGCGTAGTTACTCACCTGTAACAGGTGTTCTCCAGGAGCAGCAGGAATCAGTCCTCACTTATGGGTGACGTCGGCGCCGACGGAGCCCTCGCGGAGCAATTTTCCCCAGCTTTCAAAGAAAGCCTTTGGGAATTGCAGCGCGCATGCGCGGTCGTCTTCCCGCCCGAAGGTGCCATCTTAGCCAGTCAGATGACATAGCTAAAAAAGACAGCATAAAAATTTGCAAAAAGAACATAAGCAGACGATTGCAACTCCAAGGGGAGGAGGGAGGGTAGTGAGGACTGATTCCTGCTGCTCCTGGAGAACACCTGTTACAGGTGAGTAACTACGCTTTCTCCAGGACCAAGCAGGAAGTCAGTCCTCACTTATGGGACTCCCAAGCTCAAGGCTACCGGAGACCCTAAGCACAAAAATGAGCTCCCTCTAGCTCAGCAGCACAGAAGGAAAGAATCTTCGCTGAATTATCACCCACCGGTAGCCCACATCCGGGATGGAGGGTAGGAGTTGCTCAGACCTCAAAGAGATTACGGAGGACTGCCTGTCCGAAAGCACTGTCCCTACGGGACTCCCTCTCGAGACAGTAATGGACCGCAAAAGTCTGGCTCGAAGACCAAGTAGCGGCCCGGCAGATGTCTGCCAGCGGAACAGAGCGGAGGTAAGCCACTGACGTGGCCTTTGCCCGAACACAATGAGCCGTGACTCGACTTTCTAAGGAGAGTCCGGCTGCCCCATAAGCCCAAGAGATACAGTCCGCAACCCAGATGGACAGAGTACGCTTGGAGACCGGGAGCCCCAATTTATTGGGGTCAAAAGACACAAAAAGCTGAGCAGCTTTACGGTGCTCCCGCGTACGGTCAAGGTAGAAGTTCAATGCCCTTCTACAGTCCAGGGTATGGAGGACCGTCTCAGCTCGGCTGGAGTGTGGTCTGGGAAAGAAGGTTGGAAGTACCACCTCCTGATTCATGTGAAAAGGGGAGACCACTTTAGGCAGAAACTTAGGGTGAGTCCGTAGGACTACCCTATTCTTGTAGAACCGAGTGTAGGGGGGATCAGACACGAGGGCCTGCAATTCACTCACGCGCCTAGCGAAGTGAGGGCTATCAAGAACAGCGTTTTCCAAGACAGAAAACGGAGGGAACAGGTAGCCATAGGTTCAAAAGGCGGACAGGTGATCCGCTGTAAAACCACATTCAGGTCCCAGTCAGGTGCTGGCGGGCGCAGAGGTGGTTTAAGTAGAAGGAGACCTCGGAGAAACCTCGCTACGAGAGGGTCGTTGGAGAGAGGTCTGCCGTCCACCGGCACATGATGTGCCGAAAGAGCACTGAGGTGAACTTTGACGGAGTTGGACTTAAGTCCCAGATTAGAGAGGTGTAGCAAGTACTGTAAGATCACCGACACCGGGCAGGAGAAGGGATCCTGAGACTGCTGGGAACACCAGATTGCAAAGCGACGCCATTTAAGGGCGTAGCATTTGCGGGTAGAAGGCCGTCGCGAAGCCAAGACGACCTCCTCCACCTCCGCCGGCAAGAGAAGAGGAGCAAGGACTACCCTCTCAGCAGCCAGGCCATGAGGTTGAGAGACCTGAGGTTGGGGTGCAGTAGGGACCCCTGATCCTGAGTGAGGAGATCCGGTTGTACCCCCAGAGGGAATGGATCCTCCACCGCCAGTTGCAGCAGGAGCGGAAACCACGGCTGCCTGGGCCAGCGAGGGGCCACCAGGATCATGAAGGCTTTGTCTCGGAGAACCTTGAAAAGAGTCCGAGAGACTAACGGGATGGGAGGGAAAGCGTACAGAAGGCTCCCCGACCATGAGATCAGAAAGGCGTCCGCCGCAACCCGAAGTGGGTGCGGCTGACGAGAGCAGAAGCGAGGAAGCTGCCGGTTGTGAGGACTGGCAAAGAGAATCCACCATGGGGAGACCCCCACCTGAGGAAGAGCTTCTGAACGATCAAGGGATCCAGACGCCACTCGTGCGGCTGGAGGACCCTGCTGAGTTTGTCTGCCAGGCAATTTTCTTGGCCCGGGAGATAGACTGCCTTGAGGAGAATGCCGTGACTGACGGCCCAAGAGCAGAGTTTCTGTGCCTCACGGCAGAGGAGGAAGGAGCCCGTGCCCCCCTGCTTGTTCACGTAGAACATGGCAACTTGATTGTCCGTCTGGACAAGGACGGACTGTTGGGAGGTCAGGTGGGAGAAGGCCTTGAGAGCTAGGCGGATCGCCCTGAGCTCCAGGAAGTTGATCTGCTGAGCAGACTCCCACTTGGACCAGAGGCCCTGAGTACGTGCCTCTTGGCAATGTGCTCCCCAGCCCAGGAGGGAGGCATCGGTGTTCTGCACCAGGGTCTGCTGAGGTGACTGGAATGGCATTCCTATTATCAGGTTCGGCTGCCGGAGCCACCACCGGATAGACGAGACCAGCGGCTCGGAGACGCGCACTAGGTCTGCTAGGGCCGCCTGTGGTGTCGCCACTGCCGGCGGGAGACACCATTGAGCAGGCCGCATATTCAGGCGGCATTGGGGGTCACATGGACGGTGGAAGCCATATGGCCGAGCAGTGAAGCGCCTGGCGGAGACCAGGTGGGCTGGCTGCGAAAGCGGTCGGCTAGGTCCATGAGCCGCTGAGCCCTGTCGAGCGGTAGGTACGCTCGCGCCTGAGGAGTGTGCAGTCTTGCGCCGATGAACTCGAGATCCTGTGAGGGGAGCAAAGTGGACTTTGCGAAGTTTATGACAAAGCCCAAGTGCTGCAGCAGAGTCACCGTGCGGGACGTGGCATTGGTGACCTCCTGAGCGGACGCTGCTCTGATGAGCCAGTCGTCGAGGTACGGAAAAACATAGAGGCCGTGAAGCCGGAGATGGGCCGCCACGACCGCGAGACATTTTGTGAAGACTCGCGGTGCGGAGGACAGGCCGAAGGGCAGTACTCTGTACTGGTAATGATTTCCTGCCACCACAAACTTTAGGTATTGGCGGTGGCTGGGGTGGATGAGGATGTGCGTGTAGGCATCCTTTAGATCCAAGGAGCATAGCCAATCTCCCTGCTGGAGGTAGGGCAGAAGGATTCCAAGGGTAAGCATTTTGAACTTCTCCCGCACAAGGAACTTGTTGAGGTTGCGCAAGTCCAGGATGGGTCTGAGGCCTCCTGTTCTCTTTGGTATCAGAAAATACCTTGAATAGAAGCCTTGACCTCTCAGGTGGTGTGGCACCGGTTCCACCGCCTGTTCCTGCAGAAGACCTGCTAACTCCTGAAGGAGCAACTCCCTGTGCAGAGGGGGGCGCGGAGGCTCTCCCGGAAAATAGGAGGGAGGGATCTGATGGAAGTGGAGGAGGTAGCCCTCTCGCACGACCTGAAGCACCCAGGCATCTGTGGTGATGCTGGACCACCTGTGGGCGAAGTGAACCAGCCGGCCTCCGGTGCTGGGGGGGACCAGCGGGGGGGGAGAGGCTATGCTGAGCGAGTCAAAAACCCCCACCCTGCTGAGCAGGGGCTGGTGGTGCAGGCTTGGGGGCTTGCTGCCTACGGGACCCGTTACCCCGTCCCTTGGCCTGCTGGCCCTGTTGGGGAGCTGCAGGGGCCTGATAGTGGGGGTATTGTTTGTAGGCAGCTGCCTTCCTCGGGTAAAAGCTTTTTTAAGAGCCTTCTTTTTCTGGGAAGGGGCGGAGGTCTTCCTAGAAAGCCTGGTCCTGGTGAGAGTCTCAGTCTCAATTTGTGCAAGCCTTTTCCGCCATGGGCTTGACAAAGAGGTTTTCGCCTCGGCAGGGGACATCGACCAACTTGTCCTGTACCCAGGGTTCAAGGTCGGACGACTAAAGCCAAGCCTGTCGGCGGGCACCGATGCCGGCTGCGGCTACTCGAGCCGAGGCGTCAAAGCCATCATAGGCTGCTCGGGACATGAACTTCGAGCATTCCCGAATACCCCGTGGACAAGGCCAGGAACCTCCGCAAAGGCTCCTCGGAGAGACCAGCGGAGAATCCGGCTAGCTCTTTAGCCAGATCCCTGAGATACATGCCCATGTATAGCTGGTAAGTCTGGACACGACAGGCGAGCATAGAGCCCTGGAAGCACTTCTTGCCAAGGCCATCCAGGTTACGGGCCTCCCTTCCAGGAGGCACCGAGGAGTGCATCTTCTGGCTCTTAAGACGATGCATGGCCGATTCCACTACCATGGAATGGTGTGGCAACTGCGCCTTTTGAAAGCCAGGGCTCTTGCGGACTCGATAGATAGAATCGACCCGCTTGCTCAGGACCGGCGAGGAGGCCGGACTCTCCCACATGCGGAAGAGTAGTCGTTCCAGCATAGGAGGAACCGGCACAGTAAAGTGTTCCCTCGCGGGAGAGTCATACTGGAGGGCGTCGAGCTCCTCGGCTCGAGGCTCCTCCTCAGGATCCGCAGGGAAGGCCAAAGCCTTGGCCATATCCCTAACGAAGTCCGAGAACCGGGCATCCTCCGGGGGGGACTGCTTCCGAGGCTCGGACTCCGGAGAGTCCGATGGGACACACCGAGTCCGGAAAGAATCAGGTGACTCTTCCTCCTCAGACTCCCAGACCGACTCCGACGAGGACTCGGTGGGGTCGGCCCGGGCAGGGAGCGGCGCCAGCCGCCCGACGCCGAGGGAGTCGGCGTCGGCGACCTCGGTCCCGAACGGGAGGCCTGAGGGCGACCTCGACCGAGGATCGACTCGAGTTCTCATCGACTCGAGGATCGGCTCGGTCTCCGGGGTCGACTTGGACGTCGACGTCCCGGCGGTCGGGGCAGCGACGCCAGCGAAGCCAGCGAGCAGTGCCCGCTGCTGGTCCATGAAGGCAGACAGTCTGCTCTCCAAGGCCGTCAACCTGAGTCCGAGCTCAGGTGACCCAGCAGCCCCCGACTCGGGCCCCGACGGCGTCGGGCCCGACGTCGGCTGTCGCGGAGGCGAGTCCAGAAGGACTACAGGACTTACCCGGGCAGGCATCTCCGACTCCAGGCGAGGTCGCTTCGGGAGGTGTTCCTTCTCCAAGGACCCGGGGCGGCTGTCGGGGCTATGCGACCTGGCCCTCGCGGAGCCAGGAGCGTCCACCGACGCCGCCCTCGCGGGTTTTCCTTCCGACGATGGTCCCCGGAGGGAGAACCCCGGTCGGAGGAGCTCCGGCGACGGTCGAGCTGGAGCCCTTTGACACGGAGGCCTCCGACGAGGTCCGGGTACGGCTGGGGTCAGCGAAGATTCTTTCGCGCTGATGCCGCCGACTTCTCAACGCCTTCGAGGACAGTTTGCTGCAGGGCCCACAGATCAGTTCCTCATGATCCGGGCCCAAGCAGCGGAGGCAAAAGTCGTGTGTGTCGGTTAGTGACATATTTCGGTCACACCGACCACACCGCTTAAAGCCACTGGCAGCCATCGGGGGAAAAAGGGCCCCTGCGAGGTCAAAGGACCGGGCTGCCAGGGAAAACGAAAACGAAAGCTGACTAAGTCAGAAAAACCGAAAAAACGTTAGAGGACTCGAGACCGGCGTCGCGAGTCCGGGCGGGGGGAAAACGATCGGCGTCGAACCGAAAGAAAAAAGTATAAAATAAGAGGAAAATCAACTTTTTCGCGGGGACAAGACGGGGACGTCTGCAGGGCTCCGCGGAAAAAAGAAGACTGGCTAAGATGGCACCTTCGGGCGGGAAGACGACCGCGCATGCGCGCTGCAATTCCCAAAGGCTTTCTTTGAAAGCTGGGGAAAATTGCTCCGCGAGGGCTCCGTCGGCGCCGACGTCACCCATAAGTGAGGACTGACTTCCTGCTTGGTCCTGGAGAATAGTGTTTTTACACCCCGACGTTTAGAATCGGCGGCGATGGCTCCTTTGTCTCTGTTGGGGGTTCTGCATGCGGATCATGCCCAATTGCCGGTTGGTGCCAAACGAAGTTTGCTGGTATCGGCGGCTCGCCGCACCTGGCAGCAATTGAATAGTTATTGGAACCGAGATTGGCGAGTTTCGTTTTGGTTGCCTTTTAAGGGGGAATGCTAACTTCTCGCCAGGGTCTGAGACAGTTGGCTTTTCTCGGTGGCGGGAGAAGGGGATACGTACCCTAGGACACACGGTAGGCTTGACGGGGGCTTGCAAGACGTTCCGGGAACTGAGTATTGAATATGAATTGCAGCCTTCTCATTATTTTACATATTTACAACTCTCTCACTACGTGGCCTCTCTATCTAGGGAAGAGCTTGCGGTGGAGCGTTCCGCGCAGCTTATAGAATTTTTTGGCCTTGGGGAGGACCTTCCGCCCTCGATTGCTGGATTGAAGAAGCGGCTTGTGAGCCTCCGGGCGGCACCGAGATATGATACCGTGGAGCAGGCCTGGGCACGGGAGCTGGGGTCGGAGATACCGGTGGGATCCATCCGAAAGGCTTTGGGCTGGATTGTAAGGCTGGTTGAGGGGTCCCGCTGGCGGGAAATTCAGTTCAAGGCTTTAACCCGAGTACATTTTTTCACCTAGACGGGCTCTGCGGAGTCATTTGACACAGGATGGGTCGTGTCCTAGATGCTCGGAACCCCTGGCTGACTTAGCCCATATGTGGTGGGTATGTAAGCGCATCCACCCTTATTGGCGGTGTATTCACCTTTATTTAGGGGACCTGTTGCAACAAAGTTTTCCGTGGTCGGGCTCCTTTGTAGTGGTGGATCATTTGTTACAGTCTTGCCCTAGTGGTAGGGGCCCCCGCCTTCTGGTGCGGAAGGCGTGCTTGGTGGGGAAGGGTCCCATCCTACATCACTGGCGGGAACAACTTCCACTGACCTTCCTGGAGTGGCGCAATAGTTTCCACCAGCTGATGTTGGCGGAGTGCTGGCGGGCTAGAAGTCATGTAAAACGCTGGACCACCTTCATGCTTGTTTGGGAACCCTACATACAGCAGCTGGGCCCCTACTGTAGGAATGCAATATTGCAAGTGGGTCTTTAGGGTTTGGGTGTAGCCATAGGCTCAAGGGACTGAGTTTGATACTTCCTCTGGTGGTAAATTTCCTGGATTTGGGTAATTTGTTTCTTGTGGCATGCTACTGGGGTGGGGGAGGGGGGATAGAAGGGGGGTATGGTGGGGGGGGGTAGTTTCAGAAAAAGCAGAAATCTAGGTTCTAATTGTTGTTTGTTTGCTGGTTATTGTATTTACGGGCTTTTGTAACTGTTGCCCTCCAGCGGGGATCAGAGTACACCCCGCTGGAGCTTTTGTTATTTGCTTTTGTCTTGCCTGTTATGTGCTGTGGAACCATAAATAAAGTTTATAAAAAAAAAAAAAAAAAAAATTGGCTGAGTGAGAGGCAACAAAGGGCAGTGGTAAATGGAGTTCACTCTGAGGATAAAGATGTTATGTGCCATAGATATCGTTTCTTGGTCCAGATCTTAACACTTTTGTGGGCAATGCTGCAGAACAGCTGTTGAGTATCATTTGCCTCTTTTCTGATGATCTCAAAAGATGTAATAGGGAGACACCTTGGAAAGCGCAGTTACTCACCTGTAAGAGGTGTTCTACAGGGACAGCAGGAATCAGTCCTCACATATGGGTGACATTGGCACTGATGGAACCCACATGGAGCATTTCCCCAGCTTTCAAAGAAAGCCTTTGGGAATGCTACCACACATGCATGGTCCCCTTCCCGCTCAAGGATGCCATCTTGCTCAGTCAGATGACATAGCTTAGGCAAAAGAAAAAAAGGCAAAGGAGGCCACTCCAAGGGGAGGAGGGAGATTTGTGAGGACTGATTCCTGCTGTCCCCGGAGAACACCTGTTACAGATGAGTAACTATGGTTTCTCCAGGAATAAGCAGGGAGTCAGTCCTCACATATGGGACTCCCTAGCTCCAGGCTGTCGGGGCCCGAACCATGACAGCACCAATGGCGACCCAAGGGGGGTAGTGAGTTGCAGAAAGTGAGTCCCTACCAAGAGACTCTGCAGACCCAAGTGTCCAGCATGCCCATAACTCTGGTAGCTTGAACACTGAAGGATTGGAGAACAGGAGTTGCCTATACACTGAGAATGCTTCTAATCACTGCCTGGCCAAAGGCACTGTCCCTGTGGAACTCACTCTCAAAGGCAGTAGTGAGCTGTGAATCTATGGACTGAAGACCACATGGTGGCCTTACAGATTTCTTGCACCAGCACTGTCCGTAGGTTGGCCACCGATGTGGCCATAGCCCTCAAGCGATAAGCAGTGATCCGGTGCTCCAGAGAGAGGCCAGCTCGCTCATAAGAGAGGGCAATGCAGTCCACCACCCAGGTGGACAGGGTTTGCTTGGTCACAGGTAACCCCAGTCTGCTGGGGTCATAGGAGATATAAAGCTGAGCAGCTTTTTGATGGGCCTTGGTCCTCTGTAGATAAAAGGATAGGGCCCTCTTGCAATCCAGAGTATGCAAAATGACCTCCTCTCTGCTGGCATGCGGTCATGGGAAGAAGGTGGGAAGACCTACCTCCTGATGAGGTGAAAAGCGGACACCACCTTTGGGAGGAATTTGGGGTGCATACAAAGCATAACTGTTCGTATAGAACCTGGTATATGGCGTGTCCGCCACCAGGGCCTACAGCTCGCTTACTCTGCGAGTGAACGTCAACGCCACCAAGAAGGCCACCTTCCAGGAAAGGTGTCTCAGGTGGCCGGTGGCCAAAGGCTCGAATGGCGGCCTAGTGAGCTGGGAGAGCACCACACTGAGGTCCCATTCCGCTGCTGGAGGGCAGAGAGGGGGCTTGGATAGCAGGAGGCCCCTGAGGAATCTGGAGACCAAAGGCTGGCCTGAGAGGGGTTTCCTCTCTATAGGGTGATGGTTAGCTGCTATGGTGCCGAGATACGCCCTCACAGAGTTAGATTTCAAGCCTGAGTGTGAGAGGTGCAGTTAAGTACTGCAATACAAGCTTTACCGAATGGGTTCTCATTCCTTTCTGCATACCAGATGGAGAATCTCCTCCACTTGAAGGCATAAGCCCTTCTGGTGGATAGCTTCCGGGAAGCCAGGAGGATCTCCTCGACTTCACCTGGGGGGCTGAAAGGGGCCAGTGCTACCCTTTCAGCAGCCATGCTGTCAACATTAGGGACCCCAGGTTAGGGTGTAACAGGGAGTCTTCCCTCCTAGGACAGGAGATCCGGGTCCCGGCCCAGTGGTACTGTGTTGCCACCGACAGGAAGAGCAGCAGGGGGAACCAGGGCTGCCTGGGCCATCTGGGCGCAATCAGGATCACTGAAGCATGCTCATCTGGATCTTGAAAAGGCACTTGGCTATCAGAGGGTCGGTGAGAATGCATAAAGCAGGCCCTATGATCAGGAGATCAGAAATGCATCCGCCAACACCCTCCTGTGGTGTGGCTGAGGAGAGCAAAGTTTGGGCAGCTGTGAGTTGTCCGGGAAAGCAAACAAGTCCAGCCAGGGTTTTCCCCAGAGATGGAAAAGCCTCTGGGTCACTCTGGGGTCCAGGTGCCACTCATGAGGCTGAGGGATCCTGCTGAGGTTGTCCGCCAGGCAGTTGTCCTGGCCTAGTAAATACACTGCCCTCAGAAGTATATGGTTGCCCACTGCAAAGAAATAGAGGGCCACTGCCTCCTGACAGAGGGAGTATGAGCCTGTGCCTCCTTGCTTGTTCACAAAGAACATGGCAACTTGATTGTCTGTCTATGAGGATCGGGAGGTTGCTTGGGAGGTTGCTTAGGAGGTGGCGGAAGGCCTGAAGGGCCAGGAAGATGGCCCTGAGCTTGAGGAGATTGATTTGCAGGAGGGATTACTCTGGGGACCAGGTGCAATGTGCGCCCCAGCCCACAAGGGGGGTGTCTGTCGTTAGGACCCTCTGAGGGGTCGATGCCTAGAAGGGCATCCCAGCCCTGAGGTGATGCGGGGACTGCCACCAGGTGAGGGAGCCCACCATCTGGTGGGTGGGTGACCTTCATCCTGTCCCTCAGCCTGCCTGTGGCTCACGTCCACTGGGAATGGAAGGCACCACTGTGCTGCCCGCATGTGTAGGCGAGCCAGAGGCGTAACGTGAACTGTCGAGGCCATGTGGCCTAACAGGCGGATGGGGTAGGTGAGCTGGCACCGAACTGCAGCTCTGCACTTCCCTTGCCAACTGCATCAAGCGGTGGGCTCTTTCCACAGGGAGAAAGGCCTTGACCCGCAGTGTCCAGCTGGGCCCCTATGAATTCTAGGTCTTGGACCGGGGAGAGGCTGGACTTGGGGTAGTTGATGATGAACCCCAAATGAAGCAGGCTGCGGATAGTGAGCCTTGTGGCCCCGACTGGCCTCAAGAGGTATGCTGCCTCTGATGAGCCAGTCGTCCAGGTAAGGGAAGACGTGGGCCCCTTGGAGGCGCATGTGGGTGGCCACGATCACCAGGCATTTTGTAAAGACCCATGGAGAGGAGGCGAGGCTGAACAGTAGCACCCTGTACTGGTAGTTTGTTTGTTTATTTATTTATTTATAGTCTCTTCTATACGGCGCTATTTGATATCAGTGCGGTTTACATGTAACAAACGCGTTTATACGAGCAGAAATCTACACCGTATTTACAAATAACAGGTGATTCAACTTGGATAACCAGGGTAACTATTTACATATTTATGGTACAATATCGGTCCATGTCACCAGGGTAACTATTTACATATCTATGGTACTATATCAGTACATGTCACATCTTAAGCAAAGAGCGTTATTGTGTGTGAGGCGGGTTGGGGCGCCATTCCTCTGGGTAGCACTTGAGGAAGAGGTGGTGCTTCAAAGCCTTCCTACATTGTGTTATGTCAGGGATTGCCCGAATGTCGGGTGGCAGAGCATTCCAGCATCTAGGTGCATAGAGCCTAAAAGCCCTGTTCACTGCTCCCTGGGTGCATTGGGTCACTGTTTTGGGGATTATCAGTGTGTTTATTGCTGCAGATCTTCTGGCCCTGTTGGGGGGAGTAATGTGAATAAGGTCAGCGAGTGAGGAGGAGGAGAGCCCGTTAATGGCCTTGAAGGTTAGCAGTAAGGTCTTGAAGGAGAGCCTGCGGCAAATGGGGAGCCAATGAAACTGTTTCAGAATGGGTGTTACGTGGTCACGCCTGGAGGCGCCATTCAGAACTCTGGCCGCGGTATTCATGGCGAGCTGTAGTGGACCCAGAGTGGATTGTGGGAGCCCTTGGAGGATCGCGTTGGCGTAGTCGAGATGTGGGATGGTCAGTGCTTGATAGATTGTTCGGAAATCATCCGGTTGTAGCAGGGGGTGTAAGTGTCTGAGAGTCCGAATCTTATGGTAGACCGCTCTTACCATGTTGCTAATGTGCACCTTCATGTCCAGTCATTGGTCAAGAGTGACACCAAGGTATCGAATCGTGGGCTTGGTTTGCAGCTCGGCTTCCTTGACTTTTAGATAAGCTGGGGGGATGAAGTTTTGGTTCCTTGTGATAAAGAGCACTTCTGTTTTCTTGTGCTGTATCCGGAGGTTTTGGGTCTGGAGCCAGTCGGACACTGCGTCGAAGCAGTCTGTCAGTGGGGAGAGGTCAAACTGGTCGTTTATGAATGGCATGTAGAGTAGCACGTCGTCAGCATATATCAGGCAGTTCACGTTAAATGATCTTATGAGGTCACAGATGGGTTGCATGTATAGGTTGATCATCAGGGCAGATAGGGAGGAACCCTGCGGAACACCCTGCTTCTGGTGGAAAGGTTCTGATGCTGAGGTCTCTGTTCGTACATGCTGCCATCTGTCGGACAGGTATGTGGCTTAACAGGTATGATTTGCACCAATCTAATGCTGCGTTGCAGATACTCTTCTCTTCGAGTCGCCTCAGGAGGATCTCATGGCTTACTGAGTCAAATGCGGCAGCTATATACAAGAAAACAAGGACGAAGCCATGACGGATGTTATCTAGTTCTGCCCCCCCCCCCCCCCCCGCTTACGAATCTCAGGTAATGCCTATGGGAGGGGTGGATCAGAATGTGGGTGTAAGCATCCTTGAGATCCAAGGAGCAGAGCCAGTCTCCCTGGCAGAGGTAAGGCAGCAGTGTTTGAAGGGAGAGCATCTTGAACTTTTCCCACACCAGAAACTTGTTCAAGCTGCGCAGGTCCATAATGGGCTCAAGGCCCCCTGTTCTTTTGGGACAAGGAAATATCTTGAGTAGAACCCCTTTCCCCAGAGGTGCTGGGGTACACGTTCCACCGACCTGTTCCTGAGCAAGCCTGCAAGTTCTGTGGCGAGCAAGGCCTGGTGGAGGAGAGGATGTGGTGGCTCTCCTAGGAAGCAGTCTGGAGGGTTCTGCTGTAGATGCAGGAAGTACCCCTCCTGCACCATCTGCAGAACCCATTGGTCTGAGGTGATGCTGGCCCAACTGCGGGCGAAAGAGGCCAGTTGACCCCCAGTTGGGCAGGGAGTGCCTCGGGCTTGGGAGCCTTGAGCTTCCTGGGCCCGTGTCCCTGGCTTTTTGGTTGTGAGGCCTGGTGAGGCTGCCCTGAGTAAGGCTGGTAGTGGCCGGTCTGGGGGAAGCCCTTTTCCCCCAGGAAAAAGGACTTTTCCCCCAGGAAAAAGGGCTTTTCCCCCGAAGATTTTTTCCTGGGGAGAATCGAGGTCTTTTTGGACAGCCTCTGCCAGGTCACTATCTTGGCCTCAATTTCTGCAGCCTTATCAGACATCGGTTTCCCAAATAGGTTCTCACCATTGCAGGGGACATACAGCAGCTTTTCTTGTACCCACTGCTCCAGGTCCAAGGTCTGTAACCATGCCGTGCTGGGCGCTGATGCCATCGGCTGCAACCCTGGCTGCAGACTTGAACCTGTTGTAGGCAGCACGGGAGAGGAATTTGGAATGCCTGCTGCAAGGAACTGGAACCATTGCAGAGATTCACTGGCAAGGCCCACCGAGAACCCCGAGAGCTCAGACACTTAAGGTACATCCCAATGTATAATGCCTGTATTCAGCACCCGAGCACGGTACCCTGATAGCACTTGTGCTGCATGGCGTCAAGGGTCTGGACTTCCCTGCCGGGGGGAGCTGAGAAGTAGGTCTTTTGATTCTTCAGTTTTTGCATGGAGGACTCCACCACCATCGAGTTGTGGAGGGAGTTGTGGCTTATGGAATCCGGGTCCCTTCCAGACGCGGTAGATGGCATCCAGGCTCCGACTGACCACCGGTACAGAGGCTGGGGATTCCTACACCTGGAGGAGCAGTCTTTCAAGGATGGGTGGAACTGGCACCGTGAGAGTCTCCTTGGGAGGGGACTCATATTATAGGATCTCGAGCTCCTCGGTGCCATCTGGATCGGGAGAGCCCAGGCCATGTCACAAACAAAGTCATGAAAGACCAAGTCCTCAGGTGGGGAGTGGCACTGAGGCTCCAGGGAAGACGGTTCAGAGGGAATGTCCCAGTGTCGGGAGGTCTCCGGCGAGGCCTCATCCTCGGTCTCCCAGTCAGCCCCGAGGACAGCTCAGAGGAACCGGGCCTCCCAGAGGGCCTGGGGTCGAATCCCCGGAAGCTTACCAGGAAGGACCAGATCCCCAAGGAGTGTGATCAAGACCCCGATCGACGCCGAAGACTAACCCGAGGCTGTGGCACTCGGTGCCAAGTTTGACACCCAGAGGCTCCCCCGAGGCTGGGGGGCCCCGTGTCGGGGCGATGATGCTGGGGGGGGGGGCCCTACATCAACACCCACTGCAAGGCCAAGATGGAGGAAAGGCTCTGCTCCATGGCCGCCATGCGGGACTTGAGGCCTGATGGCTGTGCAGCTCCCGGTGTGGACACCAAGGCCCTCGGATCTGATGCCGGCACTCCAGAGAGTGCATCCTTGAGGAGGACTATAGGTTCACGGGTCCTGGTGCAGTCTCCACCAGCCGAGGACTCTTCTTTCGAGAGACAAAGTTCCTAGATGAAATAAATGACTGCTTCGAGCAACTGGTTCATGAACCTTCCAGAGGGGAAGCCATATTAGACCTAGTCTTTAGTGGAACACCAGATCTTGTGCAAGAGATAAGGGTGTTGGGGCCACTTGGCCATAGTGATCATAGCATGATCGCCTTTGATTTAATTAGTGGAGGAGGGATAGTAAGGAAATCTACAGTACTACCTTTTAACTTTCAAAAGGGAGACTATGATAAAATGAGTAAAATAGTTAAGAAAAAACTAAAAGGAGCAGTTGCAAAGGTTAAAGACTTACATCAAGCTTGGGTGTTGTTGAAAACTACTATCTTGGAAGCCCAGACCAGCTGTATTCCACGCTTTAAGAAAAGTGGAAGGAAGTCCAAAAAACTGCCAGCATGGTTTAAAGGTGAGGTCAGAGAGGCTGTTGTTGCCAAAAAAGCATCTTTCAAGAAATGGAAAAAAGAGCCAAACGAAACCTGGAAAAAGCACAAGCACTGGCAAGTCACATGCAAGGCATTGATAAGGCAGGCAAAGGGAGAATTTGAGAAGAAGCTTGCTGTGGAAGCAAAACTGCGAAATAAAGACTTTTTCAAGTACATTCGTAGCAAAAAACCTGTGAGAGTCAGTTGGTCCATTAGATGATAGAGGGGTTAAAGGGGCACTAAGAGGCGACAAGGCAATAGCGGAGAGACTGAATGAATTCTTTGCTTTGGTCTTTACTGAGGAAGATGTAGGGATGTTACCCATGACTGAAGTGGTATTTAAAGGTGCGGAAGAATTGAAGGAAATATTGATACATCGGGAAGATGTATTACAACTATTAGATAAACTGAAGAGTAGCAAATCACCGGGGCCGGATGGTATACATCCAAGAGTGTTGAAAGAACTGACATATGAGATTGCAGACTTGCTATTAGTAATCTGTGAATTTTCATTAAAATCATCTGTAATACCTGAAGACTGGAGGATCGCCAATGTAATGCCAATTTTTAAAAAGGGTTCCAGGGGTGATCTGGGAAACTACAGACCGGTGAGCCTGACGTCAGTACCGGGAAAAATGTTAGAAACCATCATAAAGAACAAAATTACTCAGCATGTAGATAGTCATGGCCTAATGGGAGACAGCCAACATGGCTTTAGACAAGGAAGATCTTGTCTTACTAATCTGTTATGTTTTTTTGAAGGTGTGAATAAACAGGTGGACAAAGGTGAGTCGGTTGATATAGTGTATCTGAACTTTCAGAAAGCCTTTGACAAGGTCCCTCATCAGAGACTTTTGGCAAATCTAAAGAGTCATGGGATAGGAGGCAGTGTACTATTGTGGATCAGGAACTGGTTAAAAGATAGAAAGCAGAGTGCAGGGCTAAATGGCCAATTTTCCCAATGGAGAAAGGTGAATAGTGGTGTACCCCAGGGATCTGTGCTGGGTCCGCTGCTTTTTGCCATATTCATATATGACCTGGAAAAAGGAATAACGAGTGAGGTTATCAAATTTGCAGATGACACAAAACTATTTAAAGTTGTTAAAACCCAAGAGAATTGTGGAAAATTGCAAGAGGATCTTGATAAATTGGAAGACTGGGCATCAAAATGGCAGATGAAATTTAATGTGGACAAGTGCAAAGTTATGCACCTAGGGAACAACAACCCAAACTATGGTTACACGATGCAAGGTTCCACATTAGGAACCACCACCCAGGAAAAAGATTTAGACATCATTGTGGATAACATGTTAAAACCCTCGGCCCAGTGTGCAGCAACAGCCAAGAGAGCAAATAGAATGCTAGGTATCATAAGGAAAGGACTGGAAAATAAAACATAATATATTATAATGCCTCTATATTGTTCCATGGTGAGACTGCACCTTGAATATTGTGTGCAATTCTGGTCGCCGTATCTTAAAAAGGATATAGAGTTATTAGAAAAGGTTCAGAGAAGAGCCACCAAAATGGTAAAGGGGATGGAAGGATACTCCTATGAAGAAAGGCTAAAAAGGTTAGGGCTCTTTAACCTGGAAAAGAGACGGCTGAGGGGAGATATGATAGAAGTCTATAAATTAATGAACGGAGTGAATGTAGATCGATTGTTTACGTTATCAGAATATAGAAAGACTAGTGGACATGCAATGAAGCTACAGGGAAAACTATTTAAGACTAATGAAATATTTTTTCACTCAACATGTAATCAAACTCTGGAATTTGTTACCGGAGGATGTAGTAAAGGCTGTTAGTGTAGCTGGGTTTAAAAAAGGTTTGGACAAGTTCCTGGAGGAAAGGTCCATAAACCATTATTAAGAGGGGACCCAGGATATCAATGCTTGACCAAGTACAAGCATTGTGGAACCTGTGTCTTTTGGGGGAACTGCTAGGTACGTATGACCTAGATTGGCCACTGTTGGAAACAGGATACTGGGCTTGCTGGACCTTGGTCTGACCCAGTATGGCATATCTTATGTTATGTTCTTATGACTTTCTGAGGGCACTGCTCAGAGTCGCCCAAGTCTCAGTGAAGGACCTTGCCAGGTTTGATCGGAGGCACCTCCTTCAGGGCCGCCGCCTTCTTTTTAAGAGGGTCCGGGCTGCACCGGAGGAGCCACTGCCACGGGACTCCGAGGACACCCACACCTCTCACGAAGGGCCAGCTTCGGGGCTCGGCGATGGGGAAGCCGGGGCAGAGTCAGATCTTGGAAACAGCTTCTCCTGCAACTCAGACCACCTCCTATTAGTTTTAGGGGTCATGGCTTGGCACCGGTCACAGGTGGAACTGTCGATGTCTGGACCCAGGCAGTGGATACAGCAGTCATGAGTATCAGTGACTGAAATAGTTTGACTGCAGTGGTCGCATTTCCACCAGGAGACATGGTGGGAGAATACCCAGCCAGGGTCAAGGGAAAACCTTGAGAAGAAAAGAAAAAACGGGGAGCCGAGACCGGTGCCACAGGCACCACCTCAAGGTGGGAAGGAGACAAGTGCAGCTCCGGAGGAAGATAGAGAAGTTTGGTGCTTTTTCCGGGGAAGTAGAGGACTATGTCCATTGGGCTCCGTGGAAAAAAGGAGACTGAGCAAGATGACACCCTTGGGAGATGTAGGGCTGGTACCCCTGCAATTCTACATGCAAATCTCTGGCCTGCTCAGCAACTCAGGCCTGAACCAAACTGCACAAAACAAGATGGATTCTACACTTCACTTTTGCTGTGTTCAGCTATAAGCCTGTCCTTCATGCAACTGCTTGCACAGCGTTTCTAAGTGTGCATGCATACAGAGGCTATTGTCCGTGGCTGGCCTTGGACACTTGTACATGCCCAGAAGTTATATACTGTTGCTTCTGCCTGACTTTACCATGGCTCCTTTGTTTGCAAGACGCTGCGCATCATCGACCTTCTGATTCGCTGAGAATACCTCAGACTGCCTGGTGCCCACCAATCATCGGACCTATGACGGAGGATTCTCACACAGAATTCTGCATTCTGCGCTGGAAAAAGTTCTGAGTTCTAAGTAGCGGTGAGAGAAGGAGGTTGGGGGTTTTTCTCCCCACCTGGACATAGACTTCTGCACCGGTCCTGCTGCTGTGCACGGCGTACCTGATTCCTGAGCCCTGAGCCTTTCGCCAGACGTGTGGGCTAGGCCGACCTTCACAGGTCTGAGATAAGACTTTCACTGATCCCTCCGGTTCGGACTTACTGCGGCTCGCCTCTGAAGGGGCTGGAGCCGGCATTAGCTAACAGCTGCATCCTTGGACGAAGCTGTCTCTGCCCGTCGGAGCTAAGGTACTGACTTATCTCTCCCTCTCCTGGAAGGGCAAAAGGGGTTAGCAATATATTTCTTGCTTTTCCTCAGTGCAGAGCGAATCAGTGACGTCTGATTACTAATTAGTGATTTATTACGTTGTCCAATTGTATATCTGTACAATAACAAATTGTTACTTTATGTTTCTAATTAGCATATATGTGTGTGTGTATATTTTTCTATTTGGTTGCCTATAATAAAGTCTAATATATCTGCAGAACAGAATTCTTTCGTGGCTCATTGCCAGAATAACTTCCGAACCTTGGGCTGTATATTAGTAGCTATCTCCCCTAGACAACAACAGAGAGTCTAACTTATTTTTGTGCTACGAATATACCCGACAGAGGGAAGGCGACCACGCATGCATGGTAGCATTCCCAAAGGCTTTCTTTGAAAGCTGGGGAAATGCTCCTTGTGAACTCTGTCAGTGCTGACGTCACCCATATGCGAGGACTGACTTCCTGCTTGTTCCTAGAGAAAGTGTAGCTAACATGAAGAGGGGGATCTAGTAAAGCCTGAAGAATGATGTACAATTTAGCAGCTAAGATTTAATATTAAAAAAAATGCAATGTCATGCATTTGGGCTGTGAAAACTCCAGGAAATGATACAATATAGGAGGTGAAGAAGAGTGGGACCTAGGGGTGATTGACTGCTTGGGGACCCAGAAGTTGAACTTAAACCATTGTTTACAATAGTAAAAACATGCAATAGATTACAAAAAAAGAGTAGTTACCTGTAACAGGTGTTCTCCAGGAGCAGCAGGAATCAGTCCTCACATATGGGTGACATTGACATCGATGAAGCCCTTGTGGAGCATTTCCCCAGCTTTCCATGAAAGCCTTTGGGAATACAGGCACGCATGCGTGGTTCCCTTCCCGCCTAAAGGTGCCATCTTACCTCAGTCAAATGACATAGTTTCTTTTACTTTTTTGTGTGCTGTTCTTAGCTATGTACAACTGCAACTCCCAGGGGAGGAGGGAGGGTTGTGAGGACCGATTCCTGCTGCTCCTGGAGAACACCTGTTACAGGTGAGTAACTACTCTTTCTCCAGGACCAAGCAGGAAGTCAGTCCTCACATATGGGTGACTCCCTAGCTCTTGGCTACCAGGAACCCAGGCTGAACAAGAGAACTCCCTCTAGTCCCAGCATCAAAGAAAGGCTTTTCACTAACAGAACCTCCACCGGTAGCCCAACAGAGGGCAGGAGGGCAGGAGTTGCCTAAACCTCAAAGAGATTCCGGAGTACTGCCTGGCCAAAAGCACTGTCCCTACGGGACTCCCTCTCCAGACAGTAATGGGCCGCAAACGTCTGGCTTGAAGACCAAGTAGCAGCCCTGCAGATGTCTACCAACTGTACAGAGCGGAGATGAGCCACTGAGGCAGCCATTGCCCTGACACGATGGGCCGTGACCCGACCCTGCAAAGGAAGGTCAGCCACCCTGTAAGCCCAGGTGATACAGAGCCACCCATATGGACAAGGTACGCTTGGTGTGAGGCCCGGTTACTCACAAGAGACCGATTACTAATTATCACTAATTTCCTGTATAGTCCAGATCCAAAAGTCAGTACAGGTGCAATCAGAATTTCTGTTTATTAGATAACTGATGGACAAATACAGGCAAGGGAGAGGAGAATTTCTGTCAGTCATCAGACACCTCCAAAATTCCTCCTCCCCCCGAGTATAATAGTCATGTTACATATATACATTTTTTGCTTCCGTGTATTGCTTCTGTATATGCATACAGTCCCCAAATCCATCCCTCTGTGAGGCCCCCTCTCCTCCCTCCTTCTGTTTCCTGTCATTGACCTTTCTGTCCCCTCTATATTCCTGTTTCAACATTCCCCAGGCCTCTGTCTTGCTTATACTCACCAACTGTCAAAAAACCGTCTACTGTCTTCAGGACTAACGGCTCAGCTTATACTTTTTTGCATGGTTTCCTGTGTACATGCTTGCATGACTATTTCTGGGCCTTCCAGCTCAGTAATATGCAGTGCAAAGATTTATTTTTTCTTATATGATTCCATGCTGGCCTGTTTTTTCCTTTGTCCACAATATAGTAGTTTGGTTGACATATTTTTATTAGAGCAGAATAAAAGCCATTGAGTGATTATGAACCAGGAACATATCCCTAAACCTTATAATCCCTACATTGGACACAGCTAACCTCAAATTATTAGGGTCAAAAGATATGAAGAGCTGAGTAGCCCTTCTGTGCCCCTGCGTACGGTCAAGGTAGACGGATAAGGCCCTCCTACAGTCCAGGGTATGCAGAACTGCCTCAGCCTGGCTTGCATGAGGCCTAGGGAAGAATGTTGGAAGAACCACCTCCTGGTTGAGGTGGAAAGAGGAGACAACCTTTGGGAGGAACTTTGGATGAGTCCTGAGGACTACCCTGTTCCTATAGAATCTGGTGTAAGGCCTGTCACAGACCAGTGCCTGAAGCTCACTCACTCGCCTAGCCGAGTTTAGGGCTACCAAGAAGAGTGTCTTCCAGGACAGGAAGCGTAGAGGACAAGTAGCCATCGGCTCAAAAGGTGGGCGAGTCAGCTGCTGCAAGACCACATTCAACTCCCACTCAGGAGCAGGAGGACGGATTGGAGGCTTTAGCAAGAGAAAGCCTCTGAGGAACCTGGACACCAAGGGGTGAACCGATAGAGAATGTCCTTCCACCAGTGAGTGGTCAGCTGCTAGAGCTGAGAGGTGGACCCGAACAGAATTGGACTTAAGGCCTTGATTTGATAAGTGCAGCAAGTTCTGAAGCACTACTGGTACAGTAGGTGACACCAGGCGGAAAACCTCTTCCATTTAAGAGCATAGGTTTTCCTAGTGGACTGTTTCCTAGAGGCTAGGACAACCTCCTCAACTTCCTGAGGTAGGCCCCAGGGAGCCAAAACTACCCTTGCAGCCTCCAGGCCATCAAATTGAGAGCTTTGAGATTGGGGTGCAGAAGGGAACCCTGATCCTGAGAGAGAAGGTCAGGTTGCAAGGCCAGAGGCAGTGGGGGATCCATGGCCAGCTGAAGCAGAAGCGGAAACCAAGGCTGTCTTGGCCACTTGGGAGCCACCAGCAGGACCGAGGCCTTGTCCTGAAGAATCTTGAACAGCGTTTGGGCCACCAAGGGTGTGGGAGGAAACGCATATAGTAGGCACTGAGACCAGGGAATCAGAAACGCATCTGCTGCTATGCGCAGAGGATGTGGTTGGCTGGAGCAGAACTTTGACAGCTGTTTGTTCAGAGGACTGGCAAACAGATCTATGGATGGGAGTCCCCATTTCAGGAAAATCTTCTGAACCACCAAAGGATGGAGCTGCCACTCGTGGGGCTGCAGAATCCTGCTCAACCTGTCTGCCAGGTAGTTGTCCTGTCCAGGTAGATACACTGCCTTGAGGAGCATGTTGTGCCTGAGAGCAAACAAGCAAAGGTCCTGTGCCTCTTGACAAAGGAGCCTGAACCCAGTTCCGCCCTGCTTGTTTACATAAAACATGGCTACTTGGTTGTCTGTTTGAACTAGGACAGACTGATGAGCTAGTGTTTGAGAGAAAGTCTTGAGGGCTAACCGAATAGCCCTGAGTTCCAGTAGATTGATCTGCTGTGTGGCCTCCCAAGGAGACCACAGGCCCTGGGTGCACTTGTCTAGACAATGAGCCCCCCAGCCTTGCAGGGAGGCGCCCGTGGTCAACACCACTGTGAAACCAGGAGTCTGAAAAGGCACCCCTTGCAGCAGATTGGATGGGTGCAGCCACCAGGTGAGGGAGTTCAGAAATTGTCTGGACACCCTTATCCTGTCTCTGAGGCTGCCTGTGGCTTGTGACCACTGATTCCGAAGGCACCACTGTGCAGGCCGCATATGGAGCCTGGCATTGGGTGTCACATGTACTGTCGAAGCCATGTGGCCAAGGAGCTTCAGGAAGAGTCTGGCGGAGACCAGTGACCTGCTGAGAAACTGGCTTGCCAAGCTGATCAATCTTTGGGCTCTGTCTTCTTGCAAGAATGCCTTTGCAAGCAGAGAGTCCAACCTTGCTCCTATGAACTCCAAGTTCTGGGAGGGGAGCAAAGTGGACTTTGCGAAGTTTATGACGAACCCCAAGCTTTGAAGAAGAGCAATAGTTTTGAGTTTGGCTTGTCTGGCCTCCTGGCAGGTCTGACCCCTGATGAGCCAGTCGTCCAGGTAGGGGAAGACAAAGATTCCCTGATTTCTCAGGTAGGCCGCCACCACTGCCAGGCATTTGGTAAAGACCCTGGGAGCGGAGGTGAGGCCAAAAGGCTCTGAGTCTGTACTGATAATGGTTTCCTCCCACAATGAACCTGAGGTACTTTCTGTGGTCTGGATGAATGAGGATGTGAGTGTACGCATCCTTTAGATCCAAGGAGCATAGCCAATCTCCCTGCTGGAGGTAGGGCAGAAGTGTCCCCAAGAGTAAGCATCTTGAACTTTTCCTTCTCCAGGAACTTGTTGAGGTTGCGGAGGTCCAGAATAGGTCGAAGACCATCGGTTCTTTTGGTTACCAGGAAATACCTGGAGTAGAACCCTCGACCGTGTAAGTGGGGAGGCACAGGCTCCACTGCCCCGTCCACCAACAGACCTTGTAGCTCCTGAAGGAGAAGATCTGTGTGCAGGGGAGGCTTTGGAGGCTCCCCTGGAAAGTATGGAGGAGGCAGTTGTTGGAAGTGTAGTGCATAGCCCTTGTGGACTATGCTTAACACCCAACTGTCTCTAGTGATGAGTGGCCACTGGTGGGCAAATAGAGCGAGGCGACCTCCTGTGCAGGGTTGGGAGAGCAGGGACGGAGAGGCTATGCCTAAGGAGTCAAAAACCCCCACCCTGCTGAGTGGGAGCAGGGGCTGGAGGCTTGGGGGTCCTCTGCCTACGGGGCCCATTATCCTGCCCCTTGGCTTGCTGACCCTGAGGGGCAGCTTGGACAGCCTGATATTGTGGGTACTGTTTTTAGGCAGTGCCCTTCCTCGGGTAAAAGGGCTTTTTACCCGAGCCCTTCTTTTTGTGAGAAGGGGCAGAAGATTTCCTAGAGAGCCTTGTCCTTGTGAAGTGCTTGGTCTTGAGCTGTGCGGCCTTCTCGGTCATGGGCTTGACAAACAGGTTCTCACCTCGGCAAGGGACATCGACCAACTTGTCCTGAACCCATGGCTCGAGGTCCGATGACTGCAGCCATGCCTGGCGTTGAGCCGCGATGCCGCAATACGGGCCGAAGCCTCGAAGCCATCGTAGGCAGCGCGGGACATAAGTTTTGAGCATTCCCGAATCCCCAAGGACAAGGATTTGAACCTCTGCAAGGGTTCCCCGGAGAGAACAGCAGAGAACACGGCCAGCTCCTTGGCCAGGTCTCGCAGGTACATGCCCATGTACAGCTGGTAAGACTGGACACGGCAAGCAAGCATCGAGCCCTGGAAGCACTTTCTACCAAAACCATCGAGGTTCCGGGCCTCCCTGCCAGGGGGCACCGCGGAGTGCATCTTCTGACTTTTCAGGCGATGCATGGCTGATTCCACAACCATGGAATGGTGTGGTAGCTACGCCTTCTGAAAGCTAGGGCTCTTCCGGAGTCGATAGATCGAATCGACCCGCTTGCTTAAGACCGGCTCCGAGGCCAGTGCCTCCCACATTCGGAAGAGGAGCCGCTCCAGCATCGGAGGAACCGGTACAGTAAAGGCCTCCTTTGGAGGGGAGTCATACTGCAGGGCCTCGAGCTCCTTGGCTCGAGGCTCCTCCTTGGGGTCCGCAGGGATAGCCAACGCGGTGGCCATATCCCGGACGAACTCCGAGAACCGGGTATCCTCCGGAGGGGATCTACTCCGGGGTTCAGACTGCGGTGAGTCCGATGGGACGCACCGAGTCTTGAAGGTGTCGGGGGACTCCTCGTCCTCCGTCTCCCATGCGGACTCGTCCGATGAGGAATCGGGGTCCGACCTCGCGGGGCCTGCAAGCACCCGCCCCGATGCCGAAGGCACCGGCATCGACGCCCTCTGTCCCGAACGGGAGGTCGAGGGAGACCGCGACCGAGTTCGACCTCGAGCCTTCATGGCTTCGAGTATCGGCTCGGTCTCCGGGGTCGACTTCGAGGTCGATGTCCCGGTGGTCAGGGCAGATGCGCCAGACAGGCTGGCCATCAGTGCCCGCTGCTGTTCCATGAAGGCAGACAGTCTGCTCTCCAAGGCTGTCAACCTGAGACCCAGCTCAGGAGCCTCAGCAGCTCCCGACTCGGGCCCTGGCGGCGCCGGGCCTGACGTCGGCTCTCTGGGAGGAGAGTCCACGAGGACTACAGGGCTTACGTGTCCAGCAGACTCTGGCTCCAGTCGAGGGACTTTGGAAGGCTTCTCCTGTTCCACGGGCTCGGGGCGACGGTCGGGGGTCTGACACCTAGCTCTCGAGGAGCCAGGGACCTCTTCCGACGACACCCTCGCGAGCCGCTTCTTCCTCTTCCGTTCCCGGTCGGGGGACCCCCTGTCCGAGGGAGCCACGACGGTGCTCGGGATCCGATTCCCGAGATGTCGAGGCCTCAGACGAGGTCCGTGCCTGGCCGGAGGCAGAGTCAGAAAAGAGCCTTTCCTTTTGATGCTGTCGACTACGCAGTGCCTTGGAAGACATCTTCCCACATGGTCCACACGTCTTAGGGTCGTAATCAGGACCGAGGCACCAGTCGTGTGTGCCGGTGAGAGACATCAACTTCTTACACCGATCACACTTTTTAAAACTGCTGGAGGCCATCGGGGAAAAAAAGAGTCCCCGCGAGGTCAAAGGACCGGCCTTCCAGGGAAAAAGAGAAAAAAGGGCGCGAACGCCAGCCACGAAGGGCAAAAACCGAAAAAAGAAGATCGGGCTCGATACCGATGTACCGAACCCGGCGGGAGGGGAACCGGCGTCGAACCAGGAAGAAAAAATAGCGAAAAATCGCAAGAAATCTAACAATTTTCCGGGATGACTAGGACTCACGTCCGGTGGGCTTCACGGAAAACAAGAGACTGAAGTAAGATGGCACCTTTAGGCGGGAAGGGAACCGCGCATGCGTGCCTGCATTCCCAAAGGCTTTCATGGAAAGCTGGGGAAATGCTCCGCAAGGGCTTCATCGACGTCGATGTCACCCATATGTGAGGACCGACTTCCTGCTTGGTTCTGGAGAATCTAAGTAACAAAACTGGTACATTTTTAATTCCAATACACAAAACAATAAGAAATGCTCTACTGTGGGATTTATGATCATGTAAAGAAAAGAAAGAGGGGACATGGACCTTTACGGAATGTAGCATGCTGATAGGTTAACAGATTTATCTAATGATCGGGGACCTGATTTAATATTGCTGCAAAAGAATATTTAAAAATCTCTACAGAATTTACATCTGATGCCTTTTCTCCTGTCCAACTCTTAACTTGTGGCTGGGCCCCAGGGTAACTGTTGGACACACCAGGGGAGCTGCATACTATGATGTTGTCTGGCCAAACTCTTGAAGGGTGGAAGGAACCACATGAAAAATAGAAAGTGTTCTTCTCCTCAAATGAAGCCACCAGAGAGGACATGATAAAATCACATCCCTACTGCATTTCATACTGGTTACACTATATACAGGTAGTTGTCAATCTGAAAAAATGATTTGATGATTTTTTTCTCTCTAATACAACACATTATTTTCATGACAAGCAGACAAGATTTACACCAATAAATAATGAACATAACGTGATTTTTGCTATACTACTGCTTCTGTTTAAAATCTCTCTTTCTTTAAAGCCCCCTTTAAGTCTCCTTCCTGTGTTGTGCCTTTGGATAGTCCAGAGTTCTGACACAGGGATGAACTTCACACATAGCAATGCAAATAGCAACTTCTATTGCGACATCCACTAAAATATGATGGAACTTAATTGTAAATGTACTGATCAGTTGCAGGGCCACCAAAGAGCTACTTCATCACAATGGAGTTGCTAGCAAAGTACTGTAAATGCCTGAAACAAGCACACAGCCTACCACAAATTTTGCCCCATTTACTAAGCTGCCTCCCATTCTGGAAATTTATCTAGAAAGGGGGCACACTCCCTCTGGCAAGTTGGGAAATAAAAAGAGGGCACATACCTTTCACAAATACTAAAATATCCTGTGGGGAAGCGATGTTGCCAGAAATTTTGATCATCCTCTGAATGAAATACCTTCTCTTTGTGCTTCTCTGAAACGATGTGCTGTTGCCATTGTCTCTCACTATTACAGTTCTTGCCGCATAACCAGCAGTGAAAGTCAACCTAGGTTGCAGGCAAATAAAGGCTCAGCTGATTAAACAAAACACAAAAGCTCTGGGAGGTTTTCAGATTTAATTTAAAAATAAACATATTTAAACACAGTGCTTGTGAAAAATTAACATTCTTCAAAACTGAAATGTTCCATTTATCTAGAACAGGGAAGCCAAAGTGGTGCAACTTGGTATGGAAGGATTAATCTTCATGAGTGCAAGCATAGTTGGGGTTACTTGCTTATTCAGTCTATAGCCCCCTGACTGAAAAGGTCCATTTGAATAATTAGATGATGTAATGTGAATAACTGATCACTGAAAAAAAGAAAGTCAGAGCTACCCGCATAGCTCTCACAATATACATCTGACAGAATGAGTTTCTATCACTACTAACCTATGCATGATTTGAATAGCAGAAAAGTACTATAAGGAAATTCCTATATTGTTTCTCCTAGTCATTCATGTTTACAAAGGTTTTAACTAAACACTATACATATGAACATACAAGTCTCTATTTTAATTTTTTTTTAATTATCTTTATTCAACACCAACTTATGTCTCTTGTTCATGTCAATGTAACAATGATGCAGGATTTTAAATTGTATTTTGTGATAATATGCATCTACTAGATATCCTCTTGGCTATGTGGAACCACTTCTGTACCTCTCTTGTCCAACATCCTACCCCAGTATTGCGTCAAGGTACGCAAAACCAACTTATTAGATTTTTGCTTCTGTCCTACTTTACTCCAGTGTGATACAGAATTAAGTTTCTTTGTTAAATTAATTCCATTGTGGATGAAGTATGAATGGATCTAACAGAGGCGTTCTTCGCATGGATACTTAACAATATATTAGACTAGTGTCCTGGGGAGACACAAAGCTGGTTAGGTTTTAAGGAGCATCACAATGAATATGCATGAGATATTGTACACACTGAATTTCTCATATGGATATTCATTGTGGTAATGCTGAAAACCTGACTTTCTAGATGTGCCTCTAAGAGAGGGTTACAAAACTCTGCATTAGAAAGATAGCATTATTGGTATTAGAGGTATTTAGTCTAAAATTTAAGCAAACTATTCTAGGACATTCAGAAGAGAACTGAACATGACAAATGACTTTATTCAGGCTAGAAATACGCTAGGATACAACTGCTTTTCAAAGCTGTGCTAGTATTTGCTTCCAAGTGCAAGTCTTACGACATTATTTATTTTATTTGAACGGATTTTTATACCGCTCCTTCCAGAGATCCAGGGCTGTTTACATTATAACAAAACTGAACTTTTACATAGAACAGTATAACTGAGTTAAAAATTCTAGGTAATTACATAGAAAGGTATTGTAAAAGTAAAACAATTAACTATTTACAACGAGCTATGTACAGTTGGATATTAGATTTATCTACGGAGCATTTCACTATGGTCACGTTACCCTGAGTATGCCTGATCTTGTTTGATCCTGGAAGGCAGGATCAGGCTTGGTTAATACTTGAATGAGAAACCACCTTGGAATACCAAATATTGCAGGCTTACTGTGCAGAAGAAAGATCTGACAATCTTCTTCCAGTTGCACCTTGCCAAGAGAAACAAGGAGATGGTCACATCATGGACAACTATTGACAGGGTCGCCAGGCGTCAACACCGATTCAAGAGCACTTAACCACAACTGAGCATGTCAAGCAAGTTCAGAAATGGGCTACTAGCATCTGTAACAGTCTGGCAGTCTTCCTGTAGGAAAGACTCAAACCTTTCATTCATAGCCATCCATCTGTAAATCACTTACAGTACACATATATAATAGGTGAACATCTACAAACATTAGGGTGAATATTAAATCTGTGGTACATACTGTGATTTCTGCATAATCTGTTGGCATATGGATTTGCTTATTTACTTGAGCGAATGCGTCTTCCCCTTTTTCTGTTTTTTGACTCTTCAACCACATATCATATAACTGTTCCATATCCTGAACTAAGAAACAGCAGCAGAAAACTACTGTAAGACTACGATAAGTGAAAATAATACAAAAGTATACATTTGTTAACTGTGTCCTACAAGGCTGAGTGAAAACGGTACAGACTACTCCCATTTTTGATGGCTAAGAAAAAAATAACATATCAAGTGCTAGATACAATACCAGGGTTAAAACATTCAAATGCAGGATAGGCAGGAAAAGCCTTGGAAACTCTAAATCAAAACGATGCCTAATTCAGTGTAAACGCCAGCTCCTCGATTAATAACTACTTGCTTTTCTTGTTGGTTTAAAAAGCAGGGTGTTGAAATACACCTAATGAAGTGTAGTGTTTCTACTAATGTAAGTTGTGCTACCCAGCAATTTTTCACAATAATGATTTTTTTGCTTCAATGAAATATATTGAAAGAAATCACAAGGTTAGTAAACAACACCTACCCTACATAACCACCAGTTGCCTTGATTCTAACGCCTAAGATGCACGTTATAGTCAAGCTACTTCATTCTGTTGTCAGACATTTAGCTTTCAGTTAATTCATGAATATACTTGTTTATCTTGTTATCTGTAGCAAAACCAGTTCTCCAGGAACAATCAGGAAATCAGTCCTCACATATGGGTGATGGCACAACATTTCCCCAGCTTTCACAGAAAGCCTTTGGGAATGCTACCAGGCATACGTGGTCCCCTTTCCGCCCAAGGGTGCCATCTTGCTCAGTCTCCTTTTTTCCGCGGAGCCCAAAGGACACAAGTCTTGTTTCCCCAGAAAAATCCTTTAAAAATTATCATCAAATGTTTTTTTTCCCCATTTACGTACCGGTTTCTCTTCCCGTCTCGAGCTGGCTCAATCCCCGACACCGTCCTCGACTCTTCCCTTTTTTTTGGACGAGGCTTGCCTCGACCGGCGTTGGCGCCCTTTTTCGCCCAGGGGTTGTTGACCCCGACCGGGTGTCTCCCACCATGTCCCCTAGTGGGTTCAAGGAGTGTGACTGCTGTGGTCAGACAATGTCTGTCACAGACACCCATGATTGCGCTACTTGCACTGCCTCGGCCTGGACCACAACAGTACCACCAGCAACCTGTGCCAGGCCATGACTCCGAGAACCAACAAAAAATGGTTGGAGTTGCAAGAGAACCTTTTCCCGTAGTCCGACTCAGCACCGGCTTCCCCGACGCTGAGCCCCAAGCTAAGCACATCCTGTGAGGCCCGGATGTCTTTGGCGTCCCGTGGCAGAGGCTCCTCCGTAAAGACGCTGGATCCTTCAAAGAAAAAGAAAAAATCCTCGAAGCCAGTCAAGGTTCCACAGGTGAAACCCAGTAAGGTCCTGCAGAGGGCCTTGGGCGACTCAGAGCAGTGCCTCCTTAAGATCTTTAAGAAGGCATCCTCGGCCAGCAGCAACCGTGCGAGGCTCCCTGAGGCTGTGGACCTTGTCAAGGACGCACTTGCAAGAGTGCCGGCGTAGGGACCGAGACCCTCAGTACCCACAAGGAAAGCTGCAGAGCCTCCTGGTATTAAGTCCAGAATGGCGGCCCTGGAGCAGAATATCTCTGCCATCCTAGCCTTGCAACAGGTGATGGATGTCAGGTTTGCCTGCATCATCTGCCCGAAAACTGGGCCCCCGACTGTGGGAGAGTCCCCGGGCGTCAAGCCAGGCCCCAAGCGCCACTGGCACTGATCAAGGTCCCGGTCCGATCTTCGAGTGTCCGGTCCTCCCCGGCCAGTTTCTGGGAGTCCGACCCACTGGGGGACCCCGGTTCCTTAGGGTCGGCCTCAAGGCACAAGAGCCCTGTGCCTTGAAATCCTCGACACCCTCAGGCTCCAACTAGGAGATGGACGTCGAGACCTTCCATGAGACCTCTCAACACTGAGATGTCCCCCTCCAGAACCCCAGCGCGCCACTCCCCACCTGAGAATGTGGCTTTCCACGACTTCATACGGAACATGACCCGGGCCCTCTCGGTCCCAACTAAGTCAGAGGAGGACCCACGCACCAAACTGGAGATCCTCCAGTATGAGTCCCCGCCAAAGGAGACTCTGATGGTGCCGGTGCAGCCCATCCTCGAGCGCCTGCTGCTGCGGGCTCCCCAGCCTCAGTGCTGGTGGTCAGTCGGCGCCTCAATGCCATCTACCACATCAACCAAAAAGGTCCCAAAAATAAGGAACGGTAAACAAATCACACTAGGAAGATCCTGTACCACAACTGCTGTGCCTGTATAGCGCTACGACAAAAAAGTATATTAATGACTAAGCGAACAAATTAAGACAGGGAGAAATCCTCAGGCACAGCAGTTGTGGTACAGGATCTACCGCATCAAGGCATTCCTAACAGAGGCTCTGCATTTCAAGCATAGGAAAGGGTGTGTGTCTATTAATTACTAGTTTTCTGCCTGAGGGCTCTTAAAAGGGTTTTTGATACATTTTTAAAACAAAGTTACATTCTTTTTGGTGTCTTAGTTCAAAAGGGGAAATATTTTCTTTTAGTAGTGTGGGTGTAAAACTCTGCTTTCAGTACCTTCTTAGTTCTTTGAAGCTGCTGACACCTCATCAGGAGTTAGTGGGCCTGATTAGCCTGTGAAAGAACCAAGAGCAGCTAAGGGTTGCATAAAGGCCTTCAGAGCCTTGCACTTTGAGGCATTCCTAATAGATGCTCTGCATTTCAAACAAAGGTAAGGGTGCGTGGCTATTAGTTACTAGTTTTCTTCCTGAGAGCTCTTAAAAGTGTTTTTGGTACATTTTTAAAACAAAGTTACATTCTTTTTTGGTGCCTTAGTTCAAAAGGGTAAATATTTTCTTTAAGTAGGTTTAAAACTCTGCTTTCAGTATCCTTCTCAGCTCTTTGAATCTGTTGACACCTCATCAGGTGTTAGTTCCTGCCCTATCCCCCCAACTCCCACCTACCCCATGTGAGCAGTCTTGCTTTATAGGGCACCTCCCCAACTAACTACACACAGGGACTTGGAATAGCACATTTAGAACACACTTAAAATAGGTTAATTGTTTATTTTCTCTGAAAGGACAGCTGGGAAACTGGCTGGTACTTTGGTGGGTCTCTCTCTCTCTCTTTTGCTTCAACAGGTACCTAAGCTCCACCAACTGAAGAATGGCTGGGAAAAATCATATCGCCAAAGCTGTTGAATGTTAGAGCTTCTGCCTCTTTCCAGACAGAGATCCCAATGCCAGTTGAAGGACCGGTACCATATGCAGGATGCCTGTATGCTGAAGCTCTCAGGAAACAAATGGAGGAGCTGAGAGAAGAGGTGGCGAGGCTGAGGAGCATTCAAGACAGTGAGAAGTACATTGATGAAATGCTTCTTGAAACATCCAAGCTCTCCAGCAGAGGAGAAGATGGGAGCCTACAGAAGGACAAAGGTTAGACACGAGTCACCAGGGCCTGCAATTTCGCCAATCCTGCTCCTTTAGCCCTTGGACTGAAGAACCATTATGCAGCCCTGGAAGTGGAAGAGGTGAATGTATCCCAGGAAAGGGAAGAACCAGAGCTCGAGCACCCCGAAGTTGCAGAATCAGTGACCACAAGGAAGCGAAGGGTAGTGGTGGTTGGTGACTCTCTTCTGAGGGGTACTGAGGCATCCATCTGCCAATCAGACGATGTTCAGAGAGGTATGCTGTCTGCCAGGTGCCAAAATCCGAGATGTTATGAAGAGTTTGCCAAGACTCATCAAGCCCACTGACTATTACCTGATATTGCTCATCCATGTCGGCACAAATGATACTGCCAGGTATACCTCTGAGCATATCAAAAGTGAATTTATGGCTCTGGGACAGAGGGTGAAGCAGATTGGTACGCAGGTGGTGTTCTCTTCAATGCTCCCCTGTTGAGGGTAAAGGCCAAGGAAGAGAAGCTCACATCCTTGAGATAAATTCATAGCTGCGTGTCATCGAGAGTGTTTTGATTTCCTGGACCATGGGATGCTGTTCCAAGGGTTGCAGAGCAGAGATGGCATCCATACGTCCAAGAAGGGTCAACATGTCTTCAGTAGCAGACTGGCTAACCTACTGAAGAAGGCTTTAAACTAGATTCATTGGGGATGGGTGAAGAAAGCTCTCAGGTAAGTGAAACATTAAATACCTTTATGAAAATAGGTAAAAGGGGCAACATATGGAAAGCAGTGTGTATAAATGCCCATAGCATGGGAAATAAGATCCCAGATATTGAAGCTTTAATGGGAGTGGCTGACTTGGATTTTGGTTCACAGAAAACCATGACTGGAATGTAACTATACCAGGCTATACTTTATTCAGAAAGGACATAGTAGGAAGATGGGGAGTAGGAGTGGCACTATATGTAAAAAATAATACTAAAGCTTTGGAATTACAGAGCTTAAAAAGGAGAGAGGAGGAACTGTGGGTTACTTCAGACCTCACAACCGCAAAGATCAAGACGGACTTCCATGATGAACACCCTCATCATCCCCCATATCAGAACCAAATCCAACCCACAAGCATGTAAAAGAACCTTCCAACTGAATGTGTCCTCCATATGGAACACTCTACCAGACCAGATAAGGAACATCATAGATCTCAAAACCTTCAGAAAACATCTAAAGACACACCTAGTCACAGAGCATTTCAACCCTATAACATAACCCCTCTGCAAAAGAACATAGCAAGATGATTATTACCTCCACTATACATAGTTATAATTGTATATAGTTATAATCTCAAGACCTATCGATTGCATGATGTATATAGTTAAGACATTGTTATAATGTACTTCAAGTTGTTCCCGATAAACTGCCCTCACCCAGTGAAAGGCGGTATATAAATACAACTAAATAAATAAATAACAAGGTAGCCACCACTTGTGCCTAGTAACCCTTGTTTACTAATCGGCGCCACTCTAGAGCAAAGTCGTAAATGAGTAGGGAGCAGGGTCTTCCATGATGATTGGTCCCTATCTCAGAAGACCTCTGCTTGATCCAAATGGAAGAGGCACTGTCACCAACAGGCGAACATGGCCAGTCTGGGGGCCACTAGAACTATTTGGCTGCAGTGCGACTCTGTCTAATAAAGGACATGACCTGTCATTGGCCAAGGGGGAAAGATGTATAGTAGTTGCAACAATGACCAAGGTGGGACTAGAGCATCGATGCCCTGAGACTTTGGTTCCTTCCAACTACTAAGAAAGGCAGACATCTGGGAACTGGATGAGGTGGCCATTAGGACCAGAGCCGGAAGTCCTCAACGGAATACAATGCATGCAAACACCCACGGAGCCAGTTCCTACTCGCTGAGATCCAGAAAATGACTGAGGAATTCTGCCTGAATGTTCTCCACTCCTATGATGTGCTGTGCCGAAAGAATCCAGAGATTGTGCTCCACCCATGGGAACCAGCAGAGCTATCTCCAGGGCTACTCCCAGACATTTGGTCCCACCCTGCCAATTGAGATAAGCTACTGTTGTGGCAATGTCGGAGAGTACCCGAACTGCCTGATTTCAGAGGTTAAAAGTGGCGCAGCACCAGACAAACTGCACGTGCCTCAAGACAATTGATGGTCCAAGTGGCTTCGCACCTGGACCAGGTTCCTTGCATTGTCTGCTGTAGCCAATGCACACCCCAGCCCGTTAAGCTGGTGTTAGTCATCAAAAGTACCCAGTGGGGATTTCCAATGGACTCCCCCGAAACAAGTTGTGGGGTCATAGCCACCAGCTGAGACTGCAACACGTCCGCGGGTAACAGGAGATGGACCTGGTAGTCCCGAGAGCATGGTGACTAGCAAGACAATAGGGAGCATTGAAGTGGATGCAGGTGAGCTCGAGCCCAAGGGACAACGTCCAATGTGACTGCCATTGAGCCGAAGAGTTGCAGGTAATCCCTTGCCTTGGGAGCTGACAAACAGCGAAAGGCGAGCAAAACCTTTTGTCCTGGGTGAGAAAGACATGCCCTATCCTTATGTTGAACTGAAACCCAAGGAACTCGAGAGACTGTGTTGGTCATAAACAGCTCTTGGCACGATTGATCACCCAACTGAGGCACTCCAGAAAGCTGATGACGGCACAAGATTACTGAGACTGCTTCCTCATGAGATTTTGCTCTTATCAGTCAGTCGTAGAGCTAAGGGTATACGCTGATGTCTTGGTGGCATAGGGCTGCGTCCATAACTACATTACCTTGGAAAAAAAGTCAAAGGAGCTGTGGAACTGATAGTGCTGTTCAAGGACTGTGAAGCGCAGGTATCACTGAAGTTCCTCGCAAATCAGAATGTGAAACTAGGCCTTCACAAGGTCTAGAGATGCTAGCAACTTGCCTGGTCGAACCGCTTGAATGACGGACCTCAGTGTCTCCATCCAGTATTGTGGTACTCAAAGTGGTTGACTGCTTTGAGGTCCAAAATAGGCTGGTAGGAGCTGTCCTTTTGGGAACCACAAAATAGATGTAATAGTGCCCAGAACCTATTTCTGCCAGGGGAACCGGACAGACTACTTGAAGCTGAAGGAGGTCCTGGAGCATGCTTTGCACTGCAGCCTTCTTTGCAGTCAAGAACATAAGAACATAAGATATGCCATACTGGGTCAGACCAAGGTCCATCAAGCCCAGTATTCTGTTTCCAACAGTGGCCAATCTAGGTCATACGTACCTAGCAGTTTCCCCAAGGGACACAGGTTCCACAATGCTTGTATTGGTTCAAGCATTGATATCCTGGGTCCCTTCTTAATAATGGTTTATGGACCTTTCCTCCAGGAACTTGTCCAAACCTTTTTTAAACCCAGCTACACTAACAGCCTTTACTACATCCTCCGGTAACAAATTCCAGAGTTTGATTACACGTTGAGTGAAAAAATATTTTCTTTTATTAGTCTTAAATAGTTTACCCTGTAGCTTCATTGCATGTCCCCTAGTCTTTCTATATTCTGATAAGGTAAACAATCGATCTACGTTTACCCGTTCCACTCCGTTCATTAATTTATAGACTTCTATCATATCTCCCCTCAGCCGTCTCTTTTCCAGGTTAAAGAGCCCCAACCTTTTTAGCCTTTCTTCATAGGAGTAGACTTCCATCCCCTTTACCATTTTGGTGGCTCTTCTCTGAACCTTTTCTAAAATCGCTATATCCTTTTTAAGATACAGCAACCAGAATTGCACACAATATTCAAGGTGCGGTCTCACCATGGAACGATATAGAGGCATTATAATATCTTTTGTTTTATTTTCCATTCCTTTCCTTATCATACCAAGCTGCATGGGGATAGGAGAAAGACACCCTGAACCTGTTTGGCCCAATTGAGGGCATAACAGTCTGAAACTACTTTGAGAACACACCTGTCTGAGGTTATCTGGGTCCATTCTCAGGAAAAAGGCGGAATCATCCACCAACCTACGGCACCCTGGAACAGAACCCTGAGCCCATTAGTGGGAGGACCTCCAGGTCCCACAAATTTGTTAGAGGAGGAGTAATAGTCCTGTGAGCGATGGACACCTTGAAAGGACTGTGACCTGGAACCTGATTTGTTCGAGGTAGAATTAGACTTCCCAGGACAGTAACACCAAGAGTCTCTAAAATGTGGCCTGGAAGGAACTGATAAGGATGGAGCAAAGAAACACCAAGAGTCAGATTTGGAATTATCCTCTGGAAAACGATTGGGTTTTACTTCCTGCAGATCTTTCACCAGCTTATCCAGATCGTCCCTGAAGAGAAGCCTGCCTTTGAAGGGGAGGCTGGCGAGCCGAGACTTGGAAGCTGCATCAGCATTCCAATGGTGCAGCCACCACCAGCATCTGGCAGCAGCAACAAAGCAAACCACCAAGCAAACAGGTCACAGAAGACATCTTCCACAAAGGCGGTGACCAATTCCAGGCACAACAGATTAGAGTCTTTGGGAAACTGCTGAAGCCAATGCAGGAGGGCATGTGTCACCAATCCGTCACAAACTGCGGCATGTAGTGCCAGAAAGGAGGAAGAAAAAGCTGTCTTTAGGAGACCCTCTACCTTGCGGTCATTCTGATCCTGTAAAGCAGCTCCACCCTCAACGAGGATGGCTGTATGCTTCATGACTGTGGCCACGAGAATACAGACCTTGGGAAAACACAACCACTTAACCAGATCCTCTGGATACCAAGGATAGGTGCAGCCAAGGCACCATGCCGAGCACAGAGACCCATCTAGAGCATCCCACTCAGCTCAGAAGAAAATGGAAAGGCCCTCGTTGGTTTTCTAGTACCCACAATAATGGGATTTGCTTGAGGCTTAGATGGATCTGGAGTCTGTTGAACCTGTGGATCTGAAAGGTAAATGGCTTCTGAAATTTGAGTGATTAAAGCTGGAAGTTCCTCTCTATGGAATAACCATACATCTTGGCCCTCATCATGGACATCAGGATCCTCATCTGGGGCAGAGAGCTCTCCATCTTCTCAGTCCAATCCAGAGCTGAAAGACTGGTTCTCTGAAAGGCATTCTTTGTCCTCTTTGACAGGGTGCCAAACCCCTGAAGGGGCAGAGGTATCTTTGGCCAAAACCTGGTTAAAGCATTTCCTAGATGGAGGAGCTGCAGCAGCAGTTGAAGGAGTTGAAAAGGAGCTGAAGAAGAGCCCGAGTGCCAGAGTTCCCAAGCCTGGCGAAACAGACTCATGAACTGGACATCTGAGTTATCAGGCTGAGACTGTTGATGCTGAGAATGCTGTTGAGGAGGCTGATGCACAGGAGGCAGCACTGGAGGGAGAGCTTCCCCAGAATGTCCCACAGCTTCCAAAGTGAGTCCCAGTGGAATAGGCAAAGAGAAAGCATGGCCTCCAGGCTCCAGCCCCAAAGCAGAGGAAGGACACCCTGATCCACTGCACAGGCTGAACAGAGGTTGTCTTGCAAAAAAACAGCATTTCCTTCCACAACTGTAGGGAGGAAAGCATTCTTAACGGCAGAAAAAAAAAGATTAAATGAAGTGAAAAAAAAAGTCACCGAGAGAAATGGGCCAAAAGGAAGTTCTCTGGACTAAAAAGATGCTCCGGCACTGAAAATGGTGGCCACGCTGAAAGGAAAAGGTGGGAAGCTGAATGGGAGAAGGCTAATGCAAATCAAGGGTAGCTGCACTGACGAGAATGGTGTCCCGGTAGTCAGAAGGCACTGTGGTTTTAAAAATGACTGACCCCAACAAAAACACTGCAACTGAAAACCCTGAAACGAATGCTGCAGAAAAGGAACTATTACCTTATGGTGTTTCCTTTTGGCACTGAAATTAAAGGGCAGCAGCTCCAGAGAGTGCGGGGAACAGAGGTACTTGACAGCCTGAGGGAGACACGTTGGCGAGGAAGAGAGCCCGGTGAACCCCTCACCCCATGAAACTGCTCAAGAAGTACAGAGGGAGAAAAAAGGATCAACTCACTGCCGATGTTCAGTCCCAATAATGTGTAACAGGTGCTGAAACTGCCTTGTAATACTTGAGTGAAGGCTGAGATAATATATTGTTTTTTAATAAACAAGAAAACAAAAAAGAGGGGCTAGTATACCTCTAAGAAAAGCTATCTTGGAGTCCAGGCAAGAAGCTTGGAAGGCTACACTACTGCTCCTGAGTAGGAGCCTTTCCCTTCAGAGGTGGGTTGGATTTGGTTCTGATGTGGGGGTTGACCAAGAGCACCTCTGGCAAATAAGGGGAAAATTGCAAAATAGCAGACCACCACCACTATGTGCCCTTGTAAAACCCCAGAAAGCATAGTTACTCACCTGTAACAGGTGATCTCCGGGAACAGCAGAAATTTAGTCTTCACATATGGGCATCGTCTGTACCGACAGAGCCTGTGCGGGAACGCTCCCCAGCGTCAAATTAGAAAGCTTTTGGGAGCATCCCACAGCGCCTGTATGCTGCCTTCCCGCCTTTCCCAACTGCCTCTCTCCAGTTGAGTTTTAAAGCTGAGACAAAGAGAGAGAGAGGGGGAAAGAAAAGAAAAGAGATACAACTCCTAGGGGAGGTGGGTGGGTTGTAAAGACTAAATTCCTGCTGTTCCCGGAGATCACCTGTTACAGGTGAGTAACTATGCTATCTCCAGGAACAAGCAGGAATGTAGTCTTCACATATGGGGACTCCCTAGCTACAGATGCCAGGAAGAGACCCCAGAAGTTGTGTGCCCCTGTGAAAAGGCTCCACTTCCCCCCATGGATCTCTGGCATCCTACCGGGAATGGTGGGTAGGAGTTGATTAAGTATGGAACAGGTGTTGTAGAACAGCCTGACCAAACAAGGCATCCCGGCAGGAGTCCTTGTCTAAGCAGTAATGGGCTGTGAAGGTATGAACCGAGGCCCAAGTAGCTGCTCGACATATGTCGTCAATAGACACAGAGTGTAGATGAGCCATTGAGGCTGCCATGGCTCTCACATTGTGAGCTGTGACATGGCCTTCCAGAGAAAGGTTCTTACTCTGATAGGCAAAAGAAATACACTGTGCAATCCAGTTGGACAATGTTCTCTTGGAGACTGGAAGTCCCAAATGAGAAGGATCGAAAGCAACAAAGAGTTGGGAGGACTTTCTATGTTGCTGTGTCCTCTGTAAGTAAAAGGCAAGTGCTCTTTTACAGTCCAAAGTATGAAGATTCCTTTCTGCATTTGAAGCATGAGGCCTTGGAAAAAATACAGGCAGGTAAACTGCTTGGTTTAAATGAAAAAGTGAGACCACCTTTGGCATAAAGTGTGGATGAGTCCTAAGGACTACCTTATTATGATGGAACCTCGTATAAGGAGGATCAGCCACTAATGCTTGCAGTTCACTGATGCGACGTGCTGATGTGATTGCAATGAGAAAGACCACCTTCCAGGAAAGGAATTTCAAGTTGGTAGTAGCTAGAGGTTCAAAAGGCGGCTTTATGAGCTGTCCAAGAACCAGATTTAGGTCTCATGCTACCAGTGGTGGCCTAAAGGGAGGCTTAGTAAGAAGGAGGCCCCTCATAAATCTCGCTGAGACGATGAGAGGAAATAGGTTGTCCATTTAAAGGCTTGAAAGAAGCTGAAATAGTACTTAAATGGACTCGTACTGAGTTAGTCTTAAGCCCTGCATTAGATAAATGAAGGAGATACTCCAATAATGATTCCAGAGGTATCGCCAGGGGGTCACGACCCTTCTGCGAACACCATATGGAAAACCTTTTCCACTTGAAAGCATAAGAGCGTCTTGTGGAAGGCTTTCTAGAAGCATAAAGGATATCCTTCACTTGTTGAGACAGGTTAAGACCATGAAGGTCTAGGCCCTCAGCAACCAGACCCCGAGATGCAGAGATCAGGATGCCACAACATCCCGTCTTCCTGAGACAGGAGATCTGGAGCAGATCCTAACTCCAGAGATGGAGCTTGAGAGAGATGTAGGAGCAGAGGGTACCACACCTGCCGTGGCCAATGTGGAGCTATGAGAATCATATGGCCTCTGTCTCTCTGAAGCTTGAATAGGGTTTTGGGAATTAGGGGAATGGGTGGAAAAGCATATAGGAAGTCCTGACCCCAATGGAGGAGGAAAGCATCCCTGGCCTGAGAACCCTGAGCCAGAATTCTGGAACAGAATCGGGGAAGTTTGGCATTCAACGGACTTGCAAAGAGGTCTATGTCCAGAGTTCCCCATATTTGAAAAATCTCTGCTACCTGGTCTACACGAAGAGACCACTCGTGCAGAAGGAGAACTCGACTGAGTCTGTCTGCCCAGGAGTTTTGAATGCCTAGCAGATACACCGCAAGATGATGAATCTGATGCTCTCTGGCGAGGGTACAAAGTCGCAAAGCTTCGTTGCAAAGCGACAGAGAGCCTGTTCCACCCTGCTTGTTCAGATACAACATAGCTCCTTTATTGTCCGTCTGAATTAGGACTATCTTGTAGCTCAGCTGGGTGCGGAACACTCGAAGAGCAAGGAAGATTGCTCTGAGCTCCAACAGATTGATGTGTAGATGGGTCTCCTGTGGAGTCCAGGTGCCTTGGGTAGAGAGATCTTGCAGGTGAGCTCCCCAACCCACCTGTGAGGCATCTGTTGTTAGAGTGACCTGGAGTGGGGGCTGTTGGAAAGGGGACCCCACCAACAGGTTTTGGGTTGACTGCCACTATTGTAGGGACAAAATAAGGCGACTTGAGTTTGCTATTTTGTCTGATAGGCAGCCTGATGCTTGAGTTCACTGAGCGGACAGAGTCCATTGGGCTGCTCTCATATGGAAGCGAGCATAGGGGAACACATGCACGGTAGATGCCATATGGTCTAGCAATTGTAACATTTCCCGAGCAGTGAGATGAGTTTTTAACATTGCTTGGGAAGCTAACTGCACAATGCGAAGGCAGCGGGGCTGTGGAAGATAGGCCCTTGCTTTTCTGGTATAGCACAGTTACTTACCTGTAACAGGTGATCTCTGGGAACAGCAGGAATAAGTCTTCACATATGGGTATCGTCGGTACCAAAGGAGCCTGTGCAGGAAAGCTCCCCAGCGTCCAGTAAGAAAGCTTTTGGGAGCATCCCACAGCGCCTGCGCGCTGCCTTCCCGCCTTTCCCAACCGCCTCTCTCCAGTTCGAGTTTTAAAGCTGAGACAAAGAGAGAGAGAGGAAAGGAAAGATAGAGAGATACAACTCCAAGGGGAGGTGGGTGGGTTGTGAAGACTTATTCCTGCTGTTCCCAGAGATCACCTGTTACAGGTAAGTAACTGTGCTATCTCCAGGAACAAGCAGGAATGAGTCTTCACATATGGGGAATCCCTAGCTGCAGATGCCAGGGAGAGACCCCATGGTTGTGTGCCCTTGCAGAGGGCTCCACTTCCTCCCCATGGATCTCTGGCATCCAACCAGGGTAGGTGGGTAGGAGTTGATTAGGAATGGAACAGGTGTTTGAGGACAGCCTGACTAAACGAGGCATCCCGGCGGGAGTCCTTGTCCAAACAGTAATGGGCTGTGAAGGTGTGAACAGAGGCCCAGGTGGCCGCTCGACAGATCTGGTCGATGGACACCGAGTTTAGATGAGCCATTGAGGCTGCCATGGCTCTCACATTGTGAGCTGTGACATGGCCCTCCAGAGAAATGTTCTTACTCTGGTAGGCGAAAGAAATACACTGAACAATCCAGCTGGACAGTGTTCTCTTAGAGACTGGAAGTCCTAAATGAGAAGGATCAAAAGCAACAAAGAGTTGAGAAGACTTTCTATGTTGCTGTGTTCTTTGTAAGTAGAAAGCGAGAGCTCTCTTACAAGCCAAGGTATGAAGATTCCTTTCGGCATTTGATGCATGAGGTCCTGGAAAAAAGACAGGTAAATATACCTCCTGGTTCATATGAAAAGGAGAGACCACTTTAGGCATAAAGTGTGTATTGGTCCTGAGGACTACCTTATCATGATGGAACCTTGTATAAGGTGGATTAGCCACCAAAGCTTGCGGCGTGCTGAGGTGACTGCAATGAGAAAAACAACTTTCCAAGAAAGAAATTTCAAGGAGGTGGTGGCTAAAGGTTCAAAGGGTGGCTTCATAAGCTGGCCAAGAACCAGGTTTAAGTCCCATGCCACTGGAGGTGGTCTAATGGGAGGTTTAGTAAAAAGAAGGCCTCTCATGAATCTTGCTATAAGAGGGTGAGAGGAGATAGGTTGTCCATTGAGAGGCTTGAGGGATGCTGCAATAGCACTCAAATGGACTCTTACTGAATTCGTTTTCAGGCCTACATGGGATAGATGCAGGAGATACTCTAGTAGAGAATTCAGAGGTATTGCAAGAGGGTTTAGACCCTTCTCTGAACACCAAATGGTGAATCTTTTCCATTTGAAAGCATAGGAACGTCGAGTAGAAGTCTTCCTAGAGGCATGAATAACATCTCTGACTTGTTGAGAGAGATGAAAATCTTGAAGGTCTAGGCCCTCAGCAACCAAGCCCTGAGATGGAGCGACTGGGGGTTTGGGTGCCACAATGTTCCGTCTTCCTGGGACAGAAGGTCTGGTGCATAGCCTAAGTCCAGGGAAGGAGCTTGAGAGAGATGCAGAAGTAGAGGGTACCACACTTGGCGTGGCCAATGTGGTGCTATGAGGATCATGGTCCCTCGATCTCTCTGAAGCTTGAATAGTGTTTTGGGAATTAGGGGAATTGGTGGAAAGGCATAAAGGAAGTCTTGATACCAATGAAGGAGGAAGGCATCCTTGGCCTGGACTCCCTGACACGGAATTCTGGAACAGAACCGGGGAAGTCCGTGGAATGCCAAACTTGTAAAGAGGTCTATGTCCGGGGTTCCCCAAATTCGAAAAATCCTGGCTACCTGGTCCATGTGGAGGGACCACTCGTGTGGGAGCAGAAATCGACTGAGTCTGTCCGCCCAAGAGTTTTGAATACCTGGAAGATATACTGCCAGAAGATGTATGTGATGCTCTCTGGCCAAGGCCCACAGTCGCAAAGCTTTGTTGCAAAGCGACAGAGAGCCAGTCCCTCCCTGCTTGTTTACATAGAACATGGCTACTTGATTGTCCGTATGGATAAGGACTGTCCTGTAGCTGAGCAGGGAATGGAACACTCTGAGAGCTAAGAATATTGCTCTGAGTTCCAAGAGATTGATATGCAGAGAAGTCTCCTGTGGAGACCAGATGCCCTGGGTGGAGAGATCTTGCAGATGAGCTCCCCAACCCTTTGGAGAAGCATCTGTTATGAGAGTTGCTTGGGGTAACGGTCGCTGAAAAGGGGACCCCAGCAACAGGTTCTGAGAGGACTTCCACCACTGGAGAGACCAAAATAGACGACTGGAGTTTGCTATATTGTCTGACAGGCAACCTGATGTCTGAGTCCATTGGGTGGACAAAGTCCATTATGCTGCCCTCATGTGAAGGCGAGCATATGGAACCACATGCACGGAGGATGCCATGTGGCCTAATAGTTGTAACATCTCTCGAGCAGTTAATTGGGACTTTAACTGAATCTGGGAGGCTAACTGCATCAGACGTAGGCAACGGGCCTGAGGAAGATAGGCCCTTGCAGTTGTGGTATCCAGCAAGTCCCCTATGAACTCCAGAGACTGAGTAGGGGTGAGATTGGATTTTGGGATGTTTATTACTAGTCCCAAATACTGAAGGATACGCATTGTGCAGGTCAGACAAGCCTGGGCCTCTGTCTGGGATGAGGCTCGAATGAGCCAGTCGTCCAGATATGGGAATACGAATATTCCTAGAGTGCGGAGAAATGCAGCTACTACTGCCATGCATTTCGTGAACACCCTTGGTGCAGAGGCCAGACCGAAAGGAAGCACCCTGTATTGGTAGTGCTTTCCTTGAAAAAGGAACCAAAGGAACCTTCTGTGTGTGGTATGGATGAGATCTAGAGAACAAAGCCAATCCTGACTCTGAAGGTATGGAAGCAGAGCCCCTAGAGAAATCATTTTGAATTTCTCCTTGAATAGAAACTTGTTCAATTCTCTGAGATCTAATATGGGTTTGTAGCCCCCTGTTTTCTTTGGGATAAGAAAAAAAAAGGGGAGTAGAACCCTGAGCCCTGTTGAAGAAGAGGTACTTCTTCTATTGCCCCTTGGGCAAGAAGGGTAGCAATCTCCTGACCTAGAAGGTTGCGTAGAGATGTTGGAGAATTGAAATGTTTCACCATGGTGTGAGGAGGAAGGTTTAAAAAGTGAAGCTTGTACCCTTCCTTTATGATGGAGAGGGTCCATTGCTCTGCTGTGATTTGCTCCCATCTGGGAGCAAAGTAAATCAACCTTTCTGGAATGGTGAGGGGCTCTGGGTTTCCCAGAGCTAGAAAGGCTAAGTTCTCTAGTTGCAAGTCAAAGGCCTTGAGGAGGCTGAGGCTGCTGGGCTGTGGTAGGCTTGGCAGGCTTTGACTTGGCCTGTTTAGGTGGTTGCTGACGCTTTGCAGCAAAACAACCTGCAGAAGATGCCTGCTCATGAGCAGGATAATATCTTCCCTTTTTAGAAAAAGATGTCTTTTTGAACAATCTTTTCTTAACAGGGGCAGAGGTAGACTTTGAAAGTTGATCCAAAGCAGAGTTCTCAGCATCCATCTGAGTGGCCTTTGCTTGCCAATCCCTGCCAAACAGGTTTTCACCTGTACAAGGAAGGTTTCCCAACTCATCTTGGACCCAGAGTTCCAAATCAGAGGCTTGTAACCAAGCAATTCTGTGTGCACCTATGGGAATAGCCGTGGCTCTGCTTACACACTCAAAAGAGTCAAAGGCTGCACGGTTGGAGAATTTGGAAACATCTTGGGCATGTTTGAGCCAAGTGAGAAATTCCTGCCTTTTATCTTCTGAAATAAAAGGAGCTAAAGTCTGCAGATGATCTGTGACTTCTTTTAGAAACATCCCCATATAGAGACTATAGGAGTTGATTCTGGCAGCAAGCATATTGGCCTGGAAAATCCTTCGGCCAAAAGCATCTAGAGTCCTACATTCACGTCCCGGAGGGTTAGATGAGTGTCTCTTTGCACTCTTTATTTTCTTCATAGCAGACTCAACCACAATAGAGTGGTGAGGAAGCTGAGTCTTATGAAAACCAGGACAGGGAGGGACACGGTACATGGTGTCTAACCTGCGAGAATGAGGAGAGGTGGTGAGAGGAGTCTCCCACATGCCCAACATGAGATCATAGAGAATCTCATGAATAGGTAGGGTAGCTGCTTCCTTAGGAGCCTTAGGATATTGCAAAATACCTAATTGCTTGGCTCTAGGCTCTGACTCAGAGGCCACTGTAATGGAGAGGCCTCTAGCCACTTCCCTAATGAAGTCTTGAAAAGACAAATCCTCTGGAGGAGACATTCTTCGTTTTGGAGAATCAGACTCCTGAGGAAGAAGCACCGGTGCATCGACAGAAGCCTCCGACTCGTCAGAGTCTTCGGATGCTCCTGTAAAGCCCGATACGCATACCGAGTGGGATCGACATCAGGAGTAAGCAGTACCGGTTTGGTACTGATGGGCATCGTAGGACAGGGTACCGTTGCAGCCGACACCGAAGCCGATGTCGATGCAATCGGTACCGGCACCGGGAACGGTGCCGATGCCGGAGTCTGTACCGGCAACGGAGATTGTTGCGGTACCGAAGGTGTCGAAGCCTGCATAAATGCCGTAAGGGTGCGCTGTATGGACAGAATTTTCTGATCCATCGACGTCACCAGAGTCTGGATGTCGGTACCAGTGGAAGCCACCGGTACCCCAGAAGACGGCAACAGGTGATCGATCAAGGCCGCGCCATCGATGTCAACCTGTCACCCCATAGGTAATGCTTTGGAAGCCGGAACTTCCCGCCGGGGTAATTTTGCCAGAGCGGAATCCTCGAGGGCAAGCCCGGAGGCATCTCGATGCTTAGAGGGAGATTTGCCCTTCGAGGACCGGCTAGATTTATGTTTGGTTACCTGAGATCCATGGGAGGAAGAAGCAGCCCTGGAAGATATCGATGCCACCGAGGCTGCATCAGAGGGAAACGGGGTACTGAGCTTGGCTGCTCGGTTCTGCCGACCTCTTTTAGACATCATGGTGCAGGACACACAATCCGTGATGGAATGGTCAGGACCCAAACAATTTAGACACCAATCATGGGTGTCGGTGACAGAAATAGTACCGCCACATTTTGTGCACTTTTTAAACCCGGAAGCGGGCTTCTCCATGAGGAGAAAATATTTAGGCCTAAGGCCCAAACTGAAAATGCACAGTTGAAGAAATAAAAGGGGTTTTTTTTGTTTGTTTGTTTTTTGAAAAAAGAAAGAAAAGAAAAGACTGGCGGTACCGGTCTGACGTCGAAGGCAGACGCGACACAGAAAAATAACGAAAAAAATAAAGAACTTCTTCTGCGGTGACAGGAACACGACCTGCTGGCTCCGCGGAAAAGAAGAACTGGAGAGAGGCGGTTGGGAAAGGCGGGAAGGCAGCGCGCAGGCGCTGTGGGATGCTCCCTAAAGCTTTCTTACTGGACGCTGGGGAGCGTTCCCGCGTAGGCTCCGTCAGTACCGACGATACCCATATGTGAAGACTCATTCCTGCTTGTTCCTGGAGATCCAGCATAGCTCCTATAAACTCTAGAGATTGAGTGGGAGTAAGGTTAGATTTTGGGATGTTTATGACCAGGCCCAAATACTGAAGTATACGCATTGTGCAAGATAGGGAGATTCTGGCCTCTGACTCTGATGGGGCTCGAATGAGCCAGTCGTCTAAGTAGGCGAAGACGAATATTCCTAGAGTGTGAAGAAATGCTGCCACTACAGCTATGCATTTCATAAACACCCTTGGTGCTGAGGCCAGGCCAAAAGGAAGAACCCTGTACTGGTAGTGGTTCCCCTGAAATAGAAACCGAAGGAATCTTCGGTGAGTTGGATGGATGAGAACATGGGTGTACGCATCCTTGAGATCTAGAGGACAAAGCCAATCTGAAGGTATGGTAGAAGAGTTCCTAGACAAATCATCTTGAACTTCTCCTTGTACAGGAATTTGTTCAATTCTTCGAGGTCTAAAATGGATCTGTGTCCCCCTGTTTTCTTTGGAATAAGGAAATAGGGGGAGTAAAACCCTGTACCCTGTTGGGAAATGGGTATGTCTTCTATTGCCCCGTGGACAAGAAGTAAATTGACCTCCTGACCCAACTTATTTTCGAGTAAAGTCTGAGAATTGAACCGTTTTACAACTGTAGGAGGGGGCATGTTGAGGAAATGAAGCTTGTACCCCTTTTTACAATGGAGAGAGTCCATTCTTCTGCTGTTATCTGCTCCCATCTGGGGGCAAAATGACACAACCTTCCTGGAATGGTGGAGGGTTCTGGCCCTTTGAGAGGCAGGAAGGCCAAGTTCTCTAGATGGGAGTCAAAGCCCCTGTGGAGGCTGAGTCTGCTGGGCCGGTTGAGGCTTAGCAGACTTTGCTTTTCTTTGTTTTGGTGGCTGCTGTCCCTTTCGGGCAGACTGACCTGTAGAATGCTCCTGCTGGGTATAGGAGGGGTAAAACCTCTTCTTTTTAGAGAAGAATGGTTTCTTGTAGGATTTTCTCCTTGCAGGATCAGCTGTAGCCTTGGATAGTCTATCCGAAGTGGTGTTATCAGCATCCAGCTCATTAGCTTTCTCTTGCCAAAGATTTTCGCCTGTGTAAGGGATATTCCCCAGTTTGTCCTGTACCCAGAGTTCTAAGTCAGATACCTGGAGCCAGGCAATCCTACGAGCACCTATGGCAATGGCAGAGGTTCTGCTTATGCACTCAAAACAGTCAAAAGCTGCACAATTAACAAACTTGGAAACATCTTGGGCATGTTTGACAAGTGTAAGATAATCTTGCCTCTTATCATCAGGAAGGAGAGGGCTCATAAGCTCTAGATCTCCTGTAACCTCCTTAAGGAACATTCCCATATATAAAATATAGGAACTAATCCTGGCAGAAAGCATAGAGGCCTGGAAGGTTCGACGTCCAAAGGCATAAAGAGTCCTACATTCATATCCTGGTGGATTAGATGCATGTCTTTTTGCACTCTTGATCCTTCTCATAGCTGATTCCACTACAATGGAGTGGTGTGGTAACTGGGTTTTTTGAAATCAAGGACAAGGAGGTACTCGATACATGGTATCAAGCCTACGAGAATGAGGAGAGGTGGTAAGAGGTGTTTCCCACATTCTTAGCATGAGATCATGCAAGATCTCATGAATAGGCAAAGTAGCTGCCTCTTGGGAGCTTTAGGATATTGTAAAATCTCCAATTCCTTTGCTATGGGCTCTGTTTCAGGAGCCACTGTGATGGAAAGACATCTAGCCACCTCCCGAATGAAATCCTGAAAGGATATATCCTCTGGAGGAGACATCCTACGTTTAGGAGAGGAAGGCTCCTCAGAGAGAAGTACTCCGGTACTGACAGAGCTATCAGAATCCTCAGACTCATCGGAGGATTCAAAATATCTCCTGTCTGGGTGCCCTTGCAAAGCACGATACCGGTACCGGTCGAAGTCAGTACCAGAGGGGCCCGGTACCGGCATGTTGATACTAGAGGAAACAGCATGACTCTGTGTCGGTAACACAGTCGCCGATGTCGATGCTGTCGGTACCGGTATCAGTGCCAGAATCGGTGTCGATACCGGTTGAACTGTCTGAAGCAGTCCCGAAGGCTCTGAAGCCGCAAGGAGAGCCGCCAGACTGCATTCAATAGCCAAGAACCTCTGGTCTATTGACGCTGCCGATGCCTGGGTATCGGTACCGGACGAAGCGGCCGGTACCCCAGAGCATGGCACCAGTAGTTCTGCCGAGGTTGAGGCCTCGAGAACATCCTGGAGCCCCGATAGTGCTTTGGAAGCCGAAGCCTCCTGCCGGGGCAATTTTGCCAGTACAAGTCCCTCAAGGGCAACGCCAGAGGCATCTCGATGCTTGGAAGATCTACCCTTTGAGGACTGGCCAGATTTATGTTTAGTTACCTGAGATCCATGGGAGGAAGATGAAGCCCTGGAAGACGTTGATGCCACGGATGCTGCATCGGAGGGAAAAAGGGTGCTAAGCTTAGCAGCTCGGTTCTGCCGACCCCTCTTCGACATCATCCCACAGGCAACACACTCCGAGATGGAGTGGTCAGTACCTAAACATTTAAGGCACCACTCGTGAGTGTCGGTGACGGAGATGGTACCGCCACACTTGGAACACTTTTTAAAACCTGAGGCGGGTTTTTCCATTCTGAAGGAAAATTTGGGCCTAGTGCCCAAAATGGCACGTGGCACCCGACAGAAAAAAGACTGGAAAGTCCAGAAAAAGATTACAAATTGTATTTATTTTTTTTAGAAAGAAAGAAAGAACCGGCAGTACCGGTATAGCGTCGAGGAAGGCAGACGCTACCACAAAAAAGAATGAAAAAGATGGGATAATTTCTGCGGTGACAGGAAAAACGACCTGCTGGCTCCACGGAAAATGAAGAACTGGAGAGAGGCAGTTGGGAAAGGCGGGAAGGCAGCACGCAGGCGCTGTGGGATGCTCCCAAAGGCTTTTTAATTGGACGCTGGGGAGCGTTCCCGCGCAGGCTCCGTCGGTACCGACGATACCCATATGTGAAGACTACATTCCTGCTTGTTCCTAGAGATTAGTAGCTACACTGACGGAACATCTCCTTAGAGACCGTCAGAAGCTGAGGTGAAGTCCAACATCTGCTGAGGCAGAGAAAATACTGAAACTGACCCTTAGGGGTGCAGGGATATCTACCAAGGGTGATGTCACAAAGCTTCTGGTTTTTTTTTTCTCTGTCTCCAGCATCTGCTGGTAAGGGGATATAACACACTAGTCTGGACTGGTCTAGCAGGATGAATTGGAAATGTCTTTTGCTCTTTTTACAGTCAGTAATTAAGAATACGTGTGGAAAAGTGGGTTGTATATTATACGAAAAGGAGTAAGAAATCAAACTGCATATTTGGTATGTGAAATAATAAAAGAGCATGAAAAGTTGTGAATGAAAGGAAAATTAAGCTTTTATGATGATAATGTAATCTAATAATTTCAGTTTGTGGCAAGAGGTTTATTTGTTTTTTTTAAAATATGCATCAAACCTTTTGTTTCCCTGGTAAGATCTTCTTTTCCTTGCAATCTCTGAACTAATAGGCATTTCACAGCCTAACTCCTTTGCCTTAGGTTAGCCTATAAACTAGGTGTTGTTCTAACCCCTGCAATCCTAATTCAGGGTGAAGCTTGGACAGCATGTTTGCCTAGTATTCTTCAAGAGTTGTGAGATTGTAATATTCTACAGTTTTATTGGCCAGAAAGCTGTGCCCCTAATAGATCTTTCATATACAACACAAAGAACTAGTTCCAAATTTGCTAGACCTTGCCAGCCTTGCCTTAGAACTACAGAGGAAGCAGACCTGTCTCAGGGCACTGTACCAACTCTACACACTTCCTATCCAGAACTTCCACAGACATTGGTTAAGTACAGTGAAGCTTGTCTAGACCAGGGGAGTTTTCAACCCAGTTCTTGGGACATACCTGGCCAGTCAGGTTTTCAGGGTAACCACAATGAATATGCATGAAAGAAATTTGCAGTGCTTGCAAATCTCTTTCATGCATATTCATTGTGCTATCCTGAAAATCTGACTAGCTAGGTGTGTCCCAAGGACTGAGTTGAGAACCACTTGTCTAGACAGTGATATGTTTATGAATCTTTGTTCTTTTAGCTGTTGGCTGCATGCAGAATTAAATCTTTTCTCTTTTTTGTTCATGATTTCCAAATGTTTGTTAATAGACTTTTCAGTGTATTAGCTGTGTCTTTGGTCAGTGACAAATATTTTCTTCTTTGGCTACAGATCTCAAATATTGATTTTTATGAATTACTCTGGGTGTGTTCTGATATTCATCTTCTAAAAGACAAAAAGAATTTGGGTGAATCAAAGTCCTGTGTATTTATGTATACCATAAAGTTCACCAACAGGATTTCACTGGAGATTAATACTTCTTATGATAGGCAAGGTTGCTTATTAAGGCTCAAATACTGTAAACCTTTACACATTGCATGCAAAAGAAAACACGGAAGAATCATTGTAATCTAACATTTGTATCAAAAACGTTTGCACTTCTACTTACTGTTATTTTCTCTTATGTAAGTCCACATTTCTCTTTCTTCTGGACTATGGGCAAAAGAGCAGTTTCCCACATATTGACATTTTTTGCCTGTAGCAATATGATTGCATAACTACAGATGAAAGAAAACAAACCAGTCTTTAGACATTTGAAGAAGACAATGCAAGGCATGACTTTAGTAGCCATCGTTATTCTTTATAAAGCTTAATGTTTGCAGTAGTTATATTGATAAAAATAAATATTTTGATATAGTGATGAAAATGAACCTAACAAGCCACTGTGAAGACTTGCTTCCTTAAGGTATATTCCATGATATATCACTATGACAGCAGAGCCAGGAAGTATAGGACTTATCTTTCTTTGACCATTTCATGTTCCTCACAAATCCACTGCCTCCTTCCCCCCTTTTCAGTCTGAGAGGATAAAGCAAAGTTATTCATCTGTAAAAGGCATCTTCTGTGAACAGCAAGTTAAGTACTCACGTATGGGTGATGTCACAGATAGAGCCCTGCGCATACATGCCTCTTCCCACCTGCCACTGCAGCGCCATTTCTCCTGAGTCAGCTGAAGAGAACTCAACTACAAGAGGAGGGGGGAATGTTGTGAGGATTTATTTTGCTGTCCATGGAGAATGCCTGTAACAAGTAACTTCACTTTCTCCATGGACAAGCAGGGTGAAGTCTTCACTTATGGGAAACTGGCTACAAAAAAGAAAGGGAACACTAGAGTGTGCCAGAACAGATACACAACATAACTACATAACTAACATGTTTTTGGTGGCAACAGGCCTTTTTGTACAAACACGTTTTTATTTTTAAGGCAGCCTGAACAGAAAGAAATGGGCTGGGGGGGGGGGGGGTGGAATGAAGTTAAGATTCTAATCCCCAAAAAGATTTTAATTTATTTATTTATTTGGCTGTGCTTCTATACTGCTTTCCACCAGGTCAAAGCGGTTTACAATCAACTCGAGGATACATGAGATACATAGAAATTCAAACTTATGTACAATAAACTTAACTTATATACGCCGAGTGTGTGGAGTAATAATAGGATAGAGGTGGTAGAGAGCTAGTTCTATGATTGAGATTACAATGAGACATGTGGGTGTTATAGGATAACATTTGGCTATGTTATGGGTCCAAAGTGTTTAATAAAGAGATGAGTTTTTAGTTTCTGTGTCTCCAGAATCTGCTGGTAAGGGGAGTTAACACACTAGTCTGGACTGCTCCTGCAGGTTGTAGGAAATGTCTTTTGCTCTTTTTAGAGTCAGTAATTCAGAATACGTGTGGAAGGGTGGTATATAAAGGTTGAAGGATTCTTGTACAGCTTTGGTATGTGAAATAATAAAAGAGCATGAAAAGTTGTGAATGAAAGGAAAATTAAGCTTTTATGATGATAATGTAATCTAATAATTTCAGTTTGTGGCAAGAGGTTTATTTGTTTTTTTTTAAATATGCATCAAACCTTTTGTTTCCCTGGTAATATCTTCTTTTCCTTGCAATCTCTGAACTAATAGGCATTTCACAGCCTAACTATGGAGGAGCATTTGGAGGTGAAAAGAGGAGTGTCCATATAGGGCTTTGAAGGTCATCAAAAGTAGCCTATAAACTAGGTGTTGTTCTAACCCCTGCAATCACTACAGTTTTATTGGCCAGAAAGCTGCCACTAATAAAAACAAAACCTCCTAGGCCAAGTATTTCAGACAACAACTATTAAATGGC